>AP028451.1:4849250-5032266 GCA_036509395.1 Antheraea yamamai
ATTCTTTTATTACTGCAACAACTGAATCTGCCTTTTTATAGAAATCTTCATCATTAGTGTAAAATGAAATATATTTCAAAAGTAGCGCATATTTAGATTGTATTAAATTTTGAATTTCATCTTGATTGCCTGAAAAATCTTCAAAATTGAACAGAAGATCTACGTAAGGGTAAATAATTGTATGTATAAGTTTTTCACTTATAAAGTTGATATTTTTTTCCATAAGATTAATGAGATCTCTCTTGTACGTAATAAATTTACTATTTTCTGGTAGTTTATTAACTATATTCCATCCTGCTTCCAGATATTCCCCAGTAAAACGCTGAGGTAAAGATTTAGAAGTTAAAAGCTTAAATATTTTTTCATTATCATCTTCTCGTAAACTGCTAGTCAATGATTTCAGAACTTCAAATAACTCATTTTCAGAGTTCTCATCAACGCTATTTATGTTATTGACTACAGCTGTGTAAATTATCGGTCTCAATGGCACACTTTTAGATTCTATCCAACCGTCTGAAATGACCTTTTTCAAATCTTCTATACTGAAGCACTTGAATGCTAGGCGTATCCCATGTTTCAGAATTGACAATGGGTTGTCCAGTAAAGACTTTGTTATTTCTTTGTTTAAAGATAGGTAGGTAGGCATTCTTGCCATGTATGAATTGAAAACTGGTATACAGAAACGAATGTAGTCACCTTTGATGTACTTCATAATGTCTGAGAGTGGAAGTATAGGACGGCAATAGCAAGCCATGGTACAAATAGATTTTTGTATATATAAAACATTTCGATCTATCGTACGGTGATTTATTTTAGCCTCTGTAGGAACATATTTAGATATGAAGCGTTTTTTGAAATCATTGTCACCTAATTCTAATATACCATAGACCGCAGTTTTGATTGCACCCAAGTGCAAATTTGGTTCGTTGAGAATATCCTGGAACAATTTTAAATACTGTGTTTTTGCAAGATCATTCCAGAAGTAAGTTCTTAATATTTTCAGAAATTTATTTAATTTACAACAGGATACGCTTTTAATTATCTCATCCTTCATCAATGGTATATATGATACAACAAGTTCCTTGTCCTTTTTTAAGCTTTCTATCAAATGTTGCATATTTGATTTCTTACTAAGAACTTTCTTGGGTATAAATTTTCTTAAGAAATAATGATCGCAATATGATTCAAAATCCAATTTTATATACTTATCGACAATCTCAGGAATGTCTTCTTTTGATTTCTTACAATAATTGTACAACAAGTCTAAAACGAATTCTACATATTTTTTTACACCTTCCTTAACTTCATCATTGTAGGCTTTATCATTAAATGGTTTAATTTTATCCAAGTAAAAATTCATTACATATTTATATACAATATCTTGGTTTTCTTTAGACAATCGGTCACTTTGACTCTTTAATTGATAACATCCTGAATCTAAAATAGTAATTACTACTTCAGGGACTTGTTTTCCGTGTATTACATGATATATCAGAACCACAACCTTGTAAATGTTACTAAAATACTTTCTATTACAATTAACTAGCACACTAATTAATATTCTATTAAAGGCATCCCAACAACTTGTACTAAAATTGTAGACATTGTGTTCAGATAAGACTTCATCTACAAATTGCTCTCTATGTACTTTTCGCTCATTTATATGCATTCTATAATAATAATCAAATGTAATCTCTAACTCTTTCTCAGTCTTAGCAGAGTGTACTAATACCATTAACATATTATTTCTAGTATCGGTATTGTCCGTTACCATTACATAATTTTTTATCACATCAAAAGATTTATCGAAAGCAACAAATTTATACCAATTAAAGTCTTTGTCGCTACCTAGCAATTCTACTCCACTTTCTAAATGTCTCAAAGCCCATTTTTCCCTTTCATCTGGTGTCATCATTTTATATAATTTGGTTCTATAAAACAGTATATTCATTTCAAACTCTTCTTCAGGATATTGATCAGTGAAAATACTTTTGATAAATTGCATCCTCTGGCCAAAGGGAATCTTATCAAGTATGTAATCGTAAATCTTGCAAAAATTATTATGGATCCAAAAATCTTCTGGATCAGAATAATGATAAAAAAGTATAGTTTTAGCATATAATTTGGCATCATCTGATGTGCTATATTGCATTAATATACTTTCATTCAGAACTCGCAAATATACAATTGGATTTTTATATATAGCATCCTTGTGTTTTTTCATGATGTCCCTGGAGATCCTTGAGTCAAAACGTTTATTAAAATACCAAGGAAAATCAGGAAAATCATTTAACATTTCTAAATATTTTACACCTGATATAAAATAGAGGTATCTCAGTCTGTATAGAGTATTTACCTGGGAATAACCTGAAGTTGTATTATAGTACGCTTCAGCTAAATTAAAAGAGTTTCCTGTGAACAATCTTAAATATTCATCTGATGTGTTTAACACTTCAAGTACATTTTCATCTTTAAGTGACTCTAACTTAAATTCTTCAGGTATAAATAAGAGAAACTTTAGACAAATTTTTGTATATTTCATTCTTTTACAGTAGTTGTAAAAGTCTATAGTTCTGAGTTCATCCCTCACATTAACTGAAATTGCTGTTAAAATCTTTTTTGTCATTTTAATAGATATTAGTGCGAAAATGTTTTCATGACAATATTCAGGGTTTATGATATGAGAGTACTCATTATTATAAAGCCAAAAACATTTCAAGGCTTTTGAAATATACAAGCTATCTCCAGACTTTAGGATCTCAATGATATATTCTACATTTTTGTATTTCGAAGCTACACCAATCTTATAGAGTTTGTCAACGTCAGATATTTCAACCTGAGATTTTATGTCCTCAAAATTAAGTTTGTTCCTTGCTGCATCATTAATTTTGGTATTTAGCTGCCTTTGTCTTTCAGAGAGACTAATTCCAGTTAGTTCTATCATTGTTTGTGTGATCTAAAACAAAAAAGACAACAATGGTAGTTTAAGGAAAATTAATATCAAAATTCCTGTTAGTAATCCATTTAGGACTTTCATAACATAATATTCAAGTCACAATACGTATTTCAGATTGAGAACTCTAAAAGAAGGATGTTTTCTAATCGATTACTTTTAGAATGTTTATAAGAAGTAATATTATTTATACGGCGTTTTACCTTATTCAAATAATATTGCTTTGAGATGTAATTAAACATAAAATATAAAAGTAAACATAAAAATAGAAAACTTACCTTTAATTTTATAAAGAACACAATCCAACACAAATGCTAGAAATGTTTATGATTACTATTATAATACTTTCTATAGGTACCTACTATTTCTGTAGATACTAAAAAATACCAAAGAGTTTAGTAAGTAATAAGTATTATAGGAAAATGCAAAATACTATATCTTTTCTATAAGCATCACAGACTAATATTCGTACAAGAAATAAGTACTAACCACAGACTACTAAGAGGATACTACGTATCGTACTAACTAATACGGAGCTACAATTTTCCTATATATAAAGAACTCTGTGGCAGAACGCAAGATAGGACTGCTGTAAAATATCGATATTATTATATTTAAATATCGATATTAAAATCTATTTTCTTTTATTATATATTGATATTAAAATTTAGATATCGGAGGTCATTTTTTTATTATATACATCATTATCTTCTTACCCTTATCCCACCTAGGTAAGGTCGATACATGTTTTCTTTTTCCACTCTCCTCTGTCATCTCAGAATTCACACCTTTTATAGACGTAATTTTTCACACACTTTATCTATACCTTTTTCAGTCTTCTCTACACCTATATCTGTCCACCTATGATCGTATCATGCTAACCCATTACTCCTTAAATTCTCGGTCACTGGCGATAATTATAACTTCACCGATATATTTATTTATATTCTTATCGATTCTAGTTACTCCACGTTGACGTTTGCCTTCAAAACATCAAAATTAATTTATTATTTTGTAAAAAATATTTTTTTGTCAATAAATAGCGAAAATATTGGAATATTTTATAATAGATCCACTAATATGCCAACACAGTGTTGACTTGATATTATAAAGAGCACTAATCCACTCCACTAATCCAAAAATCGTCACATTGAGCAAGATTGTTGCTGTCATAAGCTTGCCATGTACTGTATAGAAGTAATCCGAAATAATAGTGGAAAGAAAGTTTAATTTTATTTTAGTTCTAGCTCTTAAATTTTATTGCGTATACAGTAAATATTTTTATTCTTTTATTTCTTTACGTTTTTTGCTAGTACTATAATTAATTGTATTTAGTCCAAGGAGAGTTTATGTCAAGCAAGTGACCGATCGTAAAAATTAAGCCAAATCATACTTCACAACATCACAAGTAAAGGGTGTCCAGCGAAAATTTTTCATCTTTAAGTTGAAATTATTAAAATACTAACAGGGTGAGTAGGCAAGAGGGCTATTATTTGAAGCGCAGTATTTGCCGAATTGTTAGTCACCATGAATGACTAGTTGGGAGTACACCACGCGTTCGCGTTCGAGCAATATTTGAAGTGCGGTGAATCGTTGGCACGAGCGTGTCGTGTACTTTATACTCATTTTGATATTCGACGATTGAGTGATAGGCCGAGCTCGCAACTTATCTGGTCGTTGGTACAAAGACTCAGGCAAGAAGGAATAGTGGTGAATAAAACTCCTGCTGAACCATCAACGTCAACAATAACGCTAGAACGACTGTTTGGTAACATTTCAGCCAAAGGGATAATTGACTCTTATTTTTTTAACAAAGGCGAGGCAGTCACTACTGCGGTATATTGCCGTATGATAAACGAGTTTCTGTTACCCCAGTTGTAGCTGTATTCAAGTTACAACAATAGAACGCAATTTCAGCAGGACGGTGTCATTCCGCATAAAGCTAGGGTTTCGATGAAATGGGCATTTTTTTCGAATAAGCAAATACAGAGATCTCATGGCCACCTCGGTCGCCAGACTTCAGTCAGATTTATTTTTATGGGAATACCTCAAATCAAAGGTTTACAATATCAATTTCCTAACATTCAAGGCCCTGCAAGAAAATATTCGCAATGAAGTTGAAAGCGTTACTCCAGAGATTTGCCGTCGCGTAATGCACTTTTCGACTGCGAGAATGCATTGAAAAAAGGGCAACATTTGGACGACATCCTGTAAAAAAAAAAGAAAATCCATATTGCTGCTCTACGTTTTATTGAGATAAAATAAATAAAAAGTATGTAGTCTTTTTTCTATTTAATTTTAAATATAATAAAATTCTGCTGGACATTTTTTATACAACACAGGTATTAGGGTTATCTCAGGATCAGGCTTAAAATAAGAAAGGAATTCAGAATGAAATGTTGAGATTTGTCAAATGGAATGCGGGAACAATGACTGTAAAGGAAAGAAAATTAGCGGATGTCTTACAAAAAAAATGCATAAATGTGGCTTTTTTACAAGAGACGAAATGGAAAGGGCCAAAAGAAGAGAAATTAGTGTTGGATGTAAATTCTACTACCGTGGGAGTAACGGTAAGAGGAATGGTGTAGGAATGGTATTAGACAATGAGTTTAAGAAATGTGTGACGGATGTAAAAAGAGTAAATGATAATATTGGTGAAATTTTTGATAGAACAGGTGACGTTAAATATATTAAGTGTGGATGTAATGAGACTGTAAAAGAGAAGTTTTACGAATAATTTGATGAGGTGATGATGGATATTTCTCAGAATAAGGATGCTTACAAATATACTGGAGCAGGATAACAAATATACTGGATTTTTCAAATCAAATTTTTCAAATATACTGGAAATCAATGTTAAGCTGAATTACGATTGTTCTTTTTTTATTAAAGCCGATAAAGCGAAATATCGATGTTTACTTATTTATAAATATTAATATTAGACATGGGTAACTTAGCGAAAATCCTTGCGCTAACTCAGTAACTCAGGCGCAGTTAACTGCGCCGGCTCATTGCGCTAACTCAAAATTGCGCCAGGGCGCAAATGAAAACATGCCGAGTGAGCAACGAAATGCACGCCATCCGCATGCCGTGCTCACAGTTATTTAACACAAACAGCGCTCAAACGGCGTTGGCTCATTGTTCACTTATCGAGTGAGTGAGAGAATGATTAATATCGGGCATGACTGTCGACTTGGGCACTTGACTATGTTCATTCAGGTATTGTGTGTGTTGTGTATGTTCATGGTAAGATGGCATGTCCAAAAATGATGTATTTCAATAAATTTTTATCTTTGTTACTTCACTGCACCTTAGAACACAAAATAACAACACGTTTGTACACAAAACACACTTAATAACAAATTAAAATAAATCACCATGCTGTTCTTTCAACTATAGTCCGCGTCAAACTTTTTAACCGCTCTGAAGTAGATGCGCAGAACACAAATTTAGGTATCAGAGGGACGTAGGTGAGGTAAAAGGGGAGCAGGCTCGCCCGCGTTCGTACCTCTCCTCTATTACACCCACGATGATACATGTATCCTGTCATTACTAGTTGCAGTACAGTCGCATTCAAAATAGTTCTGTTGTCGTTAATTATATGTTATTACTATTTTCGTTGTTTTCTTTTTCTTTTATATTTGTCATTATTAAAAAACTCATTCACTTTGAAAAATGATGTTTCTATGAAAGGTGTTGTTTATTTTATTTTTATTACAAATTATTTATTTACTATAATGTATTTTATTCCCATAACGGTATTTTAATACTCATAATATATGCTACAAGATATATCCTACAGATAGAAATAAATGCTGCATAAAGGAGAGCATTCAATTAAAGTAAGCGATCACCCAAAACTCACAAACCATGTTATTTGGATTTGATTATTACTGACAAATACGTGATGTGGCGAACTGTTAATATTTTAGATTTATCTATCACCTTATCATTCAGCTCGTCCATTTCTAGTTTTTACTGTTATTTAATTACCCCAGTATTGATTTAATTTTTATTGTTTGTTCGTTTTATCTCTAAATCTCTAAATCTAAATATCTCTAAATCTCTAATATGTCTACTCAATTCATATAAACAAGTTTTCATAAAGCAGCTGTCAAAACGACACAATAGGAATCAAACTTTCTTTCTTTCAATAAAAATCTTTTGAAAGTAGCAACATGGTCGTTATACTGCTACATTTTATGTAACTTAATGTAATAGGCAAATATCTATTTGAATCATAATTCATTAAAACCTGATATACTGTACGTATAATATCGACACAAGTTAAATATTAATAAACGTAAATGTTAAATTTCTATAATAATATTCTTATTTTGTTTTGTATTATCCTGTACTATATGCAAGACCGAACTTAAAGCTAAATTCAGAGCGGCTAAAAACGATGATTCCGACTATAATCCGCACAGAATAGAATATAGTTCATTCGTTTTGATTTTCCAACGTAAACTTTTTTTTAACTTTATTTTTGGCAACCAATCTTTTAGATTATTACTGCCATTGTCGAGTAATTAATAGTATTACAAGTTCTTCTTCCATTCCGTTTTTGGCAACCAGTCTTCTAGTAGACTATTACTGCTATTGTCAAGTGAGTATCGATATTACAAGTTTCTTGATATAATTTCGATGAACTAACAAGATGGTGGCTATCTTGTTAGAACTTTCCATGGAGTTTTTGTGGCATCTGAGAATTCATGGTCCGTGGTATTATTTTCCATTCAATTCACTTATGCACAACACACAAACTATATTACATAAAACATTTTTACACAATATAGAGTCAAGTAACACAAGATTATGAATAAAAAATTAAATCCACTACATGACAGACCAAAATGCCGCCAAAAAACCCAACGTAAACTTATTCCGTCATTTATTTTACACACAGCTGTCAACTCAATGGTTTGTCAAAATAAAACCTGATGGCCAGTAAGTAAAGAGAAATCTAGAAAGTAAACATTACCTAGGTAAAGCTCCATTTATATTTCACAGAGTTGCAGTTTATAAAAGTGATATTCGAATTTACCGGTCCTGCGCTGTGCGCCAACTCATTTTGAAGAAGTGAATTAACCCATCCAACGCAGTGAACTGATTTGGCGCAATTGCGCGTCGCAGCGCAGTGTTACGCATCTCTAATTAATATAAACAGTCCTATGTAAAACGAGCATAACTAGTAACACCATAGATAATGCACTATTTACCTCGTAGAGGAAGAACCTGTCTTGCTTCTCTGTCTACGATATACCTACTAGACTGTACAATAACCAAGCATTTATAAGTAAACAACTTTTTACTTATAAATTTCTTGAAAATAACACAAGGACCGCAGATTGCGAATTAGAATTATTGATGCAGTAACGATTTAGTGATATATTTATTTTTCAGAAATGTCGATATTTATTACTAATATTTTTTGGACGATATTTTCATAGCTTGAAATATAAATATCGACTGACGATATTTTTTTAATAAGTTATGTTACCAATTTTTGGTTTGTAGCTCTCGAGTATATATATCCTCTTTGGCAAATTTATTGCAAATAGAATATCATTCTAATAATTGAATGATGTCTTGTATGTATTAGGTGTTTACCTATGAAATTGCCGTTTTGTATGAAAAAATTTAAACGAATTTTTTTCATGTATTTTTTATTTGTATTAATCGAAGTAATCACCCATGCAATCAATGCATCTTTGCCAACGCAGTGGCAGTTTATTGATGCCCTTCTTAAAGAAATCAGCTGGACGGGAGGCAACAAATTCTTCAAAGGCATTTTGTACTGCCTTTCGGGTATTGAATTTTTTCCCGCCAAGGAGTTGTAGCGTGCTGGCCATTAAAAAGTGTCTATGCACACCATGGCCTTTTTGAATATGAACGACATATTCGATGACAGACGGATATATATTTTTCCTCAATATACAAGTCCTTATTAAAAGTCTCGATTGCAAAATCAGTGTTTGATTTTATCATACATATTATATTGACCACGCCCCAAAGAGTTATCCAAATTCTGGAAAAAGTAGTAGTCTGTAGGCGCAAGGTCTGGTGAGTAGGGCGGATGACGGAGAACTTCCAACCCCAGTTCTTGGAACTTGAAGACCGTCTGCTGTGCGCAGTTGTGCGCTGTGCTGTGCGCTGTCGCGCGTTGTCGTACAGGAGCAGCGGAGACGAGCGATTGACCAATGCTGGTTGGAGATGTGCCAGCTTCTCCATCATTGTGTTCAGTTCTTCACAGTACACATCTGCAGTAATGCTCAGCCCGTTTGGTAAGAAGCTGTGATGAATCACACCGGCGCTAGACCACCAAACAGTGACCATCACTTTTCTAGGGGTAAGTTTTCGTTTAGGGCATTGTTTAGGTGCTGAACCAGGATCCAACTAACTTGCTGAGTGCTTGCGGTTACCAAACAATCCATTTTTCATCGCAGGTAACAATGCGGTTCAAAATTCCATCATTTGTGTGTCTGTTGAGCAGTGCAAGGCACGTCTCGACGCGTACTTCGCGCTGGCGATCATTGAGTTCGTGGGGCACCCATTTGTCAAGCGTTTTTACCTTGCCAATTTGACGCAAATGGGCCAATATTGTTTTGACGCTAACGTCGAAAGCTGCTGCTAATTCAGCCGTAGATTGTGTATAATTAGCTTCCACAATCGCCTTTAATTCGTCATTGTCGACCAAAGTCTTCGGACGACCGCGAGGTTCATTTTTCAGGTCGAAATTCCCAGAACGGAAGCGAGCAAACCAATAACAGGTGGTGGGTTGGTTTGTAGTGTTAGCTCCGTAAACGTCGTTGATATTGCGTGCCGCTTGTGCCGCGTTGCTGCCACGACGGTACTCATATTCCATAATTACTCGAATTTTTAACGTATCCATGATGACAAAAAAGATTGAAATGCGATGAAAATGTAACACTAATCAATAAACAAATGACTACTTTTGGAAAAAGAATTCCATGTTTTTAAAATAAAATTAATTTGAAATTAGAATTCTTAGCCAAAAAAAAATATTTTGATTTGAAATGGCCAGTACTGCAGAACGGCAATTTCATAGGTAAAGACCTATTATAATGTGTTTGTACATGTAAATACCATATATGGAGTTTAAATTAAACAGTCTATTTTACGCACTCGTATAGTCTTATTGTTGCACTGTCCAAGTCAGTCTAGGCTCCTAAAGGCTGTTCGATATAATGTTAAAATAAAACAGTAACTCCGTAACGCAAACTTTTATTATGGATTGTCTGGTGTCGAGGAAAAAAAGTGACATGGAATATGTCATTCCTTTTCAAAATGATTAGTGTACATAGCAAAAACAGGTCATTTTTACTCTCCTTGGAGACAACAGAACAGACAAAGTGGAAATGGTATTGTGTCGCCCAAAAAGAGACATATAGTCACAGTAGGCATAATTATTGAAACTCAAATTTTCCTTATGCTACATATATTTATACATATAATAAGATAGAATGTAAATGTATCTGTACTTTATAGATTTTTGTCAAAGAATATTGCATGTGTCTAGGAATAAGTAATACTTAAAATACATTTTATATAAAGCCTTTTATATTTTTGTAGTTGCTTGATTTGTTAAAAATCCCTTTTACCCTCTTTATAATAAGTATTATTACTCAAATCTATCATAAATGTAACACTTTATTTCATCATATTCGCAAGACTTTAAATTATCTATTAAATTCATATACTCTTTCTCTTTTTTGTACTGATCGTAGTCTCGAGCCAAAAACGTTAAAACAAACATGTATGCTTCAAATGAATTAAAAATTCTATAATAATAATCAAATGTAATCTCTAACTCTTTCTCAGTCTTAGCAGAGTGTACTAATACCATTAACATATTATTTCTAGTATCGGTATTGTCCGTTACCATTACATAATTTTTTATCACATCAAAAGATTTATCGAAAGCAACAAATTTATACCAATTAAAGTCTTTGTCGCTACCTAGCAATTCTACTCCACTTTCTAAATGTCTCAAAGCCCATTTTTCCCTTTCATCTGGTGTCATCATTTTATATAATTTGGTTCTATAAAACAGTATATTCATTTCAAACTCTTCTTCAGGATATTGATCAGTGAAAATACTTTTGATAAATTGCATCCTCTGGCCAAAGGGAATCTTATCAAGTATGTAATCGTAAATCTTGCAAAAATTATTATGGATCCAAAAATCTTCTGGATCAGAATAATGATAAAAAAGTATAGTTTTAGCATATAATTTGGCATCATCTGATGTGCTATATTGCATTAATATACTTTCATTCAGAACTCGCAAATATACAATTGGATTTTTATATATAGCATCCTTGTGTTTTTTCATGATGTCCCTGGAGATCCTTGAGTCAAAACGTTTATTAAAATACCAAGGAAAATCAGGAAAATCATTTAACATTTCTAAATATTTTACACCTGATATAAAATAGAGGTATCTCAGTCTGTATAGAGTATTTACCTGGGAATAACCTGAAGTTGTATTATAGTACGCTTCAGCTAAATTAAAAGAGTTTCCTGTGAACAATCTTAAATATTCATCTGATGTGTTTAACACTTCAAGTACATTTTCATCTTTAAGTGACTCTAACTTAAATTCTTCAGGTATAAATAAGAGAAACTTTAGACAAATTTTTGTATATTTCATTCTTTTACAGTAGTTGTAAAAGTCTATAGTTCTGAGTTCATCCCTCACATTAACTGAAATTGCTGTTAAAATCTTTTTTGTCATTTTAATAGATATTAGTGCGAAAATGTTTTCATGACAATATTCAGGGTTTATGATATGAGAGTACTCATTATTATAAAGCCAAAAACATTTCAAGGCTTTTGAAATATACAAGCTATCTCCAGACTTTAGGATCTCAATGATATATTCTACATTTTTGTATTTCGAAGCTACACCAATCTTATAGAGTTTGTCAACGTCAGATATTTCAACCTGAGATTTTATGTCCTCAAAATTAAGTTTGTTCCTTGCTGCATCATTAATTTTGGTATTTAGCTGCCTTTGTCTTTCAGAGAGACTAATTCCAGTTAGTTCTATCATTGTTTGTGTGATCTAAAACAAAAAAGACAACAATGGTAGTTTAAGGAAAATTAATATCAAAATTCCTGTTAGTAATCCATTTAGGACTTTCATAACATAATATTCAAGTCACAATACGTATTTCAGATTGAGAACTCTAAAAGAAGGATGTTTTCTAATCGATTACTTTTAGAATGTTTATAAGAAGTAATATTATTTATACGGCGTTTTACCTTATTCAAATAATATTGCTTTGAGATGTAATTAAACATAAAATATAAAAGTAAACATAAAAATAGAAAACTTACCTTTAATTTTATAAAGAACACAATCCAACACAAATGCTAGAAATGTTTATGATTACTATTATAATACTTTCTATAGGTACCTACTATTTCTGTAGATACTAAAAAATACCAAAGAGTTTAGTAAGTAATAAGTATTATAGGAAAATGCAAAATACTATATCTTTTCTATAAGCATCACAGACTAATATTCGTACAAGAAATAAGTACTAACCACAGACTACTAAGAGGATACTACGTATCGTACTAACTAATACGGAGCTACAATTTTCCTATATATAAAGAACTCTGTGGCAGAACGCAAGATAGGACTGCTGTAAAATATCGATATTATTATATTTAAATATCGATATTAAAATCTATTTTCTTTTATTATATATTGATATTAAAATTTAGATATCGGAGGTCATTTTTTTATTATATACATCATTATCTTCTTACCCTTATCCCACCTAGGTAAGGTCGATACATGTTTTCTTTTTCCACTCTCCTCTGTCATCTCAGAATTCACACCTTTTATAGACGTAATTTTTCACACACTTTATCTATACCTTTTTCAGTCTTCTCTACACCTATATCTGTCCACCTATGATCGTATCATGCTAACCCATTACTCCTTAAATTCTCGGTCACTGGCGATAATTATAACTTCACCGATATATTTATTTATATTCTTATCGATTCTAGTTACTCCACGTTGACGTTTGCCTTCAAAACATCAAAATTAATTTATTATTTTGTAAAAAATATTTTTTTGTCAATAAATAGCGAAAATATTGGAATATTTTATAATAGATCCACTAATATGCCAACACAGTGTTGACTTGATATTATAAAGAGCACTAATCCACTCCACTAATCCAAAAATCGTCACATTGAGCAAGATTGTTGCTGTCATAAGCTTGCCATGTACTGTATAGAAGTAATCCGAAATAATAGTGGAAAGAAAGTTTAATTTTATTTTAGTTCTAGCTCTTAAATTTTATTGCGTATACAGTAAATATTTTTATTCTTTTATTTCTTTACGTTTTTTGCTAGTACTATAATTAATTGTATTTAGTCCAAGGAGAGTTTATGTCAAGCAAGTGACCGATCGTAAAAATTAAGCCAAATCATACTTCACAACATCACAAGTAAAGGGTGTCCAGCGAAAATTTTTCATCTTTAAGTTGAAATTATTAAAATACTAACAGGGTGAGTAGGCAAGAGGGCTATTATTTGAAGCGCAGTATTTGCCGAATTGTTAGTCACCATGAATGACTAGTTGGGAGTACACCACGCGTTCGCGTTCGAGCAATATTTGAAGTGCGGTGAATCGTTGGCACGAGCGTGTCGTGTACTTTATACTCATTTTGATATTCGACGATTGAGTGATAGGCCGAGCTCGCAACTTATCTGGTCGTTGGTACAAAGGCTCAGGCAAGAAGGAATAGTGGTGAATAAAACTCCTGCTGAACCATCAACGTCAACAATAACGCTAGAACGACTGTTTGGTAACATTTCAGCCAAAGGGATAATTGACTCTTATTTTTTTAACAAAGGCGAGGCAGTCACTACTGCGGTATATTGCCGTATGATAAACGAGTTTCTGTTACCCCAGTTGTAGCTGTATTCAAGTTACAACAATAGAACGCAATTTCAGCAGGACGGTGTCATTCCGCATAAAGCTAGGGTTTCGATGAAATGGGCATTTTTTTCGAATAAGCAAATACAGAGATCTCATGGCCACCTCGGTCGCCAGACTTCAGTCAGATTTATTTTTATGGGAATACCTCAAATCAAAGGTTTACAATATCAATTTCCTAACATTCAAGGCCCTGCAAGAAAATATTCGCAATGAAGTTGAAAGCGTTACTCCAGAGATTTGCCGTCGCGTAATGCACTTTTCGACTGCGAGAATGCATTGAAAAAAGGGCAACATTTGGACGACATCCTGTAAAAAAAAAGAAAATCCATATTGCTGCTCTACGTTTTATTGAGATAAAATAAATAAAAAGTATGTAGTCTTTTTTCTATTTAATTTTAAATATAATAAAATTCTGCTGGACATTTTTTATACAACACAGGTATTAGGGTTATCTCAGGATCAGGCTTAAAATAAGAAAGGAATTCAGAATGAAATGTTGAGATTTGTCAAATGGAATGCGGGAACAATGACTGTAAAGGAAAGAAAATTAGCGGATGTCTTACAAAAAAAATGCATAAATGTGGCTTTTTTACAAGAGACGAAATGGAAAGGGCCAAAAGAAGAGAAATTAGTGTTGGATGTAAATTCTACTACCGTGGGAGTAACGGTAAGAGGAATGGTGTAGGAATGGTATTAGACAATGAGTTTAAGAAATGTGTGACGGATGTAAAAAGAGTAAATGATAATATTGGTGAAATTTTTGATAGAACAGGTGACGTTAAATATATTAAGTGTGGATGTAATGAGACTGTAAAAGAGAAGTTTTACGAATAATTTGATGAGGTGATGATGGATATTTCTCAGAATAAGGATGCTTACAAATATACTGGAGCAGGATAACAAATATACTGGATTTTTCAAATCAAATTTTTCAAATATACTGGAAATCAATGTTAAGCTGAATTACGATTGTTCTTTTTTTATTAAAGCCGATAAAGCGAAATATCGATGTTTACTTATTTATAAATATTAATATTAGACATGGGTAACTTAGCGAAAATCCTTGCGCTAACTCAGTAACTCAGGCGCAGTTAACTGCGCCGGCTCATTGCGCTAACTCAAAATTGCGCCAGGGCGCAAATGAAAACATGCCGAGTGAGCAACGAAATGCACGCCATCCGCATGCCGTGCTCACAGTTATTTAACACAAACAGCGCTCAAACGGCGTTGGCTCATTGTTCACTTATCGAGTGAGTGAGAGAATGATTAATATCGGGCATGACTGTCGACTTGGGCACTTGACTATGTTCATTCAGGTATTGTGTGTGTTGTGTATGTTCATGGTAAGATGGCATGTCCAAAAATGATGTATTTCAATAAATTTTTATCTTTGTTACTTCACTGCACCTTAGAACACAAAATAACAACACGTTTGTACACAAAACACACTTAATAACAAATTAAAATAAATCACCATGCTGTTCTTTCAACTATAGTCCGCGTCAAACTTTTTAACCGCTCTGAAGTAGATGCGCAGAACACAAATTTAGGTATCAGAGGGACGTAGGTGAGGTAAAAGGGGAGCAGGCTCGCCCGCGTTCGTACCTCTCCTCTATTACACCCACGATGATACATGTATCCTGTCATTACTAGTTGCAGTACAGTCGCATTCAAAATAGTTCTGTTGTCGTTAATTATATGTTATTACTATTTTCGTTGTTTTCTTTTTCTTTTATATTTGTCATTATTAAAAAACTCATTCACTTTGAAAAATGATGTTTCTATGAAAGGTGTTGTTTATTTTATTTTTATTACAAATTATTTATTTACTATAATGTATTTTATTCCCATAACGGTATTTTAATACTCATAATATATGCTACAAGATATATCCTACAGATAGAAATAAATGCTGCATAAAGGAGAGCATTCAATTAAAGTAAGCGATCACCCAAAACTCACAAACCATGTTATTTGGATTTGATTATTACTGACAAATACGTGATGTGGCGAACTGTTAATATTTTAGATTTATCTATCACCTTATCATTCAGCTCGTCCATTTCTAGTTTTTACTGTTATTTAATTACCCCAGTATTGATTTAATTTTTATTGTTTGTTCGTTTTATCTCTAAATCTCTAAATCTAAATATCTCTAAATCTCTAATATGTCTACTCAATTCATATAAACAAGTTTTCATAAAGCAGCTGTCAAAACGACACAATAGGAATCAAACTTTCTTTCTTTCAATAAAAATCTTTTGAAAGTAGCAACATGGTCGTTATACTGCTACATTTTATGTAACTTAATGTAATAGGCAAATATCTATTTGAATCATAATTCATTAAAACCTGATATACTGTACGTATAATATCGACACAAGTTAAATATTAATAAACGTAAATGTTAAATTTCTATAATAATATTCTTATTTTGTTTTGTATTATCCTGTACTATATGCAAGACCGAACTTAAAGCTAAATTCAGAGCGGCTAAAAACGATGATTCCGACTATAATCCGCACAGAATAGAATATAGTTCATTCGTTTTGATTTTCCAACGTAAACTTTTTTTTTAACTTTATTTTTGGCAACCAATCTTTTAGATTATTACTGCCATTGTCGAGTAATTAATAGTATTACAAGTTCTTCTTCCATTCCGTTTTTGGCAACCAGTCTTCTAGTAGACTATTACTGCTATTGTCAAGTGAGTATCGATATTACAAGTTTCTTGATATAATTTCGATGAACTAACAAGATGGTGGCTATCTTGTTAGAACTTTCCATGGAGTTTTTGTGGCATCTGAGAATTCATGGTCCGTGGTATTATTTTCCATTCAATTCACTTATGCACAACACACAAACTATATTACATAAAACATTTTTACACAATATAGAGTCAAGTAACACAAGATTATGAATAAAAAATTAAATCCACTACATGACAGACCAAAATGCCGCCAAAAAACCCAACGTAAACTTATTCCGTCATTTATTTTACACACAGCTGTCAACTCAATGGTTTGTCAAAATAAAACCTGATGGCCAGTAAGTAAAGAGAAATCTAGAAAGTAAACATTACCTAGGTAAAGCTCCATTTATATTTCACAGAGTTGCAGTTTATAAAAGTGATATTCGAATTTACCGGTCCTGCGCTGTGCGCCAACTCATTTTGAAGAAGTGAATTAACCCATCCAACGCAGTGAACTGATTTGGCGCAATTGCGCGTCGCAGCGCAGTGTTACGCATCTCTAATTAATATAAACAGTCCTATGTAAAACGAGCATAACTAGTAACACCATAGATAATGCACTATTTACCTCGTAGAGGAAGAACCTGTCTTGCTTCTCTGTCTACGATATACCTACTAGACTGTACAATAACCAAGCATTTATAAGTAAACAACTTTTTACTTATAAATTTCTTGAAAATAACACAAGGACCGCAGATTGCGAATTAGAATTATTGATGCAGTAACGATTTAGTGATATATTTATTTTTCAGAAATGTCGATATTTATTACTAATATTTTTTGGACGATATTTTCATAGCTTGAAATATAAATATCGACTGACGATATTTTTTTAATAAGTTATGTTACCAATTTTTGGTTTGTAGCTCTCGAGTATATATATCCTCTTTGGCAAATTTATTGCAAATAGAATATCATTCTAATAATTGAATGATGTCTTGTATGTATTAGGTGTTTACCTATGAAATTGCCGTTTTGTATGAAAAAATTTAAACGAATTTTTTTCATGTATTTTTTATTTGTATTAATCGAAGTAATCACCCATGCAATCAATGCATCTTTGCCAACGCAGTGGCAGTTTATTGATGCCCTTCTTAAAGAAATCAGCTGGACGGGAGGCAACAAATTCTTCAAAGGCATTTTGTACTGCCTTTCGGGTATTGAATTTTTTCCCGCCAAGGAGTTGTAGCGTGCTGGCCATTAAAAAGTGTCTATGCACACCATGGCCTTTTTGAATATGAACGACATATTCGATGACAGACGGATATATATTTTTCCTCAATATACAAGTCCTTATTAAAAGTCTCGATTGCAAAATCAGTGTTTGATTTTATCATACATATTATATTGACCACGCCCCAAAGAGTTATCCAAATTCTGGAAAAAGTAGTAGTCTGTAGGCGCAAGGTCTGGTGAGTAGGGCGGATGACGGAGAACTTCCAACCCCAGTTCTTGGAACTTGAAGACCGTCTGCTGTGCGCAGTTGTGCGCTGTGCTGTGCGCTGTCGCGCGTTGTCGTACAGGAGCAGCGGAGACGAGCGATTGACCAATGCTGGTTGGAGATGTGCCAGCTTCTCCATCATTGTGTTCAGTTCTTCACAGTACACATCTGCAGTAATGCTCAGCCCGTTTGGTAAGAAGCTGTGATGAATCACACCGGCGCTAGACCACCAAACAGTGACCATCACTTTTCTAGGGGTAAGTTTTCGTTTAGGGCATTGTTTAGGTGCTGAACCAGGATCCAACTAACTTGCTGAGTGCTTGCGGTTACCAAACAATCCATTTTTCATCGCAGGTAACAATGCGGTTCAAAATTCCATCATTTGTGTGTCTGTTGAGCAGTGCAAGGCACGTCTCGACGCGTACTTCGCGCTGGCGATCATTGAGTTCGTGGGGCACCCATTTGTCAAGCGTTTTTACCTTGCCAATTTGACGCAAATGGGCCAATATTGTTTTGACGCTAACGTCGAAAGCTGCTGCTAATTCAGCCGTAGATTGTGTATAATTA
The DNA here is from genome assembly GCA_036509395.1 of Antheraea yamamai. Lineage (NCBI taxonomy): Eukaryota > Metazoa > Arthropoda > Insecta > Lepidoptera > Saturniidae > Antheraea > Antheraea yamamai. Next base: position 4,867,954 of record AP028451.1, read on the forward strand.
GCTTCCACAATCGCCTTTAATTCGTCATTGTCGACCAAAGTCTTCGGACGACCGCGAGGTTCATTTTTCAGGTCGAAATTCCCAGAACGGAAGCGAGCAAACCAATAACAGGTGGTGGGTTGGTTTGTAGTGTTAGCTCCGTAAACGTCGTTGATATTGCGTGCCGCTTGTGCCGCGTTGCTGCCACGACGGTACTCATATTCCATAATTACTCGAATTTTTAACGTATCCATGATGACAAAAAAGATTGAAATGCGATGAAAATGTAACACTAATCAATAAACAAATGACTACTTTTGGAAAAAGAATTCCATGTTTTTAAAATAAAATTAATTTGAAATTAGAATTCTTAGCCAAAAAAAAATATTTTGATTTGAAATGGCCAGTACTGCAGAACGGCAATTTCATAGGTAAAGACCTATTATAATGTGTTTGTACATGTAAATACCATATATGGAGTTTAAATTAAACAGTCTATTTTACGCACTCGTATAGTCTTATTGTTGCACTGTCCAAGTCAGTCTAGGCTCCTAAAGGCTGTTCGATATAATGTTAAAATAAAACAGTAACTCCGTAACGCAAACTTTTATTATGGATTGTCTGGTGTCGAGGAAAAAAAGTGACATGGAATATGTCATTCCTTTTCAAAATGATTAGTGTACATAGCAAAAACAGGTCATTTTTACTCTCCTTGGAGACAACAGAACAGACAAAGTGGAAATGGTATTGTGTCGCCCAAAAAGAGACATATAGTCACAGTAGGCATAATTATTGAAACTCAAATTTTCCTTATGCTACATATATTTATACATATAATAAGATAGAATGTAAATGTATCTGTACTTTATAGATTTTTGTCAAAGAATATTGCATGTGTCTAGGAATAAGTAATACTTAAAATACATTTTATATAAAGCCTTTTATATTTTTGTAGTTGCTTGATTTGTTAAAAATCCCTTTTACCCTCTTTATAATAAGTATTATTACTCAAATCTATCATAAATGTAACACTTTATTTCATCATATTCGCAAGACTTTAAATTATCTATTAAATTCATATACTCTTTCTCTTTTTTGTACTGATCGTAGTCTCGAGCCAAAAACGTTAAAACAAACATGTATGCTTCAAATGAATTAAAAATTCTATAATAATAATCAAATGTAATCTCTAACTCTTTCTCAGTCTTAGCAGAGTGTACTAATACCATTAACATATTATTTCTAGTATCGGTATTGTCCGTTACCATTACATAATTTTTTATCACATCAAAAGATTTATCGAAAGCAACAAATTTATACCAATTAAAGTCTTTGTCGCTACCTAGCAATTCTACTCCACTTTCTAAATGTCTCAAAGCCCATTTTTCCCTTTCATCTGGTGTCATCATTTTATATAATTTGGTTCTATAAAACAGTATATTCATTTCAAACTCTTCTTCAGGATATTGATCAGTGAAAATACTTTTGATAAATTGCATCCTCTGGCCAAAGGGAATCTTATCAAGTATGTAATCGTAAATCTTGCAAAAATTATTATGGATCCAAAAATCTTCTGGATCAGAATAATGATAAAAAAGTATAGTTTTAGCATATAATTTGGCATCATCTGATGTGCTATATTGCATTAATATACTTTCATTCAGAACTCGCAAATATACAATTGGATTTTTATATATAGCATCCTTGTGTTTTTTCATGATGTCCCTGGAGATCCTTGAGTCAAAACGTTTATTAAAATACCAAGGAAAATCAGGAAAATCATTTAACATTTCTAAATATTTTACACCTGATATAAAATAGAGGTATCTCAGTCTGTATAGAGTATTTACCTGGGAATAACCTGAAGTTGTATTATAGTACGCTTCAGCTAAATTAAAAGAGTTTCCTGTGAACAATCTTAAATATTCATCTGATGTGTTTAACACTTCAAGTACATTTTCATCTTTAAGTGACTCTAACTTAAATTCTTCAGGTATAAATAAGAGAAACTTTAGACAAATTTTTGTATATTTCATTCTTTTACAGTAGTTGTAAAAGTCTATAGTTCTGAGTTCATCCCTCACATTAACTGAAATTGCTGTTAAAATCTTTTTTGTCATTTTAATAGATATTAGTGCGAAAATGTTTTCATGACAATATTCAGGGTTTATGATATGAGAGTACTCATTATTATAAAGCCAAAAACATTTCAAGGCTTTTGAAATATACAAGCTATCTCCAGACTTTAGGATCTCAATGATATATTCTACATTTTTGTATTTCGAAGCTACACCAATCTTATAGAGTTTGTCAACGTCAGATATTTCAACCTGAGATTTTATGTCCTCAAAATTAAGTTTGTTCCTTGCTGCATCATTAATTTTGGTATTTAGCTGCCTTTGTCTTTCAGAGAGACTAATTCCAGTTAGTTCTATCATTGTTTGTGTGATCTAAAACAAAAAAGACAACAATGGTAGTTTAAGGAAAATTAATATCAAAATTCCTGTTAGTAATCCATTTAGGACTTTCATAACATAATATTCAAGTCACAATACGTATTTCAGATTGAGAACTCTAAAAGAAGGATGTTTTCTAATCGATTACTTTTAGAATGTTTATAAGAAGTAATATTATTTATACGGCGTTTTACCTTATTCAAATAATATTGCTTTGAGATGTAATTAAACATAAAATATAAAAGTAAACATAAAAATAGAAAACTTACCTTTAATTTTATAAAGAACACAATCCAACACAAATGCTAGAAATGTTTATGATTACTATTATAATACTTTCTATAGGTACCTACTATTTCTGTAGATACTAAAAAATACCAAAGAGTTTAGTAAGTAATAAGTATTATAGGAAAATGCAAAATACTATATCTTTTCTATAAGCATCACAGACTAATATTCGTACAAGAAATAAGTACTAACCACAGACTACTAAGAGGATACTACGTATCGTACTAACTAATACGGAGCTACAATTTTCCTATATATAAAGAACTCTGTGGCAGAACGCAAGATAGGACTGCTGTAAAATATCGATATTATTATATTTAAATATCGATATTAAAATCTATTTTCTTTTATTATATATTGATATTAAAATTTAGATATCGGAGGTCATTTTTTTATTATATACATCATTATCTTCTTACCCTTATCCCACCTAGGTAAGGTCGATACATGTTTTCTTTTTCCACTCTCCTCTGTCATCTCAGAATTCACACCTTTTATAGACGTAATTTTTCACACACTTTATCTATACCTTTTTCAGTCTTCTCTACACCTATATCTGTCCACCTATGATCGTATCATGCTAACCCATTACTCCTTAAATTCTCGGTCACTGGCGATAATTATAACTTCACCGATATATTTATTTATATTCTTATCGATTCTAGTTACTCCACGTTGACGTTTGCCTTCAAAACATCAAAATTAATTTATTATTTTGTAAAAAATATTTTTTTGTCAATAAATAGCGAAAATATTGGAATATTTTATAATAGATCCACTAATATGCCAACACAGTGTTGACTTGATATTATAAAGAGCACTAATCCACTCCACTAATCCAAAAATCGTCACATTGAGCAAGATTGTTGCTGTCATAAGCTTGCCATGTACTGTATAGAAGTAATCCGAAATAATAGTGGAAAGAAAGTTTAATTTTATTTTAGTTCTAGCTCTTAAATTTTATTGCGTATACAGTAAATATTTTTATTCTTTTATTTCTTTACGTTTTTTGCTAGTACTATAATTAATTGTATTTAGTCCAAGGAGAGTTTATGTCAAGCAAGTGACCGATCGTAAAAATTAAGCCAAATCATACTTCACAACATCACAAGTAAAGGGTGTCCAGCGAAAATTTTTCATCTTTAAGTTGAAATTATTAAAATACTAACAGGGTGAGTAGGCAAGAGGGCTATTATTTGAAGCGCAGTATTTGCCGAATTGTTAGTCACCATGAATGACTAGTTGGGAGTACACCACGCGTTCGCGTTCGAGCAATATTTGAAGTGCGGTGAATCGTTGGCACGAGCGTGTCGTGTACTTTATACTCATTTTGATATTCGACGATTGAGTGATAGGCCGAGCTCGCAACTTATCTGGTCGTTGGTACAAAGGCTCAGGCAAGAAGGAATAGTGGTGAATAAAACTCCTGCTGAACCATCAACGTCAACAATAACGCTAGAACGACTGTTTGGTAACATTTCAGCCAAAGGGATAATTGACTCTTATTTTTTTAACAAAGGCGAGGCAGTCACTACTGCGGTATATTGCCGTATGATAAACGAGTTTCTGTTACCCCAGTTGTAGCTGTATTCAAGTTACAACAATAGAACGCAATTTCAGCAGGACGGTGTCATTCCGCATAAAGCTAGGGTTTCGATGAAATGGGCATTTTTTTCGAATAAGCAAATACAGAGATCTCATGGCCACCTCGGTCGCCAGACTTCAGTCAGATTTATTTTTATGGGAATACCTCAAATCAAAGGTTTACAATATCAATTTCCTAACATTCAAGGCCCTGCAAGAAAATATTCGCAATGAAGTTGAAAGCGTTACTCCAGAGATTTGCCGTCGCGTAATGCACTTTTCGACTGCGAGAATGCATTGAAAAAAGGGCAACATTTGGACGACATCCTGTAAAAAAAAAAGAAAATCCATATTGCTGCTCTACGTTTTATTGAGATAAAATAAATAAAAAGTATGTAGTCTTTTTTCTATTTAATTTTAAATATAATAAAATTCTGCTGGACATTTTTTATACAACACAGGTATTAGGGTTATCTCAGGATCAGGCTTAAAATAAGAAAGGAATTCAGAATGAAATGTTGAGATTTGTCAAATGGAATGCGGGAACAATGACTGTAAAGGAAAGAAAATTAGCGGATGTCTTACAAAAAAAATGCATAAATGTGGCTTTTTTACAAGAGACGAAATGGAAAGGGCCAAAAGAAGAGAAATTAGTGTTGGATGTAAATTCTACTACCGTGGGAGTAACGGTAAGAGGAATGGTGTAGGAATGGTATTAGACAATGAGTTTAAGAAATGTGTGACGGATGTAAAAAGAGTAAATGATAATATTGGTGAAATTTTTGATAGAACAGGTGACGTTAAATATATTAAGTGTGGATGTAATGAGACTGTAAAAGAGAAGTTTTACGAATAATTTGATGAGGTGATGATGGATATTTCTCAGAATAAGGATGCTTACAAATATACTGGAGCAGGATAACAAATATACTGGATTTTTCAAATCAAATTTTTCAAATATACTGGAAATCAATGTTAAGCTGAATTACGATTGTTCTTTTTTTATTAAAGCCGATAAAGCGAAATATCGATGTTTACTTATTTATAAATATTAATATTAGACATGGGTAACTTAGCGAAAATCCTTGCGCTAACTCAGTAACTCAGGCGCAGTTAACTGCGCCGGCTCATTGCGCTAACTCAAAATTGCGCCAGGGCGCAAATGAAAACATGCCGAGTGAGCAACGAAATGCACGCCATCCGCATGCCGTGCTCACAGTTATTTAACACAAACAGCGCTCAAACGGCGTTGGCTCATTGTTCACTTATCGAGTGAGTGAGAGAATGATTAATATCGGGCATGACTGTCGACTTGGGCACTTGACTATGTTCATTCAGGTATTGTGTGTGTTGTGTATGTTCATGGTAAGATGGCATGTCCAAAAATGATGTATTTCAATAAATTTTTATCTTTGTTACTTCACTGCACCTTAGAACACAAAATAACAACACGTTTGTACACAAAACACACTTAATAACAAATTAAAATAAATCACCATGCTGTTCTTTCAACTATAGTCCGCGTCAAACTTTTTAACCGCTCTGAAGTAGATGCGCAGAACACAAATTTAGGTATCAGAGGGACGTAGGTGAGGTAAAAGGGGAGCAGGCTCGCCCGCGTTCGTACCTCTCCTCTATTACACCCACGATGATACATGTATCCTGTCATTACTAGTTGCAGTACAGTCGCATTCAAAATAGTTCTGTTGTCGTTAATTATATGTTATTACTATTTTCGTTGTTTTCTTTTTCTTTTATATTTGTCATTATTAAAAAACTCATTCACTTTGAAAAATGATGTTTCTATGAAAGGTGTTGTTTATTTTATTTTTATTACAAATTATTTATTTACTATAATGTATTTTATTCCCATAACGGTATTTTAATACTCATAATATATGCTACAAGATATATCCTACAGATAGAAATAAATGCTGCATAAAGGAGAGCATTCAATTAAAGTAAGCGATCACCCAAAACTCACAAACCATGTTATTTGGATTTGATTATTACTGACAAATACGTGATGTGGCGAACTGTTAATATTTTAGATTTATCTATCACCTTATCATTCAGCTCGTCCATTTCTAGTTTTTACTGTTATTTAATTACCCCAGTATTGATTTAATTTTTATTGTTTGTTCGTTTTATCTCTAAATCTCTAAATCTAAATATCTCTAAATCTCTAATATGTCTACTCAATTCATATAAACAAGTTTTCATAAAGCAGCTGTCAAAACGACACAATAGGAATCAAACTTTCTTTCTTTCAATAAAAATCTTTTGAAAGTAGCAACATGGTCGTTATACTGCTACATTTTATGTAACTTAATGTAATAGGCAAATATCTATTTGAATCATAATTCATTAAAACCTGATATACTGTACGTATAATATCGACACAAGTTAAATATTAATAAACGTAAATGTTAAATTTCTATAATAATATTCTTATTTTGTTTTGTATTATCCTGTACTATATGCAAGACCGAACTTAAAGCTAAATTCAGAGCGGCTAAAAACGATGATTCCGACTATAATCCGCACAGAATAGAATATAGTTCATTCGTTTTGATTTTCCAACGTAAACTTTTTTTTAACTTTATTTTTGGCAACCAATCTTTTAGATTATTACTGCCATTGTCGAGTAATTAATAGTATTACAAGTTCTTCTTCCATTCCGTTTTTGGCAACCAGTCTTCTAGTAGACTATTACTGCTATTGTCAAGTGAGTATCGATATTACAAGTTTCTTGATATAATTTCGATGAACTAACAAGATGGTGGCTATCTTGTTAGAACTTTCCATGGAGTTTTTGTGGCATCTGAGAATTCATGGTCCGTGGTATTATTTTCCATTCAATTCACTTATGCACAACACACAAACTATATTACATAAAACATTTTTACACAATATAGAGTCAAGTAACACAAGATTATGAATAAAAAATTAAATCCACTACATGACAGACCAAAATGCCGCCAAAAAACCCAACGTAAACTTATTCCGTCATTTATTTTACACACAGCTGTCAACTCAATGGTTTGTCAAAATAAAACCTGATGGCCAGTAAGTAAAGAGAAATCTAGAAAGTAAACATTACCTAGGTAAAGCTCCATTTATATTTCACAGAGTTGCAGTTTATAAAAGTGATATTCGAATTTACCGGTCCTGCGCTGTGCGCCAACTCATTTTGAAGAAGTGAATTAACCCATCCAACGCAGTGAACTGATTTGGCGCAATTGCGCGTCGCAGCGCAGTGTTACGCATCTCTAATTAATATAAACAGTCCTATGTAAAACGAGCATAACTAGTAACACCATAGATAATGCACTATTTACCTCGTAGAGGAAGAACCTGTCTTGCTTCTCTGTCTACGATATACCTACTAGACTGTACAATAACCAAGCATTTATAAGTAAACAACTTTTTACTTATAAATTTCTTGAAAATAACACAAGGACCGCAGATTGCGAATTAGAATTATTGATGCAGTAACGATTTAGTGATATATTTATTTTTCAGAAATGTCGATATTTATTACTAATATTTTTTGGACGATATTTTCATAGCTTGAAATATAAATATCGACTGACGATATTTTTTTAATAAGTTATGTTACCAATTTTTGGTTTGTAGCTCTCGAGTATATATATCCTCTTTGGCAAATTTATTGCAAATAGAATATCATTCTAATAATTGAATGATGTCTTGTATGTATTAGGTGTTTACCTATGAAATTGCCGTTTTGTATGAAAAAATTTAAACGAATTTTTTTCATGTATTTTTTATTTGTATTAATCGAAGTAATCACCCATGCAATCAATGCATCTTTGCCAACGCAGTGGCAGTTTATTGATGCCCTTCTTAAAGAAATCAGCTGGACGGGAGGCAACAAATTCTTCAAAGGCATTTTGTACTGCCTTTCGGGTATTGAATTTTTTCCCGCCAAGGAGTTGTAGCGTGCTGGCCATTAAAAAGTGTCTATGCACACCATGGCCTTTTTGAATATGAACGACATATTCGATGACAGACGGATATATATTTTTCCTCAATATACAAGTCCTTATTAAAAGTCTCGATTGCAAAATCAGTGTTTGATTTTATCATACATATTATATTGACCACGCCCCAAAGAGTTATCCAAATTCTGGAAAAAGTAGTAGTCTGTAGGCGCAAGGTCTGGTGAGTAGGGCGGATGACGGAGAACTTCCAACCCCAGTTCTTGGAACTTGAAGACCGTCTGCTGTGCGCAGTTGTGCGCTGTGCTGTGCGCTGTCGCGCGTTGTCGTACAGGAGCAGCGGAGACGAGCGATTGACCAATGCTGGTTGGAGATGTGCCAGCTTCTCCATCATTGTGTTCAGTTCTTCACAGTACACATCTGCAGTAATGCTCAGCCCGTTTGGTAAGAAGCTGTGATGAATCACACCGGCGCTAGACCACCAAACAGTGACCATCACTTTTCTAGGGGTAAGTTTTCGTTTAGGGCATTGTTTAGGTGCTGAACCAGGATCCAACTAACTTGCTGAGTGCTTGCGGTTACCAAACAATCCATTTTTCATCGCAGGTAACAATGCGGTTCAAAATTCCATCATTTGTGTGTCTGTTGAGCAGTGCAAGGCACGTCTCGACGCGTACTTCGCGCTGGCGATCATTGAGTTCGTGGGGCACCCATTTGTCAAGCGTTTTTACCTTGCCAATTTGACGCAAATGGGCCAATATTGTTTTGACGCTAACGTCGAAAGCTGCTGCTAATTCAGCCGTAGATTGTGTATAATTAGCTTCCACAATCGCCTTTAATTCGTCATTGTCGACCAAAGTCTTCGGACGACCGCGAGGTTCATTTTTCAGGTCGAAATTCCCAGAACGGAAGCGAGCAAACCAATAACAGGTGGTGGGTTGGTTTGTAGTGTTAGCTCCGTAAACGTCGTTGATATTGCGTGCCGCTTGTGCCGCGTTGCTGCCACGACGGTACTCATATTCCATAATTACTCGAATTTTTAACGTATCCATGATGACAAAAAAGATTGAAATGCGATGAAAATGTAACACTAATCAATAAACAAATGACTACTTTTGGAAAAAGAATTCCATGTTTTTAAAATAAAATTAATTTGAAATTAGAATTCTTAGCCAAAAAAAAATATTTTGATTTGAAATGGCCAGTACTGCAGAACGGCAATTTCATAGGTAAAGACCTATTATAATGTGTTTGTACATGTAAATACCATATATGGAGTTTAAATTAAACAGTCTATTTTACGCACTCGTATAGTCTTATTGTTGCACTGTCCAAGTCAGTCTAGGCTCCTAAAGGCTGTTCGATATAATGTTAAAATAAAACAGTAACTCCGTAACGCAAACTTTTATTATGGATTGTCTGGTGTCGAGGAAAAAAAGTGACATGGAATATGTCATTCCTTTTCAAAATGATTAGTGTACATAGCAAAAACAGGTCATTTTTACTCTCCTTGGAGACAACAGAACAGACAAAGTGGAAATGGTATTGTGTCGCCCAAAAAGAGACATATAGTCACAGTAGGCATAATTATTGAAACTCAAATTTTCCTTATGCTACATATATTTATACATATAATAAGATAGAATGTAAATGTATCTGTACTTTATAGATTTTTGTCAAAGAATATTGCATGTGTCTAGGAATAAGTAATACTTAAAATACATTTTATATAAAGCCTTTTATATTTTTGTAGTTGCTTGATTTGTTAAAAATCCCTTTTACCCTCTTTATAATAAGTATTATTACTCAAATCTATCATAAATGTAACACTTTATTTCATCATATTCGCAAGACTTTAAATTATCTATTAAATTCATATACTCTTTCTCTTTTTTGTACTGATCGTAGTCTCGAGCCAAAAACGTTAAAACAAACATGTATGCTTCAAATGAATTAAAAATTCTATAATAATAATCAAATGTAATCTCTAACTCTTTCTCAGTCTTAGCAGAGTGTACTAATACCATTAACATATTATTTCTAGTATCGGTATTGTCCGTTACCATTACATAATTTTTTATCACATCAAAAGATTTATCGAAAGCAACAAATTTATACCAATTAAAGTCTTTGTCGCTACCTAGCAATTCTACTCCACTTTCTAAATGTCTCAAAGCCCATTTTTCCCTTTCATCTGGTGTCATCATTTTATATAATTTGGTTCTATAAAACAGTATATTCATTTCAAACTCTTCTTCAGGATATTGATCAGTGAAAATACTTTTGATAAATTGCATCCTCTGGCCAAAGGGAATCTTATCAAGTATGTAATCGTAAATCTTGCAAAAATTATTATGGATCCAAAAATCTTCTGGATCAGAATAATGATAAAAAAGTATAGTTTTAGCATATAATTTGGCATCATCTGATGTGCTATATTGCATTAATATACTTTCATTCAGAACTCGCAAATATACAATTGGATTTTTATATATAGCATCCTTGTGTTTTTTCATGATGCCCCTGGAGATCCTTGAGTCAAAACGTTTATTAAAATACCAAGGAAAATCAGGAAAATCATTTAACATTTTTAAATATTTTACACCTGATATAAAATAGAGGTATTGGGGCCGCCGCCTGTCAATATGGCGACACCTCTCGCCCTCGTACGTCACCGGCCCGCGGTTAGGCGGGGTGAGGTGGAAATGAGGAGAGACGTGAGGCGAGGCGACGTTCCCCGGCGGTGGGCGGGCGTAGTACTCTCGAAGGTGGTAGCGAGAGCGCCGGTAGCCCGCCTCGGTGACGACAGTCGGATGCCGGTGATGTCTTGAAGGGGCCTCGAAGATGTGCAATGTGATGCACGAGCCAGCCGATGAAGGTGGTAGATTTGAAACGGAGGTCGGGGTGATCGCAAGAAAACACCGTGGTTCTCGTATAATAACCGCGTCCCCGAGCCAACAGAGCACTACTACTGACGATGATGACTTCTCGATGTTACTTACTATTCAATGTTATCTCAATGAGATGTACAAGCAAACTACTCGATGTTATTGCGATGACTTGTGCAATCGAACTACCCGATGTTATTGCGATAAGATGTACAAGCAAACTACTCGATGTTATTGCGATGACTTGTGCAATCGAACTACCCGATGTTATTGCGATAAGATGTGCAATCGAACTACCCGATGTTATTGCGATAAGATGTGCAATCGAACTACCCGATGTTATTGCGATAAGATGTGCAATCGAACTACTCGATGTTATTGCGATGACTTGTTGAATCAGACTACTCGATATTATCTCAATAAGATGTACAAGCAAACTATCTCGATGTTATTGCGATGACTTGTGCAATCAAACTACCATCTAGTACCGCACCGACCGTGCTTATAAGCAAAATCGGGCCGGCAACTAACGGTATCCCATTAGACGTCGTGGCTCTATGCGTTGGCTCGGATATCGCGTTCCTATTTATTTATCATATTTATCATATTTTTACATATAAAATGTCTATAATATCAATTTCTTATTATCTATTTGCATGCAATCTATATTCTAAAATTTACATCTTATATCTATCTTACATATGAATAAAGTTATCTCTATATTAAGCGCCGTTTCGCACTAAACTCTATATTCTATTCTATAATTCTATATAACTCTATAATAATCTTATTACATAAACCTTAACTTATATTCATATGTAAATCTATTTTCAGTGTGTTAAAATTTACATCGATCTGTATAGGGTGACATAATTAATCTCTATATATATTCACATTCACATTCACTCGATATTCAATGTTACATATCGTTACGTTATGTTCGCCAGTTATATATATATATATATATATATATATATATATATTCCTTGTCATAATATTAATTCCATTCATATTTTATTTTAAAACGATACATAATAAAATTAGAAATTTCTGTTTACAACGCCGTTGCGTGAGAAATTACTGTAAAGCCATAAAGTCCCGTTCGACTTGCAACTTTCAACTATTGTTTGTACAATTACCATAAAATAAAATATATTATTTTATTGGGCTCGTTCGGGTACCGTAACGTCATAACGAATATTATTCGGCGGACCCTATTCAAGTATATTGCTTGTGCAATAACCATTTAACAGAAAATATATTATTTTGCTTTATTCAAAGGCAAAATCTACCGCCTAGTCTCTAGGAATTTGAATTTATTACAAAGGACAGCCGGTATATGGCTGGAGTCATTGTTCATAAAATTACTAAAAACCCTGAGATCGAAGATGTCCGTTATGAGGAACCGTTGTAATATTTTATGTACCTCTATTACCATTACGTTTGTCTATATTAAATTATACAATCTTCCATATTTGCCGTTCTATATGATCGTATAATTCTTGCTATGTAACGTATACTTCAATAGTATATAACGTGTGTAACTCTATCATATTCTGTCTACGAATGTTTCCATGCACACACGCTATATATTCCATACGGCATAATTTTAATCTCATCCATCATGTAATTCCCTACTTAATGCGAATGTAATCTATAAGTCCCCTATACTAACACACATAATTCTATAATTCCATATTCAATAACTCAATACATACATAACATACCTACAATTCTATATATCTATTCTATTATACTCGTATGAATTAAATCTAACAAATCTCTATTAAATGTCAATAAATCTATATCTATGCTCTCTATAAAATATCACTAAATCTACGTATAAATCTATGTACTACTTATCGTGTGCGTCGCCAACAAGAGGTATCTCAGTCTGTATAGAGTATTTACCTGGGAATAACCTGAAGTTGTATTATAGTACGCTTCAGCTAAATTAAAAGAGTTTCCTGTGAACAATCTTAAATATTCATCTGATGTGTTTAACACTTCAAGTACATTTTCATCTTTAAGTGACTCTAACTTAAATTCTTCAGGTATAAATAAGAGAAACTTTAGACAAATTTTTGTATATTTCATTCTTTTACAGTAGTTGTAAAAGTCTATAGTTCTGAGTTCATCCCTCACATTAACTGAAATTGCTGTTAAAATCTTTTTTGTCATTTTAATAGATATTAGTGCGAAAATGTTTTCATGACAATATTCAGGGTTTATGATATGAGAGTACTCATTATTATAAAGCCAAAAACATTTCAAGGCTTTTGAAATATACAAGCTATCTCCAGACTTTAGGATCTCAATGATATATTCTACATTTTTGTATTTCGAAGCTACACCAATCTTATAGAGTTTGTCAACGTCAGATATTTCAACCTGAGATTTTATGTCCTCAAAATTAAGTTTGTTCCTTGCTGCATCATTAATTTTGGTATTTAGCTGCCTTTGTCTTTCAGAGAGACTAATTCCAGTTAGTTCTATCATTGTTTGTGTGATCTAAAACAAAAAAGACAACAATGGTAGTTTAAGGAAAATTAATATCAAAATTCCTGTTAGTAATCCATTTAGGACTTTCATAACATAATATTCAAGTCACAATACGTATTTCAGATTGAGAACTCTAAAAGAAGGATGTTTTCTAATCGATTACTTTTAGAATGTTTATAAGAAGTAATATTATTTATACGGCGTTTTACCTTATTCAAATAATATTGCTTTGAGATGTAATTAAACATAAAATATAAAAGTAAACATAAAAATAGAAAACTTACCTTTAATTTTATAAAGAACACAATCCAACACAAATGCTAGAAATGTTTATGATTACTATTATAATACTTTCTATAGGTACCTACTATTTCTGTAGATACTAAAAAATACCAAAGAGTTTAGTAAGTAATAAGTATTATAGGAAAATGCAAAATACTATATCTTTTCTATAAGCATCACAGACTAATATTCGTACAAGAAATAAGTACTAACCACAGACTACTAAGAGGATACTACGTATCGTACTAACTAATACGGAGCTACAATTTTCCTATATATAAAGAACTCTGTGGCAGCAACGCAAGATAGGACTGCTGTAAAATATCGATATTATTATATTTAAATATCGATATTAAAATCTATTTTCTTTTATTATATATTGATATTAAAATTTAGATATCGGAGGTCATTTTTTTATTATATACATCATTATCTTCTTACCCTTATCCCACCTAGGTAAGGTCGATACATGTTTTCTTTTTCCACTCTCCTCTGTCATCTCAGAATTCACACCTTTTATAGACGTAATTTTTCACACACTTTATCTATACCTTTTTCAGTCTTCTCTACACCTATATCTGTCCACCTATGATCGTATCATGCTAACCCATTACTCCTTAAATTCTCGGTCACTGGCGATAATTATAACTTCACCGATATATTTATTTATATTCTTATCGATTCTAGTTACTCCACGTTGACGTTTGCCTTCAAAACATCAAAATTAATTTATTATTTTGTAAAAAATATTTTTTTGTCAATAAATAGCGAAAATATTGGAATATTTTATAATAGATCCACTAATATGCCAACACAGTGTTGACTTGATATTATAAAGAGCACTAATCCACTCCACTAATCCAAAAATCGTCACATTGAGCAAGATTGTTGCTGTCATAAGCTTGCCATGTACTGTATAGAAGTAATCCGAAATAATAGTGGAAAGAAAGTTTAATTTTATTTTAGTTCTAGCTCTTAAATTTTATTGCGTATACAGTAAATATTTTTATTCTTTTATTTCTTTACGTTTTTTGCTAGTACTATAATTAATTGTATTTAGTCCAAGGAGAGTTTATGTCAAGCAAGTGACCGATCGTAAAAATTAAGCCTAATCATACTTCACAACATCACAAGTAAAGGGTGTCCAGCGAAAATTTTTCATCTTTAAGTTGAAATTATTAAAATACTAACAGGGTGAGTAGGCAAGAGGGCTATTATTTGAAGCGCAGTATTTGCCGAATTGTTAGTCACCATGAATGACTAGTTGGGAGTACACCACGCGTTCGCGTTCGAGCAATATTTGAAGTGCGGTGAATCGTTGGCACGAGCGTGTCGTGTACTTTATACTCATTTTGATATTCGACGATTGAGTGATAGGCCGAGCTCGCAACTTATCTGGTCGTTGGTACAAAGGCTCAGGCAAGAAGGAATAGTGGTGAATAAAACTCCTGCTGAACCATCAACGTCAACAATAACGCTAGAACGACTGTTTGGTAACATTTCAGCCAAAGGGATAATTGACTCTTATTTTTTTAACAAAGGCGAGGCAGTCACTACTGCGGTATATTGCCGTATGATAAACGAGTTTCTGTTACCCCAGTTGTAGCTGTATTCAAGTTACAACAATAGAACGCAATTTCAGCAGGACGGTGTCATTCCGCATAAAGCTAGGGTTTCGATGAAATGGGCATTTTTTTCGAATAAGCAAATACAGAGATCTCATGGCCACCTCGGTCGCCAGACTTCAGTCAGATTTATTTTTATGGGAATACCTCAAATCAAAGGTTTACAATATCAATTTCCTAACATTCAAGGCCCTGCAAGAAAATATTCGCAATGAAGTTGAAAGCGTTACTCCAGAGATTTGCCGTCGCGTAATGCACTTTTCGACTGCGAGAATGCATTGAAAAAAGGGCAACATTTGGACGACATCCTGTAAAAAAAAAAGAAAATCCATATTGCTGCTCTACGTTTTATTGAGATAAAATAAATAAAAAGTATGTAGTCTTTTTTCTATTTAATTTTAAATATAATAAAATTCTGCTGGACATTTTTTATACAACACAGGTATTAGGGTTATCTCAGGATCAGGCTTAAAATAAGAAAGGAATTCAGAATGAAATGTTGAGATTTGTCAAATGGAATGCGGGAACAATGACTGTAAAGGAAAGAAAATTAGCGGATGTCTTACAAAAAAAATGCATAAATGTGGCTTTTTTACAAGAGACGAAATGGAAAGGGCCAAAAGAAGAGAAATTAGTGTTGGATGTAAATTCTACTACCGTGGGAGTAACGGTAAGAGGAATGGTGTAGGAATGGTATTAGACAATGAGTTTAAGAAATGTGTGACGGATGTAAAAAGAGTAAATGATAATATTGGTGAAATTTTTGATAGAACAGGTGACGTTAAATATATTAAGTGTGGATGTAATGAGACTGTAAAAGAGAAGTTTTACGAATAATTTGATGAGGTGATGATGGATATTTCTCAGAATAAGGATGCTTACAAATATACTGGAGCAGGATAACAAATATACTGGATTTTTCAAATCAAATTTTTCAAATATACTGGAAATCAATGTTAAGCTGAATTACGATTGTTCTTTTTTTATTAAAGCCGATAAAGCGAAATATCGATGTTTACTTATTTATAAATATTAATATTAGACATGGGTAACTTAGCGAAAATCCTTGCGCTAACTCAGTAACTCAGGCGCAGTTAACTGCGCCGGCTCATTGCGCTAACTCAAAATTGCGCCAGGGCGCAAATGAAAACATGCCGAGTGAGCAACGAAATACACGCCATCCGCATGCCGTGCTCACAGTTATTTAACACAAACAGCGCTCAAACGGCGTTGGCTCATTGTTCACTTATCGAGTGAGTGAGAGAATGATTAATATCGGGCATGACTGTCGACTTGGGCACTTGACTATGTTCATTCAGGTATTGTGTGTGTTGTGTATGTTCATGGTAAGATGGCATGTCCAAAAATGATGTATTTCAATAAATTTTTATCTTTGTTACTTCACTGCACTTTAGAACACAAAATAACAACACGTTTGTACACAAAACACACTTAATAACAAATTAAAATAAATCACCATGCTGTTCTTTCAACTATAGTCCGCGTCAAACTTTTTAACCGCTCTGAAGTAGATGCGCAGAACACAAATTTAGGTATCAGAGGGACGTAGGTGAGGTAAAAGGGGAGCAGGCTCGCCCGCGTTCGTACCTCTCCTCTATTACACCCACGATGATACATGTATCCTGTCATTACTAGTTGCAGTACAGTCGCATTCAAAATAGTTCTGTTGTCGTTAATTATATGTTATTACTATTTTCGTTGTTTTCTTTTTCTTTTATATTTGTCATTATTAAAAAACTCATTCACTTCGAAAAATGATGTTTCTATGAAAGGTGTTGTTTATTTTATTTTTATTACAAATTATTTATTTACTATAATGTATTTTGTTCCCATAACGGTATTTTAATACTCATAATATATGCTACAAGATATATCCTACAGATAGAAATAAATGCTGCATAAAGGAGAGCATTCAATTAAAGTAAGCGATCACCCAAAACTCACAAACCATGTTATTTGGATTTGATTATTACTGACAAATACGTGGCGAACTGTTAATATTTTAGATTTATCTATCACCTTATCATTCAGCTCGTCCATTTCTAGTTTTTACTGTTATTTAGTTACCCCAGTATTGATTTAATTTTTATTGTTTGTTCGTTTTATCTCTAAATCTAAATATCTCTAAATCTCTAATATGTCTACTCAATTCATATAAACAAGTTTTCATAAAGCAGCTGTCAAAACGACACAATAGGAATCAAACTTTCTTTCTTTCAATAAAAATCTTTTGAAAGTAGCAACATGGTCGTTATACTGCTACATTTTATGTAACTTAATGTAATAGGCAAATATCTACTTGAATCATAATTCATTAAAACCTGATATACTGTACGTATAATATCGACACAAGTTAAATATTAATAAACGTAAATGTTAAATTTCTATAATAATATTCTTATTTTGTTTTGTATTATCCTGTACTATATGCAAGACCGAACTTAAAGCTAAATTCAGAGCGGCTAAAAACGATGATTCCGACTATAATCCGCACAGAATAGAATATAGTTCATTCGTTTTGATTTTCCAACGTAAACTTTTTTTTAACTTTATTTTTGGCAACCAATCTTTTAGATTATTACTGCCATTGTCGAGTAATTAATAGTATTACAAGTTCTTCTTCCATTCCGTTTTTGGCAACCAGTCTTCTAGTAGACTATTACTGCTATTGTCAAGTGAGTATCGATATTACAAGTTTCTTGATATAATTTCGATGAACTAACAAGATGGTGGCTATCTTGTTAGAACTTTCCATGGAGTTTTTGTGGCATCTGAGAATTCATGGTCCGTGGTATTATTTTCCATTCAATTCACTTATGCACAACACACAAACTATATTACATAAAACATTTTTACACAATATAGAGTCAAGTAACACAAGATTATGAATAAAAAATTAAATCCACTACATGACAGACCAAAATGCCGCCAAAAAACCCAACGTAAACTTATTCCGTCATTTATTTTACACACAGCTGTCAACTCAATGGTTTGTCAAAATAAAACCTGATGGCCAGTAAGTAAAGAGAAATCTAGAAAGTAAACATTACCTAGGTAAAGCTCCATTTATATTTCACAGAGTTGCAGTTTATAAAAGTGATATTCGAATTTACCGGTCCTGCGCTGTGCGCCAACTCATTTTGAAGAAGTGAATTAACCCATCCAACGCAGTGAACTGATTTGGCGCAATTGCGCGTCGCAGCGCAGTGTTACGCATCTCTAATTAATATAAACAGTCCTATGTAAAACGAGCATAACTAGTAACACCATAGATAATGCACTATTTACCTCGTAGAGGAAGAACCTGTCTTGCTTATCTGTCTACGATATACCTACTAGACTGTACAATAACCAAGCATTTATAAGTAAACAACTTTTTACTTATAAATTTCTTGAAAATAACACAAGGACCGCAGATTGCGAATTAGAATTATTGATGCAGTAACGATTTAGTGATATATTTATTTTTCAGAAATGTCGATATTTATTACTAATATTTTTTGGACGATATTTTCATAGCTTGAAATATAAATATCGACTGACGATATTTTTTTAATAAGTTATGTTACCAATTTTTGGTTTGTAGCTCTCGAGTATATATATCCTCTTTGGCAAATTTATTGCAAATAGAATATCATTCTAATAATTGAATGATGTCTTGTATGTATTAGGTGTTTACCTATGAAATTGCCGTTTTGTATGAAAAAATTTAAACGAATTTTTTTCATGTATTTTTTATTTGTATTAATCGAAGTAATCACCCATGCAATCAATGCATCTTTGCCAACGCAGTGGCAGTTTATTGATGCCCTTCTTAAAGAAATCAGCTGGACGGGAGGCAACAAATTCTTCAAAGGCATTTTGTACTGCCTTTCGGGTATTGAATTTTTTCCCGCCAAGGAGTTGTAGCGTGCTGGCCATTAAAAAGTGTCTATGCACACCATGGCCTTTTTGAATATGAACGACATATTCGATGACAGACGGATATATATTTTTCCTCAATATACAAGTCCTTATTAAAAGTCTCGATTGCAAAATCAGTGTTTGATTTTATCATACATATTATATTGACCACGCCCCAAAGAGTTATCCAAATTCTGGAAAAAGTAGTAGTCTGTAGGCGCAAGGTCTGGTGAGTAGGGCGGATGACGGAGAACTTCCAACCCCAGTTCTTGGAACTTGAAGACCGTCTGCTGTGCGCAGTTGTGCGCTGTGCTGTGCGCTGTCGCGCGTTGTCGTACAGGAGCAGCGGAGACGAGCGATTGACCAATGCTGGTTGGAGATGTGCCAGCTTCTCCATCATTGTGTTCAGTTCTTCACAGTACACATCTGCAGTAATGCTCAGCCCGTTTGGTAAGAAGCTGTGATGAATCACACCGGCGCTAGACCACCAAACAGTGACCATCACTTTTCTAGGGGTAAGTTTTCGTTTAGGGCATTGTTTAGGTGCTGAACCAGGATCCAACTAACTTGCTGAGAGCTTGCGGTTACCAAACAATCCATTTTTCATCGCAGGTAACAATGCGGTTCAAAATTCCATCATTTGTGTGTCTGTTGAGCAGTGCAAGGCACGTCTCGACGCGTACTTCGCGCTGGCGATCATTGAGTTCGTGGGGCACCCATTTGTCAAGCGTTTTTACCTTGCCAATTTGACGCAAATGGGCCAATATTGTTTTGACGCTAACGTCGAAAGCTGCTGCTAATTCAGCCGTAGATTGTGTATAATTAGCTTCCACAATCGCCTTTAATTCGTCATTGTCGACCAAAGTCTTCGGACGACCGCGAGGTTCATTTTTCAGGTCGAAATTCCCAGAACGGAAGCGAGCAAACCAATAACAGGTGGTGGGTTGGTTTGTAGTGTTAGCTCCGTAAACGTCGTTGATATTGCGTGCCGCTTGTGCCGCGTTGCTGCCACGACGGTACTCATATTCCATAATTACTCGAATTTTTAACGTATCCATGATGACAAAA
This sequence comes from Antheraea yamamai, assembly GCA_036509395.1. Lineage (NCBI taxonomy): Eukaryota > Metazoa > Arthropoda > Insecta > Lepidoptera > Saturniidae > Antheraea > Antheraea yamamai. Next base: position 4,888,512 of record AP028451.1, read on the forward strand.
AAGATTGAAATGCGATGAAAATGTAACACTAATCAATAAACAAATGACTACTTTTGGAAAAAGAATTCCATGTTTTTAAAATAAAATTAATTTGAAATTAGAATTCTTAGCCAAAAAAAAATATTTTGATTTGAAATGGCCAGTACTGCAGAACGGCAATTTCATAGGTAAAGACCTATTATAATGTGTTTGTACATGTAAATACCATATATGGAGTTTAAATTAAACAGTCTATTTTACGCACTCGTATAGTCTTATTGTTGCACTGTCCAAGTCAGTCTAGGCTCCTAAAGGCTGTTCGATATAATGTTAAAATAAAACAGTAACTCCGTAACGCAAACTTTTATTATGGATTGTCTGGTGTCGAGGAAAAAAAGTGACATGGAATATGTCATTCCTTTTCAAAATGATTAGTGTACATAGCAAAAACAGGTCATTTTTACTCTCCTTGGAGACAACAGAACAGACAAAGTGGAAATGGTATTGTGTCGCCCAAAAAGAGACATATAGTCACAGTAGGCATAATTATTGAAACTCAAATTTTCCTTATGCTACATATATTTATACATATAATAAGATAGAATGTAAATGTATCTGTACTTTATAGATTTTTGTCAAAGAATATTGCATGTGTCTAGGAATAAGTAATACTTAAAATACATTTTATATAAAGCCTTTTATATTTTTGTAGTTGCTTGATTTGTTAAAAATCCCTTTTACCCTCTTTATAATAAGTATTATTACTCAAATCTATCATAAATGTAACACTTTATTTCATCATATTCGCAAGACTTTAAATTATCTATTAAATTCATATACTCTTTCTCTTTTTTGTACTGATCGTAGTCTCGAGCCAAAAACGTTAAAACAAACATGTATGCTTCAAATGAATTAAATTCCAAAATCTCTGGACAAATAATGAAGCATACATTCTCCACTTCTGTGTTTACATTATTTTCATAACCTAGGTTAATTAATATTAAACGCAAATTTAATGTTAAAGCAGTTTGAATATCGTCGTAAAATGATACATAACAATTTCTACTCTCAATTGATTCAATAAATAAATTCGCGAATTTCGTCCCAAAAGGACTTAACAACTCTTTTATAGTATGAGCCTTATTATATTCCAGCTTTACTTTTCCTTCTATTATTGTTTCTCTAGCAATAATACAAATACGTATCATCCAAATTGTTTCGTAAATTTCTTCAAGAGGGAACATATCCTGTAATTCTTTCAGTATTTTTCCAAATATTAGATTCGTTTTTGAATAGTTTTTCACTTCCTGCTTGTAACTATGTTCATTAAGATTGATAATAAATGTGGAAATAATTTTTTTATAAATATACCTATTATTTTCGACAACATTCCACTTTTCAATACACTCTTTTATTATTTCAATAACGGAATCAGCTTTTTTACAGAAATCATCATCATTAGTGTAAAATGAAATATATTTAAAAAGAAGCGTACATTTAGACTGTGTTAAATTTTGAATTTGATCTTGATTATCTGGAAGATCTACAGAACAGAACAGAAGATCTACGTAAGGGTAAGTAATTGTATGTATAAGTTCTTCACTTATTACATAGATATTATTTTTCATAAGGTTAATGAGATCTCTCTTGTAGCCAGTAAATTTACTATTGTCTGGTAGTTTATTAACTATATTCCATCCTGCTTCCAGATAATCCCCAGTAAAACGCCGAGGTAAAGATTTAGAAGTTAAAAGCTTAAATATTTTTTCATTATCATCTTCTCGTAAACTGCTAGTCAATGATTTCAGAACTTCAAATAATTCATTTTCAGAGTTCTCATCCACGCTATTTATGCTATTGACTACAGCTGTGTAAATTATCCCTCTCAATAACACACTTTCAGATTCCATCCAAACATCTGAAATTATCTGTTTCAAATCCACTACACTGAAGCACTGGAATGCTAGGCGTATACCATGTTTCAGGATTAATAATGGTTTGTCCAATAAAGACTTTGTTATTTCTATGTTTACAGATTTAGGTGTTCTTGCCATGTATGAATTGAAAACTGGTATACAGAAACGAATGTAGTCACCTTTGATGTACTTCATAATGTCTGCGAGCGGAAGTATAGGACGGCAATAGGAAGCCATGGTACAAATTGATTTTTGTATATATAAAACATTTCGATCTATCTTACGGTGATTTATTTTAGCCTCTGTAGGAACATGTTTAGCTATGAAGCCTTTTTTAAAATCGTTGTCACCCAATTCTAATATACCATAGACCGCAGTTTTGATTGCACCCAAGTGCAAATTTGGTTCCTTGAGAATATCTTCAAACAATATTAAATAATGTGATATTGCCAAATCATTCGAGAAGTAAGTCCTTAATATTTTCAGAAATTTATTTAATTTATAACAGGATACGCTTTTAATTATCTCATCCTTCATCAGTGGTATATATGACACAACAAGTTCTTTGTCCTTTTTCAAGTTTTCTATCAAATGTTGCATATCTGATTTCTTGGTAACCTTCACTTTAAACTGTCTTAAGAAACCATAATTGCAATATGATTCAAAATTCAATTTTATATACTTATCGACAATCTCGGGAATGTCTTCTTTTGATTTCTTATAATGGTATAACAAGTTTAAAACTAATTCCACATATTCTTTTACACCTTCCTTAACTTCATCATTGTAGGATTTATCATTAAATGGTGTAATTTTATCCAAGTAATATTTCATTACATATTTATATACAAGTTCTTGGTTTTCTCTAGATAATTGGTCACTTTGGATCTTTACGTGGTAACATCCTGAATCTAAAACTGTAATTACCATTTCAGGGACTTGTTTCCCATGAATAACATGATATATCAGAACCACAATCTTATAAATGTTACTAGAATAGTTATTATCCGAATTAACTAACACACTAAACAATATTTTATTAAAGGCATCCCAACAATTTCTACTAAAATTGTAGACATTATGTTCAGATAAGACTTCATCTAAAAATTGCTCTTTATGTAATTTTTGTTCATTTACATGCCTTTTGTAATAATAATCAAATAGAATCTCTAACTCTTTCTCAGTCTTAGCAGAGTGTACTAATACCATTAACATATTATTTCTAGTGTCAGTATTGTCCGTTACCATTACATATTTTTTTATCACATCAAAAGATTTATCGAAAGCAACAAATTTATACCATTTAAAATCTTTGTCACTACCTAGCAATTCTAATCCACTTTCTAATTGCCTCAAAGCCCATTTTTCTCTTTCATCTGGTATCATCATTTTATATAATTTGGTTCTATAAAATAGTATATTCATTTCAAACTCTTCTTCAGGATATTGTTCAGTGAAAATACTTTTGATAAATTGCATCCTCTGGTCAAAGGGAATCTTATCAAGTATGTATCCATAATTCTCACAAAAATTATTACAATTCCAAAAATCTTCTGGATTAGAATAATTAATTATAAGTATAGTTTTAGCATATAATTTGGCATCATCTGCTGTGCTATAATGCATTAATATACTTCTATTCAGAAATTGCAAATATATTATTGGATTTTTATATATAGCATCCTTGTGTTTTTTCATGATATCCCTGGAGATCCTTAAGCCAAAATGTTTATGAAAATACCCAGAAAAATTAGGAAAATTATTTATCATCTCTAAATATTTTACATCTGACATAAAATAAAGGTATCTCAGTCTGTATAGAGTATTTAGCTGGGAATAATCTGAAGTTGTATTATAGTATGCTTCAGCTAAATTAAAAGAATTTCCTGTGAACAATCTTAAATATTCATCTGATGTGTTTAACACTTCAAGTACATTTTCATCTTTAAGTGACTCTAACTTAAATTCTTCAGGTATAAATAAGAGAAACTTTAGACCAATTTTTGTATGTTTCATTCTTTTACAGTACTTGTAAAAATCTATAGTTCTGTGTTCGTCCCTCATATTAACTGAAATTGCTGTTAAAATCTTTTTTGTCATTTTAATAGATATTAGTGGGAAAATGTTTTCGTGAAAATATTCAGGGTTTATGATATGAGAGTACTCATTATCATAAAGCCAAATACATTTCAAGGCTTTTGAAGTATACAAGCTATCTCCTGACTTAAGGATCTCAATTACATATTCTACATTTTTGTATTTGGAAGCTACACCAATCTTATAGAGTTTGTCAACATCAGATATATCAACCTGAGATTTTATGTCTTCAAAATTAATTTTGTTCCTTGCGGCATCGTTAATTTTGGTATTTAGCTCCCTTTGTCTTTCAGAGAGACTGATTCCAGTTAGTTCTATCATTCTTTGTGTGATCTAAAACAAAAAAGACAACAATGATAGTTTAAACCAAAGTGATATTAAAATTCCCATTATAGTATGAGATTTCTGACAGCTGACTATGGCCATCTTTGTCTAACGCATGATGAGCACACTATATCTTCTCTCATTGTAAACAATTTTTAAAGGCTAGCAACCCTTATTTGTGTGCATTTTATTGCAAGTGGTTTAACATGTATAGAAAAAAAATTGTTTTACTTTCATTTATAAATGATGACTATGTGTTATAAATGTAAATATGTGACCTGTTTAAACCGGACTGCAAAGAGGATGCGGCTAAGTGTACAACGGCAACTCTCACTTTTTGAGTCCTCTATGTATATATCTGAAGTATACGGTTTAGTTTCACTTAATAACTAATTTCTCTTTCTCTAAATATTTAATCCTTAATAATTTAATTAAAAATATTAGTAGGCACATTTTAATTGGCAACTCTGTCAAACTATATTACCCCTTTATAATCTTATAAGAAAATTTGCTTTTTTCCATATACCCGATGAACGTAGCATTTTTGCAGTAGAATCATATACAATTAAGTACAGACATGTTATTATCTCACTTGGTTCCAGGACTAATATTGGCTGATGCTGAGACATGACATGGTTATAGCATACCATTGTTATATGTAGGAGTTATGATGTAGTCAGATACAATTATGATTTATCCTTTTACATGATAATAAATAATAGTAAGTTCTTTCTACCTTAAGTTCAAGTATTTTTATTAATTCATTCAATTATTTTCTATAAACTGTACTGTAGAGTTCCGGTTTATTAAAAAAAATTATACATACCTAACGTGAACTCAGAAGGTATTACAAACCACTAAGAGGATATTAATTATGACGGGATTTATAAATACACAGAATGTAAGTACTGAATGTTTATAGTAAAACTAATTTATGAGGCAAAAATGTATATACTTTATGTAGTGTAGGTACTCTTTGGAATAAACCACAGAGCACAGACTACTAAAAGGATAATACGTATGAATAAGCGCAGCTACGGCCTACGGGAATAAACGTAAGGTATTATGTTCCTATAATATAAATTATAAAGTACTGTCAGAGTCTCAGTACCGCAGAATAATATTACTCCTAGCGGAGTCACAGAATAATATTATTCCTAGCGGAGAGCGGAGTACTGCATAGATAAGATACTATATACTGAGAGGAGTACTGTGTGTCTTAGGCAGGAGGCTTAATATTACTCCGCTGTGCGTCCCCATTGGTTAATCGAACTTTAGACATAGAGATAGACATGGGTAACTCAGCGAAAATCTTTGCGCTAACTCAGTAACTCAGGCGCAGTGAACTACGCCGGCTCATTGCGCTAACTCAAAATTGCGCCATAGCGAAACAACAACAAAATGGAAACATGCCGAGTGAGCAACGTAATACGCGCCATCTGCACGCCACGCTCACTGGTACTTAGCACAAACAGCGCGCAAACTGCGTTGGCTCATTGTTTGCTTATCGAGTGAGTGAAAGAATGCATAATATTGGGCATAATGACACTTGATTGTGTTCATTCAGGTATTGTGTGTACTATGTATGTTTATGGTAAGATGGCATGCCAAAAAATGATATATTTCAATCAATTTTTGTGTTTGTTACTTCACTGCACTTTAGAACACAAAATAACACTTTCGGACGCTATAACACAATAACAAATTTAAATAATCAACCATGTTTTTCTTTCAACTATTCCCCACAGAATCGATTATAGTTCATTCGTTTTGATTTTCGAACGTAAACGTATTCCGTCATTTGTTTTACGCGCAGCTGTCAACTCGGCCATCTATCAAAATAAAACCTTATAGCCAGAACATTGCTTGGATTCCAGGCCATTGTGGAATCTCTGCGAACGAATCAGTGGATTCTTGCGCAAATAATGGTGTCCAATCTGGTTCCTTGAACTATTATAGACTATATATAGAAGATCGACGTTCTCTAGCTAAGACTATATTATTAGAAGCATGGCAAAAGGATTGGAATTTTTCCAGAAAATATAAGGGCAAATCTTACATTTCTTCCCAAAATGAAGTTCCCCAAAAACCATGTTTTTTTTAATTCCTTATCTAAGTAAGACCGTTACTTTCATTATATATCATCTTCGTCTAGGTCATACTTGTATACCAGTACATTTGTCTAAATTAAGGATTAGGTATCATTCTCTCTGCGAATGCGGCTTAGACGACGGTTCTCCATATCATATATTCTTTAATTGTTCGAGAAACAGATTTTCCCTTTTTGATGTCCTCCCTCTTTATATTCCCCGTCCTACTAATCTTACGTGTGTCCCGTCCCAGCTTTAGTGAATAATAACCCTTTCATTTTATATGTCTTGTTACTATTTATAAAAATTTACAAAATCAAACTTGAATCAAGTTGTCTATTTCTTAATGCACATGCATCTAAGTTTGCCTATATGTATATTTGTAGGAAACATACAATAACTTGGTCTGAACACAAATTAATTATCTTCGTTTTCGAATTTTATTTTTTAATCGGTCTCTTTCGCTTATAACACTATCTGCCATAGACAGGACATACCTTGTATCTACATGACATGGGTGGAATTGTGTATTGCTTTCACACGGCGCCATAAATTAAAGAAGAAGAAGTAAAGTGAAATCTAGAAAGTAAAGATTACCTAGATATAATTCCATTTACATTTCACAGAGTTGCTGTTTATAAAAATGATGTTCGAATTTCCCGGTACTGCGCTGTGCGCCAACTCATTTTGAAGAAGTGAGTTAACACATCCAGCGCAGTGAACTGAGTTGGCGCAATTGTGCGGCGCAGCGCAGTGTTGCACATCTCTACTAGAGATGGGTAACTCAGTGAAAATCCTTGCGCTAACTCAGTAACTCAGGCGCAGTCTACTGCGCCGGCTCATTGCGCTAACTCAAAATTGCGCCATGGCGAAACAACAACAAAATGAAAACATGCCGAGTGAGCAACGTAATGCGCGACATCTGTAAGCCGCGCTTACAGGTACTTACCACAAACAGCGCGCAAACTGCGTTGGCTCATTGTTCACTTGTCGAGTGAGAGAAAGAATGAATAATATCGGGCATGAATAGACTTGACTGTGTTCATTCAGGTAGTGTTATGTATGTTCATGGTAAGATGGCATGTCCAAAAATGATGTATTTCAATGAATTTTTGTCTTTGTTACGTCAATGCACTTTAGAACACAATATAACAATACTTTTGTACACTAAAACACAATAACAAATTAAAATAAATCAACCATGTTTTTCTTTTAACCACTCTCGACAAATCGATTATAGTTCATTCGTTTTGATTTTCGAACGTAAACGTATTCCGTCATTTGTTTTACACACAGCTGTCAACTCGGCCATCTGTCAAAATAAAACCTTATGGCCAGAACACTGCTTGGATTCCAGGCCATTGCGGTATCTCTGGGAATGAGTCAGTGGATTCTTACGCAAAGAATGGTGTCCAATCTGGTTCCTTCAACTATTGTAGACTATATACATAAGATCTACGTTCTTTACCTAAAACTAGATTATTACAAACATACAAATAATCGGTCTCCTTCGTTTATGACACTATCTGCCACAGACAGCGCACACTCTGTATCTACATAATATTGGCGGAATTATGTATTGCTTACACACCGCGCCATAATTTATAGAAGAAGAAAAATAAGTAAGGTGCAATCTAGAAAGTAAAGATTACCTAGGTATAATTCCATTTACATTTCACATAGTTGCTGTTTATAAAAATGATATTCGAATATCCCGGTCCTGCGCTGTGCGCCAACTCATTTTGAAGAAGTAAGTTAACACATCCAGCGCAGTGAACTGAGTTGGCGCAATTGCGCGGCGCAGCGCAGTGTTACACATCTCTAGTGCGATCTAAAATGACTAGAACCATGTCGTATGGGGCACTGGTGCGCGGAGAGCGCATGTGATGTACCTCGCGAACAGGAAGCTTCTGCTCTTTGAGGTCGTCGGAGATGTCACAAGTCGGGATTTCAGACGGGACTCTACCGATGAGTTCTCTTAGTTTGCGCTCTTTCTCGAGCGAGTGTGTGAAAAAACCCCACTGATTGTTCCGAAGGAACTGAGTGAGATTGCGATGATGGGTAGTGATCGCGACCTTCACTTGAATACCTATAGCGGTACTCATGGCAGAGGTGTAAGGAATGCCTGCCGTTTCCAGCAGACTAGAGATCTCGACCCAGGACGCTTTGTCTTGGATCGTAACTGCGGAACTCGCAGCTTCAGGCGAAATGGGTCTAGAGGGCGTGGGTATCGCCTTTGGCACTTTCGCGCCATCGACGTTGAGGATTTTTGAAGGCAAAGTGCCTTCAATGTCGGAACAGGGGGTTTGGCGCTTATGGCGCTGTTTGCGATGCGTGACGGTGGTGAAGCCATCGTCCGCGGCAGGGTCTTGCTCCATATCGGAGCCTGAGTCTGAGTCGTCCCGATCGGGCGGCAACTCGAAATTGTTGGATTCCTCGATCCTGGCAAAGACCTAGGGAGCGGGCTGAGAGTTTGGGAACTCGGCGTGACGCTTCTTAGCGTACGCGTCGTAGTCGTCAACAAGACAGGGACAAATGTCGGCTACGAAGCCGTGAAAACGGAGAAGTTCGCATTCTAAAAGGCGAACCTCGGTATCGGAGCCCATACCGGGGCCTGAGGAGGGGAGCGGGCCGGGGAAGACATTCAAAACCTCCCCACCAGAGGGGCAGGGGAGCGCGCCTTATTGAATTTAACGGACTATCCCGAGTCCGGATCAAGGGAGTTGAGGGCGAAGTGCAATGCCTCATAGGGGACCTACATTGCCTAGGGGGAAGCTCTAACACTTCTTTCTTGCACGGCGCGACGACACGTAGCGCGAACCACGGAACACGATGTACGCAGGCACGACGTGCTGAATCCCTGGAACGCGAGACGGCGACACGCAGAGCACGGCGGACGGCGGACGCACTGAAAAGTGCGGTTTGAGCGTACTGAAAAGTACGTTTTACAACGTTCTGAGAAGAACGTTACGATCGACTAACGTTCTGACAAGAACGTTACGATTGACTCGATTGACAACGATTGACCGTGTGATAGAACGAGCAATCGCGAAAAAACCGGGACTCTCGATGCGATAACTCGACCGCGTAAAAACACGTCGCGAACTAAACGGAAAACGTAACGAACACGAATGTAAACAAACGCATCGAAAGTCACTTAGCGCACGCGTCTGTCCCCACCGGCGGTGTGATCGGAACTCCACCTCATGTGGAACGGCCAAAAGAGTATTTTAGGCGTTGTGAACGCTTAGTGGAACGCGTCCTATGTATCCTATTACTTGTAAGACCATAGTCTGTAGTACCTGACTGTAACATAGAATATAGTTTACCGTGTATTAGCTCTTACTTGTATCTGTTTTGATCTATAGCTATAACCAGTAATAAATTAAATTCAAATTATATGCATTTAGCAAAAGCACTAGCTAGTACTATCTATTTTTAGCATAACTAAAGTATGATACACAGAAACAAATAAAAATTAAACATTTTAGGTGGATGTGCCAGTCGCATCGCTTGCTGCTTTCATAATGTTCTCTTAACATTTAGTTTATTAAAATATCTGAATCTGATTCTCTAGAGTTGTAAACTCTTTGGCGGCTAATTTACAAGTCCTGTATGTTTTATCTTTTTTTTTTCGAATTGACTGCACGCTATCGGCTTCACGGACTATACACCTTCATCAGACTTTGGGCAAGCACTTAAGGCATTCAGTCGAAATAACATCTAGCGCAAGGATACCAAAGAGACCGTCGGAACCTTGGCTTGCACTGTTTCTTGCATGTGATATAGCGAATGTAGACAAACTAACTATGCAGGGTAAACAACATGCGTATATGTATGCGTTGATACAAAATGAGAATTAGAAATTAATGAATCGATTCACTGTCTTAAATCAATAAAATTAATCGATATTTCTCTTTCTAAAATTCAATTATACAATTTCAGATCGGCATCCCTAGATATATCATCTATCTGGAGCAGCCATTTTTTGGTAACATGGCGGTTGTTTTCTTGCAAGAGAGTTTTAAGCATTTTAGTTATTATTACTTTGTTAATTTGAATAAACATTAGAAACCGGTGAATACTGAGTTTAAAAAATAGAAGTTATGTGTTCCGGATTTCCAGACATACCCATTTAGTATTTGCAGCTTGTATCATTTTGTACATAGATTTTGTATGTTGAAGAACGCCGATCGGCTATCCCGCGTTTATTGTTATCGTATTATCAGAAGCGTGTTACGAGCTTCATTTACGTATTTTAAAAAATATTGGCAGCAGTGTATGTTATGAATGTGTGAAATTACAAATGTGTGTTATTATAGTGATAGATGAAATGTGCATATAAAAAATCTCAAGATAATAAGAATGGGTGAAACAGATGATTTCAATACATTAGCGTTTGAAAAGAAGCTTACACAGCTTAAGGACACCCAGGAAAGCATACAATCGATGTCGTCGTGGTGTTTGCAACAAAGAACACACCACAAAAAAATAGTTGCAAGCTGGTTAAATGTGTTGAAGCGTGTAAAAGTTGAGCAGAGACTGGTGCTTTTCTATTTGGCGAATGATGTGATACAGTACAGCAAGAGGAAAAATTACGAGTTTGTAGATAGCTGGGGTCTTAACTTACAGAAAGCGACACCATTGGTCAGGTTAGTACATCTTGTTATTGTTATTACAGTGATAAGTATTTGTAAAACACACTCAAACTGAAAATCAAAAATACTATAGTCAATTCAGGCTCTAAGAAGGTTCATAAGAATGAACGTCAAAGCTACTACCGGTTCTTAAAACAACCCAGTCATTGAGAATAACCGGCAAGTATTTCTCCTTTATTTTTTTGTATGGAGATTTTTAACACAATATTTTTAATTCTCTCTACAATTTTTCTAATATTATCTTTTATACTAACCTTGTCCTGAGAATTACAAAGAGTAAAATAAAGAGTGAGCCAAATAAATGTAGCTGTTTTGAAATGATGTACTTACATACAGTTGGCAATTGATTTTTATTAATTTAGTTATGGTGTCTAAACCTTATATGAGAGCCTATTCACCCTCTATTCTATATTGACTCACTGATTTAAGTTTATCAGCAAATATAGATTTAAAATGTTGTATACTTTTGTAAATTCTGAGCTACCATGTAACACTTTAGACTAGTTTAAAATCTAGATAACTTACCAGATTTCTATGTTTTATGTTTTGGTCCGTAAAATAGCGTTCTAGTGGGATTTGCCTGTGTGTAAGTGAGATTATTACTTTGAAATAAATAAATATTATTAGAGAGAGTATGGAAAGAAGTCTCTGTCCAATTACTGAATTTGGCAAAGCAAGGAAAGGAGTTAGGGCAGTATGGACTATATATATATGTGTTGATAGGGTTCCTTTTGATCTAATGTTTGTGGTACAAACATTAAACACTGCCCTAAGCTCTACTCCTTGCAACAAAATGACCTCAGCAGTTTCACAATGTAGTTATGGAATTCTTGGCTGTCCTGAGTGTTTTTTATCTCATTGTTAGAACTAGTTGAGACAGTTTTTATGCTATCCAAAGGGTCATAACTTACCTCTACATGGCAAAAAGTTTTATTTTATTGTTAATAAGTTTTATGTTGTAACTTAATGCAGAAAAAGTTCTGTGATGTTTTAATATTAGTATACTGGTATTAACCGAATTAACATGCTTCAAGTTTATGTACTCAATCACAGATAAATTCCACTGTGGAACAATCACTACATTGCATATTATTTTAGAAGAAATATATACTAATATTATGAAACTGTAGGATTTGTTTGTTTGCTTAAACACACTAATCTCAGGAACCATTGGTCAGATTTTAAAAATTATTTTAGTATTATATAATTAATTTATTGAGGAAGGCTATATATCATCACGCTAAGACCAATAGGAGCGGAGCGCCAATGAAGAATGTTTCAAAATAGTTTTTGTTCCCTTAGAGCTTCCACTGCATGTTAGCCTTAGTCCAAAGTAACTATTTCAAGAGGACGAAGTTGCGGGCAGATTTTATTTTTAAATAATGCTTTTTAGATATGTTATGGGATCATTTTTTCATTTATTTAAACTATATATATATATATATTAATTGTTTGCAACAATTTAGATTACTTTGTTTCAGCTAATAATTTATATTTTCTTGTGTATATTATTTTATAGTCATTTATATATAGATAGCATTCAGAATATAAATACTAAACAAGGGTCAATATTGTAAGTTATCTATTTGTAATTTGTATATATGCATGGTGGTAGGTCATCTCAGTACCAGGTCAGCTACCATCCTCAAGTTGAAAATCTGACACCAAGCACCTGTTGGTGTGTTCTTGGAGCTGCTCTTGAGAGCGAACACCTCCCTAAGCTTAGCATGTTTACTATTTTAGACCACATGATCCTTTAATCACATGAGATTGTGGTCAAACATTACAACTTATAAAATATAGCTAAAGTGTATTTAGTAAGTAAATACACAATACAATCTTCCGGCCAGTGTGTTTCCTCCTTCCTATGATATGGGGTCCTTCAAGTGCAATGTGAAGAGACACTTCATACAGCGGTGACCAGTGATGGATAATGTGTCTCTCAGTGGTCACCATTGTTTTTAGTGTGACATCTGTAGGTGGTGGGCACATATAATTATTTAATAAATGAGTCTGTCGCTCACTACCGAGTTTTATTGATGTTCCACTGGCGACGAGGATGGGATTATTTCTTTTTCCAAGTGTTAATTTGACTAAAAACGTTATTAAAATGCCTATCGGGAAAATAGAACCCTTTAGTTTGAGTTCTAAACAGTGGCCAGCATATATTCGTCGTGTAAATCAATATATTGTGCTAAATGAAATCACCGATGCATTGATGGTACCTATGTTAATTACCGTTGTCGGCGAAGAAACGTATGCATTAATGTGTGATCTATGCTCGCCCAGCTTTCCGGAGGATAAAACGTATGACGAACTTGTGAAATTAGTGACGGAACATCTGGAACCCCAAAGATCGGAAATTGCTGAACGTCACGTATTCAGATTACGACAACAAAAGGCTGGCGAGTCCCTCACAGAATACCTACAAGCATTAAAACATCTAGCGGCTACTTGTAATTTCGGCAAGTGCAACGCGTGTTCGACTCCCGAAGAAAATCTGCGTGACCAGTTTGTGTCAGGTCTAGCAAATGACGTCATGACGTCGAGAATCTTCGCGGAAAAGAAAATTCGGTATAAAGAGGCGGTTGAGCTGGCGCTGGCTCTGGAAGCAGCAGAGAAACATGCACAGGTGAACGGTTCAGCGGCGGCGGACTCAACGGGGACGACGGGCGGCGAGGCGTTGAAGCTCGCGCGCGCGGCCCCCGCGGGCGTCCGGTGCAGGCAGCAGTACGAGAGCTGCGGGCACGCGTGCGCGAGCTTGCTGGCGTTGCGGCAAGGCTCATTCGGCGGAAAAGTGTAAATTTAAAAATTACAATTGTGATGAGTGTGGTCAAAGGGGCCATTTAAAAGTTATGTGTAAACAAGTGCGCGTGAGGGGTGGCCATAATAATAATTATATGAGTGAGAGTTCGGAGGACGGTATGTTTAAAATTGAATTGGCGGCTACAGGTAACAAACCTTACTTTATGAAAGTATTTATTGATAACTAGCTGACCCGTGCAACTTCGTCTGCACCAAATCGGTTATTACCGGTTTCAATTGTATTTTTAAACGCAAATAATCTTAAAAAACCTAAAACCCTATTGAAGCATTATCCAGCACTTCCAATCGTGAATCCAAACTATCCAGGAACTCACTCAAACATATACCCAGTTGGTATGTGAGAAATCTTTTAAAATAAGCCTAGAATCTGTTCGCAGCATTACCTAAAGTAGTGTCATCAAAGTGAAGATCAAAACTAACTTACATATATTGCCGATAAATGTCTTCCCAGTACCCCTTGTAACTTCATCACGTAACATACTGTAAAAGTTGAACTTTATCTACATTAAATTTCCATTTTGTTTTAATTGTTTGTTTTATAAGAATTTGTAAAGTATACGTGAAATCTGCATTCAATTTTAATTTGGTCACATTTATTTTACTTTTGACATACAAACCACCTTTTTTACTGAGATACTGAACTTGGGATAATATACCTTTCTAACAGTGAAAAAATTTTTGAAATCGGACCAGTAGTGGGTACCAAGCATTCCTCGAAAACAAAACTTTACCACTCATTATAATAATAGTATAAATACAACATAGTAACTGCAAACAGTAGTCCGGTGAAGCTGTTAAGACCTTGCTAGGTCAATAGTGTGGTCAGTTCGAGAAAAAAAAAATAACTGCATACACCTTAACTGATTTATTTTAATCTTAGATTCATAAACCTGAACCCAACTACTTCAAGACTCAACAACATTTAGAAAACTAATTTTATCAAATATCGAAACAACACACGTACTGATAGAACTCTAGTTGAGATTCATCTTCTACAATGCAATGTAACTATTATCTTGGTTTATGTTTTAGGAAAAAATCTTGTCACCTTTGTTTAGCAAACATTTTTTATACAATAAAATAAATGTAACAACCTATAAGTGACAGTTTCGTTTACACATATTTTATGTGATTGATAATTACGAATAGAAACGTCATATAGCCGTAGTTCAGTTATAACGTACTGGACATTATGTGGTCCGCCGGAGCCGACGGTTCGAATCCTGGCAATTTTTTTTTTGGTATTTTTTTTAAAGTAACTTAGGGAAATATAGCTTATCTTTTTAGCTAATCTGTCTGCTATATATAGCACAATGAAAATTTGCCAAAATCCGTCAAAAATTTCATTAACTACAAATTTTTGACTTTCGTCCGTTATCCTGGAGAATCCCTTGCGTTTTATGAGATAAAAAGTATTCTAGATGTAACCCTGTAATATTAGTTATCACTGTGCCAAATTTCGTAAAAATTGGTTCAGTACTTTCAGAGTGGTACGTGTTCAAAGGGACAGACAAACAGGCAGATCCTGGAGAATCCCTTGCGTTTTATGAGATAAAAAGTATCCTAGATGTAATCTCGTAATATTAGTTATCACTGTGCCAAGTTTCGTCAAAATCGATTCAGTACTTTCAGAGTGATGCGTGTTCACAGGGACAGACAGACAGACAGACAGACAGACAGACAGACAGACAGACAGACAAAATTTGTAAAAAGATTATTTTTGGCTTCTATATCGATAACGAAGTCTACCCCGATAAAAATTTTCAAAAAATATATAATGTACAGATTTGACCTTGCTACAGTTTTATTATAGTATAGATAACTGTGTCGAATGTGAAGTGGATACTGGTAGTCGTATTTCAGCTATAAGTGAGGATATGTACAAACATTTATTCTCTTATAAAATTATTAAGAAGGATAACTTAATTTTACGTTCTTACTCAGGTTCACGGATCGAATCACTGGGTTACATTGAGGTAAACATTAGTCTAGGTACTGTTAGGGTAAAATCATTACGAGTTTACATCATTAAGAATGGAGCGCGACCCATATTAGGTCGGGAATGGTTGCGTGCGTTAAACATAACGTGCCGTAGTGTGCGTGACGCGCCGCCACGGGTGCAGCTTCACCCCTGGGAGTGTCCATCGCATCCGTGGCAACGTGTACATGCAGACTTTGTGGATTGCGGAGGTTCGCGTTGTTTTATTTTAGTAGACGCTCATTCGAAATGGATTGAAGCGATACCCATGAGAAGTACAAATGCCTACACTACCATTCAGGTATTACACAATATTTTTGCCCGTTTTGGGCTACCGTCGCAACTAGTGACAGATAACGGTCCACCATTTTCGTCTCAGGAATTTAAATTTTATTTAGATAACGGTATTAAGCATACAACTTCGGCTCCTTATAGACCCCAAGGGAACGTTGCAGCTGAGAACGCAGTAAAAACTGTAAAAAAAGCTATCAAGAGAGCACTTTTTGAAGGGGAAGACATCAATACCTCCTTAAATAAATTTTTGTTTCAATATCGAAACTGTGAACATGCGACTACAGGAGTGTCTCCGGCGATAGCACTACAGGGGCGGAGATTACGTAGCCGCTTGGATGCACTGCGGCCAGATAGAGCGGCCGTAGTACGAGCGAAGCAGGAAAAGCAAATAGTGCGCGCTGCTGGTGCTGATAGACACTTTAAAGAAGGAGATAAAGTACTAGCTCGTGATTATACGTACAGGGGGGACAAGGGGGCCGAAGCGACCGTCATAAAAAAAACGGGCCCGGTCTCTTACCAAGTCGATATCGGTAACGAGGTAGTGTGGCGTAGACACGCTGATCAAATAGTACCCGCTCGACACAATAGCAGATATTCGTTATGCCGATTCAAGAGGCGATGACCCGGACGTCAATAAAAAGGTTGAACCTATGGACACGTCTAGTAGTGAAAATACAGTTCAAACCGGAGTGCCAAATATCCCGGTAGAAAAGTCTGCCCGAGACCGGGAGCACTCCAGTCCGATTACGACATCATCATCACCACCACCGGACGCGTCCGATCGCGCCCTGCGGGCATTTAATCGAGCTATGTGCAAAAGTAAAAATAATTAATCACATATTTGAAGTACTTGTTGGTTTATAGGGGAGAGATGTGACGTCTGAAGGTGGTGGGTACATATAATTATTTAATAAATCAGTCTGTCGCTCACTACCGAGTTTTATTGATGTTCCATTTAGATTGTACTGTTCTTACCATCAAGCATAGTGCAGTCATTTTGACGAGCTACAACAAAAAAAATTATACTAAATGAAAGAGAAAGTGAGAATTGTTGCCTAGTAGAGTGACACATAATATTGCAGTCCCACTCTATATAGTAAGTTACTCTGATGGTTCAAACGGCATTGATAGGTTTATTGGCAGATTGATGCCGCACGACTGGCCCTCATTATTTGTAGTTAGCGAGGCCCAGAGCAGTTTGATAATAAATGCAGATGATGTATAGCATGGTTGAAATGGGTTCGCATGATCAAAGATTCGCCTACTTGTTTGAAATCGATTGAACAAGAATTTGCATGGTGAACCACATTCCTAATGAGGAAATATCCGTAACAGCATTCTTAACACCCATGTTTTAAACCAAATCTTTTATTTAGAAACATAAATGTAACCTTGAAAATTCTTTTTCTTCCACTTTTGAAACTTGGTTTTGTATAGTCACAATAGTAAAGATGTGGTTAATTACGTATTAACGCCACCGCGCTCGTTGACCGCTGTCGCGGCCGGTCCGCGCTGTCTTTGTTTCGAGACGAAACTATTTAGAGATACTCTACATTGAGACAGATTGGTATCAATATCTATGAGAGAATTGGTAATGTTGTATATTGCCAACTTGATGAGATTCGTCGTAAGTTCGGTTGGTTAGACTTGCGAAACAAAGACAGTGCGAGCCAGCCGCGGCAGCGATCAACGAATGCGGTGGCGTTAATAAGTAAGTACTGATATTTGATATTAGTCTTTTTATATACCAATTTGATTAGCTTGCATTGACAAAGTTATATTCTTCTATATTACAGAGACGAGAAAGTGAGGCCGAAGATTCTTCGTATATTCAAAATATGGGAACAAAGATCAGTTTATGATGAGGAGTTTCTATCAGATCTTACTGGATTGCTCAGTGCAGGAGCTATCAAGAAGTCTGATGAAGATTCATTAGATTTTCAGGTTAGCTATTTTAAAAACTGTATTTAGCACTAGCTGTTTCCCCTGAGCAAGTGGCAACAGTTGGAATTTTGTAAAAAAAATATTCAGTGTAAATGCGCGTGGGGCACTCCCAGTTCTGGCCACTTATTCTTAAGTTTATTATGTTTACAGGGAGCCCTAATTTTTTTTGTATACCCTTTTTTATTTATTTAGTCTTTGGCCCCTGTGGAAAATTCCACAAATCTGCCACTGTAGCATTTTATCAAATCCAACGATAATAAATCAACAAGAGATTCGAAGTGGATTTAAACCACCACTATATGTAAAAAATAGAACAAAAGGACAATTCACCATTGGGATTAGTAAGTTCCTAAACAAACTAAGTTAGTAAATATATATTGTACTAGTTGATCAGTACCCACTTCCTTGGACAGTAAATATTTATAAAAAACTACTTTTTCTAACTTAAATATAAAAGTTAGACATGCTGTCGCTGACTTATTTGTAGGCATTATCAAACTCAACAACTTTTCTCTGGAACTCGATCATATATCTCTCATTGTTAAGGCAGCGTTCATAAGAAACGTTTTCGTTCGACTGTTTTTCTCTGACTTACTTTGCAAGTCCGACTTCCACAAAAAAGTCTTCATTTTTCGGGTTTAATATATCGCCAATGACACTCACAAATAAAAATGTAGTCCGGTGAAGCTGTTAAGACCTTGCTAGGTCAATAGCGTAATCAGTTCGAGAAAAAAAAAACTCACAAATAACTATTAAAAGAATTTTCTAAATTGGTTTTTGTAGATTTAGATATTACTCTCTACAACGTCATAAACTTTACCTCTTTATAATATTAGTATAGATATATATATACAGGTATATAGATATATGTATATACAGGTATATATATGTACACACATATGTTCACACATATGTAAGTATAATGCAATAATTAGAGTTTAATTTTATTCCTATTAACGTATTTACACAGAAAGGCAATAAAAGGAGTGAAGGAGAGGGAGAGGAGGAATTGCATATAAATAAAACTAAAGTGTCTGTTGGTAATGCCAAAATAACAAAATGGATAATATGAAAGTATATGCCTCTATTATAAGAAAAAAAACGATGTTAAAATGTTTGTCTGCTTGTTTGGTTAGACTAATCTCCGAAACTGTGGAACGGATTTTAACATTTTCACTGATGTTATAAGGAATAATTTGGGTTATTTTAGAAAAAAGAGGTTCTTTTCATATATAACTAGCCGACCCGTGCCCACTTCGTTGGGCGGTAATTGGCATTATCAAGCTACAACTTTTCTCTAGAACTCAATCATATATATCTCATAATTAAGGCAGCGTTCGTAAGAAACGTTTTCGTTCGACTATTTTTCTCCGACTCCCCAGATATTACCCCCTACAACCTCACAAATTTTACCTCTTTATAATATTAGTATAGATTATAGATAATATAATTAGTTAATAGGTTCTGCCCGCGACTTCGCACGCGTGGAATAGTTATTTTGGGCTAAGACGCAGCGGAAGCTCTCAAAAGGAAAAATACCCCGATTTTAAAACATTTTTCATTGTTGCTCCGCTCATATTGGTCTTAGCGTGATGATATGTAGCCTATGACACTCATAAATAACATGGCTTTATATTGGTAAAAGAATTTTCAAAATCGGTTTAGTAGTTCCTGAGATTACCCCCTACGTCACAAACTCACAAACTTTACCTCTTTATAATATTAGTATAAGTATATAGACTATAGCCCCTGCTCGCGACTTCGTCCGCGTAGTAATAGTTACTATTCTGGGCTAACGCTGAAACAGAGCACAAGCTCTCAAAAAAAAAAACATCGATTTTGAAACATTTTTCATCTGTGCTCCGTTCCTATTGGCCTTAGCATGATGATATATAGCTTATAACCATTCTCGATGAATGAGCTATATAGCACTGAAAGAATTATTCAAATCGGACCAGTAGTTCCTGAGATTAACCCTTACAACGCCACAACGTCACAAACTTTACCTCTTTATAATATTAGTATAGATAAATAAAATAATATTGTTTTTTTTCTCTCTATTTAAAGACAACCCTGAGTAACTTCATAAAACAAAAAGTCCCTTAATGGCCTTTACACAGTGCATCATAATAATGCCTGTGATGCCTCTGAAATTGATAGTTAAAAATGTAACATACTATATAAGTCCTTTTACACCATTTTTACATTTTCAGCCTCAACAACTTGTAAATAAAATAAAGCAATGTGCAGTATTGGAAGCGGACACAGATTTAAGACTGAAATATATTCACGAAAGTCATTTGCAATTATCCGATGCAGACGCTCTGTGTGCAAATCTGAAGGGTAAGTCTTCATCACTCTTATAAATAAATGTTTGCAGGAATTTTTGTCTTTCTTATTTTATTTAGTCTATGGCCCCTGTGGAACATTTCACAATTCTGCCAGAGTCATATAGATTTTTATTGAATCCAATGAAAATCAACAAGGGCTTTGAAGTTGATTTAGACCACCACCATATGTCTAAAATATGACAAAACGATGGTTCACCATTTGTAATTATTAAGTTTTCTAAACAACTAATTTAGAAATATACATATGGGTATATATAATACAGGTAAGTGGTAGAGCTACGCTGAAGCTATTATTGGTTTCAGCTTGAATGTCTCGGCTCCTATTTTTAATGATGTCGCATAACTTTACAGATAGAAGTCATAAAGATGACGTAGAAAAGGAACTAAATGAAGGTATAGTGTGCGTAGAACGGTACACCCAGTCGTTACAGCGTGAGATTGTAGCTAGAGAGGCGCTACTAGCATTGTTAAATTCGGCTACTCAATACTATTTCACACAGATGGGTGAAGTCAAAGTTGTTGCATATGTAAGTATCTGTTTTATTTTTCATTTACTGCTTTTTTGGTTATAGGACATATTTCGGCCCCAAAGATATTTGGTGTCAATTAAAGATGTAGTTAAAGGAAACACACTAACTAATAAGTTAACTAGGTTCTACAGGACGCAGTGACAGGTGATTTTCCTAAGATTTTCAAACTTTTGAATGACAGTAGACTAAACTGACCAATGATGTCTTGTGGAATTTTCGAGAAAGATTAAGAAATAAAAATGATGTCTCAGTATGGTGTTCTGTGTTACTGGATTCACGGGTTTATTTTAGGTATCAAATACAACATAAGGCATAATAGGTAATTGTCGTGGAGAAATGGGGCAAACGGTGTGGCGTTTATTTTCCTCTATAGAGAGTTAAGTTGATGTAGTCAAAGTCGCGGGTATCAGCTAGTTATCGAATAAGGAAATTATCATCAGCCTGTAAGAGACCCACTGCAGGGCCATAGGCCTCTTCCCGAATGAAGGTATGGGCATAATCACCACCTCCAACCCACGACGTATTGGCTATTTCAAACTCAACAGAAATCAACAGTTCTATGTTTTCCCACATACGGTGGTACTACAAGAACATCTCTCAGGTTCAGGTTTCCTCACGATGGTTTCCTTCACCGTCAGCCGATAGTGTTACCAATTTAAATAGGTAAATGTACGCGTTGAGACAAATGAGGATATTTCGTATTTCTTTTTCTATATGTAAATGTTCTATTTGTGTTTATTGATTTTTATGAATAACGATCGATTTGTGTTTGAATTTTGTGTATGTAAAGCGATTTAAAATAATTGCCCTTAGTATTATTATCATTACATAGTATAAAACAAAGTCCCCTACCGCGTCTGTCTGTCTGTCTGTTCGCGATAAATTCAAAAACTACCGAACGGATTTTCATGCGGTTTTCACCAATGGGTAGAGTGATTCATGAGGAACGTTTTAGTATATAATTTGTCAAGGATTTTTTCATAATCAGGGCGGGACAACGTCTGCCGGGCCCGCTAGTTAACAATAAATATGATATTGTACGGAACACTATTATAACAAAATCGTATAAAATGTATGATGTAAAATGGTAATATATGGCTAAAAGGTGCTGCAATTAGGGCGCGCACCGCCTACTAGTTATAAGGAAAACATTGTCCATAAAAACCGGGACGAAAGGTGTTCGTCACCGTAGTCCGGTGAAGCTGTAAAGACCTTGCCAGGTCAATAGCATAGTCAGTTCGAAAAAAAAAAAACGTTCGTCACCGGCTATACTTACTACTCTATACTTAATATTATAAAAAGGTAAAGTTTGTAAGTTTGTGACGTTGTAGGGGGTAATCTCAGGAACTACTAAACCGATTTTGAATATTTTTACCAATAGAAAGTCGCGTTATTTGTGAGTGCCATAGGCTATAATATTAACCCGAAAAATGAAAAGACTTTTTTGTGGAAGTCGGATTTACAAAGTAAGTCTGAGAAAAAACTGTCGAACGAAAACGTTTCTTACAAACGCTACCTTAACGATGAAAGATATATGATTGAGTTCCAGGGAAAAGTTGTAGAGCTTGATAATGTCTAGAAAAAAGTCAACGACAGTATATGTGTAACTTCCATATTTAAGTCACAAAAAGTAGTTTTTTATAAATATTTACCGCCCAACGAAGTGGGCACGGGTCAGCTAGTCTATATATACTTTTATACTATCTTAATATATATATTTCTTGTGTGCGTGTGTATGTGACTGAACTCCTCCTAAACGACTGGACCGATTTTGATGAAATTTTTTGTGTGTGTTCGTGGAGATTCGAGATGGTTTAACACAATTGCCCGGCAGTGGCGCTGCGACGACTTAGGTTTTTTTGTTTTCAAGGCAGGCAACGCCCCCGCCCTAGTATATTAGTATAATAAAAAGGTAAAGCTTATGAGTTTGTGACGTTGTCGAGGGTAACCTCAGGAACTACTGGTCCTATTTGAAAAATTCTTTCAGTGTTTGATAGCTCATTTATCGAGGAAGGCTATAGGCTATATATTATCACGCTAAGACCAATAGGAGCGGAGCACTAATGAAGAATGTTTCGAAATCGTTTTTTTTTTTGCTTTTGAGAGTTTCCGCTGCGTGTTAGTTAGGCCAAAGTAACTATTCCACGCGGACGAAGTCGCGTGCAGAAGCTGGTATACGATATTGAGAAAATATACAGCCCAGTAAGATCTACAGCTCTTTTATTGGAGAACCTGAGACCAATCAATACCTAAACAGTACGCGAATTTCGAAAAATTCGTTGGTACATGCCGGGATTCGAACCTGTGGATATCGGATAGATAGCCCACCGGTCAAACCAATAGACCACCGCGACTACGGATAAAGAAATGTTTCTTTTTAAAGGCGTATAAAACCTTCGGGACACGAGTTCGAACGCTGAAACGCAAGTTGGACGATCTGATACAGAGCTTACCGAACGCTGCACCGTCGCCTCCTCAGCGCGATGAGGACGTGCCTTCACCGGGACCTGATGAGGACCTGGATCTACCGGCTCCGGAATCGGCCGAAGACGATGATCGTGAGTCTATTTGTTTATTTGAAACTAGCTTTTGCCCGCGGCTTAGCTCACCTTAATGTGGATTTGTCCTGTCCGCCGTAACTAGTACTTTTATCTTTTTACCACATCCGGATCTTTCAAGGATTATTTGTGGCTCTCGATGGATGTAGCAGAGAGTTCCATTTTCATTTTTATACTATTACTAGCGGACCGGGCGGACGTTGTCCTGCCTTAAACACCGTCCGCGCCCCCTCCGGGCCTTAACACCTCTCCCCCCCCCTTCCACGCCGCTTAGGGGGCAGCCCCCCTTATAAATGTTTAAAAAAAAGTATATCGTTCCGTATGTGTTTCAAAATGTATTATATATTACTGACAACATATATGAAAGACTAAGTGGAACGTTGCAACAAATTTAATTTCCGTTAAGGTAAAAATGATATGACTCATCGTATACTGCACTAACGAATATAAACAGTGACGTAATCGTCCGTGTAATCGATTAACTTTGTTTTTTTTTTATATCATAGGAGGCAAACGAACAGGTGGGTCATCTGATGTTAAGTGATCACCACCGTCCATAGACACTTGCAACACCAGTCGCAAGTGCGTTGCCAGCCTGTATTGGGGGGGAGGAAGGGAAGGGGAAAGTGGAAGGGGAGGGGAGGTGGGTCTCCGGCGGTCTCACTGACCGAAAGAAACGCAACAATGCAAGCACTGTTACTGCACGTCGGTGTTTCTGTGTGTCGGGTGGTAGTACCGCAGGCGAGCCGACACATTCATGCTGAAACCAGTAATAGCTTCAGCGTGGCTCTACCACCTACAGAAATGTTATTTATGTTTTCAATAAATATAATTTCTGTAAATAAAAAAATTAATACCTCTTTTGCCTTTTAAATACGCATTTAATTGCTGCTCGCGAAAAATTTCAAATTTTGACAAATAGCTCGGACTATCAAAGAGCTTGGCCACCCCTTAAATAGACCCTATGTCGTTTCTTTGTACTTTGGCAATGTATATCTAAAAGGTCATACTGACTTAAGCATGATGAATGGTACTAATAATATATTAAGACCTTGGAAGTTAAAGATATCTAACTTAATTGGTTTTCGAAAAAAAAAAAATGTAAAGAACAGAGAAAAGCACTTTCTTATGATTGACTAAACTAATTGGTCTCAATTTTTACTATATGTGAGGTCTATTAATAGCTTCTAGAAAAAAAATTAAGAGCTATATAGCTTTATAAGACCACTAAATATTTTTTTTCTTTTAAATTCAATTTTCACGATGATGCAACTTCCGTACACGATCGGCTGAGTGCCTTAAGCGCTCGCCTTAGTAGTCTGTTGAAGCTGTTGGTAGTTTTCCAATTACAGAGCATAGTGCGACTCAGTGGCGCACAATGCCGAATTATGCTGAAGTTTAATTGAAACGTGAATTAGTTTTCAAATGCACCGGTAGAGTGCGCTAGAGTGCGCTAAGTTCAGTGTTGAAAAAAAAAAATCATAACATCATTTTTTTAACACAGGTTGAATTAACTTTGATTATTTCCAAAAAACCACAACGAAATGAAAGCTTTAAAAATGTTTTCAACAATAAATAATATTACTAAAGATAATATAAATTAAATATTTCGATCAATGTCAACTTAAAGAAAAAAACACTTGTTAATTTCCTGTCACTGAGTTGGTATCCATTGCACGCATCAAGCGAAAACACTACTTTTGAGAGTGCTCGATTGTGCGAAGCGTTGCTGGAGTTGGAACATTCAAAGTTAAGCATTATGCCGCATAATGCGCTCTAGTGCTATTATTGGAAAACTACCGTTAAGACCTTGCTAGGACAATAGGGTAGTCAGTTTGAAAAAAAAAAAAAAATAACTTCCGTACATTTACGATATTATTTCTTATTAAACCTTATATATTTACTACAACACCATGAGTATTTAAATTTATTAAAATCGGTACGCCATAGTTATTAAAAAAAATAAAAACCACATTTTTACGCAATTCATCAGTTTGCTTATATAGGTGTAGTACGTGTACAGTTTTGTTTTTTTTAACGCTTTCATACTAGAATAACAAACAAACAAACTCACGTTAGCGTTTATAAGTTAGTTAACTTCGGGAGCACTTGGGTTGACTTTTTAAAAACTACAGTCGATATTAGACCATTTATTACTAGTTATGTCGATTTTAGACATTTGTTATAATATAACTTAAAAACTATTATAGTCGATTTTAGACTTCCTAACCTAACGAGTACATTCTACGAGAGTCGATTCTAGACTGCCTATCCTAATTTCTTATTCTAAATCATTCCTTATTCTAACAATGTTATAAATGCTGACCTAGCGTCTACCTCACATCCCGTACGGGGAACGCTAGGCAAGCTTAAAGTAATTTAGGCACGTGTAGAGGATCTGTGGGAATATAAGTCCTCCCGCCTTAGATCGAAGTTATCGGAAAAACTTCTGAGAACTTCGATTTTACATTAACAGTGGACGCGGATTACATTGTTCTGTGGAAACGGGTTGCTGTTCCATGGTTGGAAGAGGAATCCGTTTCTTACGGTATTTCTTTACAATTGGTGTTAGCTTATAGGTAATCATAAGTATAATTAACATAATTACAATTACGTAGAGCACTATGGTAGAGGCACTGACACTATTTCTTTGCACTGTATTACTTTCACTTTGAACACTTTTCTTCAAAATATAGTTTAAACGGTGTATGTCGTCCAGGGACCCCTTTTAGGTTTATGGGTTCATCTCCTGCAACGATGAAGCGTCGTTCTTTTTCTTGAGACTGGGTAGATTTATTACAGGTATGTACTTATATGCTGTACTCAGTGAATGGTAGCGTTGTGCATGGATTTGCAACCCGCCTATGGATGCATTACATTCTTCATGAATAGTTATTATATAAGTGCCACGTGACTGTTCGCGTGTGACGTCATTACCACAAACGCAAGTCAGTATACTAGTGTGTTCCGCAAAGATGATCCAATTGTTTTCAGTAATTTTCTGAAGTTTTATATTTCTGGGTATACTTGCCGTGGGTAACATAGTGACAGGTTTTGTCGGTACCTCAATAGTTGTTCAATGCAAGTTTCCTCGGTGTATTGTATAGCATCATTCTCTGAGCACAAATACTATTCGTTTGCAATTTCCTTGCATGGTGACGAAATCGGATAATACTTTTTCACCTTCTACAAGTAGGTACGGAAAGTCAGGAACTATTACGAATGTATGGTTATCTGGATCATGGAATATAGGTAAGGAATACAATTTAAAGTATGTGTACATGAGCTTATCAACTAATGGTATATCTATAATAAATCTTACTTCACAAAGCTTACTATGAATAGTTCTAAAATTATTAATGAAAAATAATATAAAATTCACCAATTAAGTATAAGTATAGAAAATGTAGTTCGTCGAAAAACTTTGAATAATGACTTCAAGTCGTTTTAGACGCTCGTTCATTATCTCAATATTAGTATTCATAATATCGGTTGCTAGGAATGATAAACTTTGCTTAACCGGTAATATGCCCGAATTATTGCTAATTTACTGAACCTGAAGGCCCTGGCTGAGGGGAACCTGGTTTAGATGAGGTTGGATAATGGACGTCCATATCAACAGGAGTATGCATCACCTGTGAAGGGCGTTTGATATTTTTAATCGGTACTTTGGTATCCCTACCTTTTACCCTAATGGGGACGACATTATGCGTGATAGGGCCAGTTATCGTAGCCTTTTGATATTTAGACTTGTCTTTAGATTGTCTTTTATTTACTGCTTTAACAAAAACTGTTTCTCCTATCTTTAATTTGGGTTCATTCTCACCTCCTCTCTTTTCCCTAATCTTTTCCTTGATATTCGCCATCTTTTCCGCTAGGAATTTATATAACACTTGAGTTCTTTTTCTATGATCTTTAACTAACTGTTGCTTATATACCTTCTCAAATTCTATGTCGAACGTGGAATTCAATTCGGTATGACCAAAAGCAACTTCGAACGGAGAGAGATCGGTAGTACTGTGGAGGGTGTTATTGTATGCCATTACCGCATATGTCATTAACGTTGCGGCATCCGTGTACTTTCGTTCGTATTTCGCAAGCCGATAAATTTCTATAATTGTTGAATGAAAACGTTCGATTAACCCCATAGAGTTAGGATTATTCGGCGTACCTATGTGTAATTTAATTTTGTACAAATTCGTTAATTCTTTTAATAGCTCATTGTTAAATTCAGTTCCGGGATCACAACTTATCTTTTGAGGAATACCATAAAATGAAAAATATTTAATAAGTGCTCGAACTACCTCGGGTGTTGTTCGCGATGGTACTTCGATAGCCTGTCCTATTTTACTAAATGCGTCAATTAATGTCAAGTAATATTTTGATTCTATGGAAAAGATATCTATAAATATTTCTTGGAATGGCGCGCTTTGAGTTTGTGTTAATTGTAGCGATGGTTTTATCGGTTTGCGGTCGTATTTAGATGTTTTACATTCTTCGCACGAATTGATAATAGCAGAGACTATTTCTCTCATATTTGCCCAATAGTAATTTCGCCGGATTCGTTTGATGGTTTCTGTAATTCCGCGATGGCACGTTTTGCCTTGATGTAATTTTTCTACTATATCCTTTTGTTCGCCTTCCTCATCTACATAAATCACACGTTCAGTACATTCGTAAAAGTTTACATAGCCTTTCTTAAATAATTCTAATATAACGTTACTGAATTCGCGCCTGTGTTCGGGATTTTCAAAATAAATGAAGTATTTAATTTTTGGTTTAATGTATTTCTTAAGGAAATCTTTGATCAAATTTGGTTTTCCGGTAGGTAAAAAGACTTCTAATACCTTTTGATTGTCTCTGGATAAGTTTTTAATATTATATTCATTACGGAACCAACTAAATACTAATATTTGATTAGGCTTGGTATCAACAGCCTCGTGTAATATGGGTATACCCGTAAATTCCATATCTTTTGCGGAATGTATTGTGTGTGTAGAGTCTGTCTCTGTCCTAATCGGGTAGTCGGGTTGTTCGTCAAATATAATAGTGTCTGGTAATGATATAGGGCTAGCTGTCATAGTTCGTTCTGAGTCTGATATAGTTATCGTTTTTGAGTCATCGGTAGTTCGTCTTCTGGATAGTATTTTAGCCCTGTCTTCTATTTCTTGTAAGTGTTCTTGTATTTGTCTGTCTTTGTCGTCAACATTAACTATAAGAGATATGTTATCATCTGTTTTGCCAGTACCTAATGCGTTAATTTTTATTCGTGACAAAGCGTCAGCGTTCACGTTTTGTTTGCCACTTTTGTGAATTATACCAAAGTTATATTCTTGCAAGCGTAGACGCCAGCGTGTTAGTTTACTGTTAGGTTCTTTAAGTTGATACAACCAGACGAGGGGTTTATGGTCGGTAATAATGTCAAATTTATGTCCAAACAAATAGGGTCTAAAATGTTTTGTGGCCCAAATTATGGCTAATAACTCTCGTTCGATTGTACTATATCTTTTCTCTGTTTCGGATAAGGTACGACTAGCGTAAGCGATAGGTCTATCGCTACCAATCGGACCTTGTGATAACACTGCACCTATGGCAACTTCGGAGGCATCTGTAGTTAATAGGAATGGTTTCGTCATGTCAGGATATTGCAGGATGGGGGCATTAATTAGTAGTTCTTTGCATTTTTCGAATGCTTCTATATATTTTTGATTAATTTCAACCTTTCTTCCTTTCTTTAAGCAGTTTGACAATGGTTGTGTGATTTTGGAAAAGTCTTTTATGAAACGTCTGTAGTATCCTATAAATCCTAGAAATCTTTTAATGTCTGTTTGTGTCTGTGGTATGGGATATTTTAGTACTGCGTCTATTTTGTCGTTGTTTGGTCGTAATCCGTCTTGTGTTAGTGTGTGTCCTAAATATTGCACTTCCTTTCTCAAAAATTCTGATTTATCTAATTGGACCTTTAAGTTCGTCTGTCTGAGTCTATCAAAAACTGCACGTAGCTTCTGGAGGTGCTCCTGAAGCCCATTTGAATAAATAATTATGTCATCTAAGTAAACAAGGCAATGCAAACCTTGTAAGCCTCTTAGTACGTTATCCATGGTACGTTGAAATGTCGCCGGAGCTGTTTTTAAGCCAAACGGCATCCGAAGGAATTCGTAGTGTCCATTCTGCGTAGAGAACGCAGTTTTCTCTCTGTCGGACTGCGAGATTTCAATTTGATGGTAGCCTGAGGCTAGATCTAATGTGGTAAAATAATTACTTTTCCCTAATTTGTCAAATAAATCACAAATATTTGGAATAGGATATCTATCATCTATTGTAATTTCGTTGAGTCGCCTATAATCTACTACCATTCTAAATTTAGCCTGACCCGAAGCGTCTGCCTTTTTAGGAACTAAATGGACAGGAGCGCTCCAAGGTGAGTGTGATTCCTGAATAACATTGTCTTTAAGTAATTTTTGTACTTGTTGTTTGATTTCTTCAGCTTGTGCTGGTGCCTGTCTGTATGGTTTAATGTAAATCGGATCTTCGTTAGTTGTGCGTATATTATGTTTAACTTGATTTGTAAAACTAAGGGGTATTTCTTCACAATAAAATATATCTTTATAGTCTGTACATAGTCTGCGTATAGAGTCACGTTCCTCCTCGTTAAGGTGGTCAAGTCGTAGTTTTGTCAAATTATCGGTCAACAAAGAGTCAACTTCCATATTCGTCAAGTCAGTTGTGTGATTAACTTCACATATGTCTGAAGTAAATTCGGTAGTTTTAAATGGTGCTGTTACGTATAGTGTAAGATCGTAGTCATTGGTATTCTGTATGACTGTTGTCGCAAAATAATTATGACATCTAACTATTGCTGCGGGCATACGAACTCCATCATGAAATTTTTTAAAGTTAAGAATAGCTTCTCCGTCTTTCTTATCTACTGGTAAGTTAACGCGATGCTCTGAGCGAGCCTCGAGTTTATATACATATTCGTTTGGATACATTATTGGGATTTCCGTTCCGTTAGTTCTTAGAACTTTATCCTTTAAACATATATTTGCGTTTAATCGCGACATAAGATCCCAACCTATTACACCGTCATATTTTTTATCCACATCGTAAATATAGTATTTATGAAAACCGGGTTTATTAAAAATTGAGAATAGCGGAATATTTATTACTTGATCGTGGTTACTCGATGCATGTGTACTAGTCACCATAAATGGTTCATATGATTTATGTTGGGAATAAAATTGTTCTGCCTTATGTGTACTTATGAAAGAACGTGTACTGCCGGAGTCTAACATGAATTTACCATCTATATCAGGGATATATATGTAAGGGAGTTTAAGAGAGCTATCGTAATTTACCTGTATTATCTCGGTACCTTGTGTGTTATATCCATGTGAAAATTTTGAGTCTCCTCCTCTTCATTACCATCAGTAATAGGAAGAGGTGTTGTGTCCTGTGACGGATCTTCGTAATAACTGTCGTACGGGTCGGTAGAATATTGATACTCTTCATATTCGCATGCATTGTTATATACATCGTTATAGTGAGGGTCGAACTCACCTTCGTCGTTAGTGTAGATTTCGTTAACGGGTAATTTAACCGGTGCGGTACGCATGGTGACGTCATTTGAATATTGAGGGTTAGGTCTTTGGGGTTGTGGTGGTTTATACCCAAACTGACCAGCTTGCGGACGAAACCCAAACTGTGTGTTATTATTAGCAGGTACCTGGGGTGGTTTGTACCCAAACTGTCCTGCTTGAGGTCGGAACCCAAATTGTTGAGGTGGTCGATAACCAAATTGTTGTGGTTGTGGTGGTCGGTAACCGAATTGTTGCGGTTGTGGTGGTCGGTAACCGAATTGTCCTATTTGAGGGCGGAATCCGAATTGCTGCTGTGACTTATTAATAAATGGAGGCTGAGCTAAATTATTACTCACCTGTTTAGTGTGGTCTGCCATTGGATTTCTGAAGGATTGTGGTGGAGAAGACCTAAATAGTAATTGTTGTGGTGGGGGTTGTGAGCGGTGTTGAAGCATTTTTGATCGCAAATTATATTGCTCCTGGAAATTCACTTCCTCTAGAACATGCGACAAAGCATCCTCTAGGGTTTGAGGGTTTTTGAGCCTAATTAGTCGTACAATGTGTTCCGGTAAATTGTAAAGAAATATGTTTAATGAGGTATTATTATAAATTATCTTTTTCGCTTCAATTACTTGTTTCGAACTTCCTTGGTTAACTTTAGACAATAGAATGGCTCGAACATCCTGTATGCGGCTACAGAAATCTAAATACGTTTCATTATTTTTAATTTTTAAAGTTTTCAATTCGATGGCAACACATTCCTCACTACGCGGATCTCCAAAATGTTGTATTAGTAATTCTTTTAGTTGTATCCATGTCTCATCTATATCACCCCTTTCACTGATTAACTCAGCTGCCTTGCCTGTTAATTTACTAGTAATAAACTGCATGAGAAATTCGTTACGGTCGGAGGCTCCTTGAAACTTTTGAATAACAAATTCACATTTTCTAATGAATAAACTAAGTAGTTTTGTGTCTCCGTTAAATTCCGGAATTAAATTTAAAATATCTTTAGGTGGTAATAGCGAACTTCGCGTTTGAACAGGTGACGGGGCAGGCCTAGGCATGGGTGCGGCTTGTATCGCTGCGCCAGGAATTTGCGCGTAAGCGTTATCGAGAGCCATGGTAGACGAGATATGGCACGGACACGATATAAAATTACAATTTATAAAACTTAAATGTAACTTAACAACTTAATTAATATATCACTAAATTTATTGTGGATTTTACACAGTTTATAATAAAATATAATAATTCAATAATGATTTTAATTATTGATTGTATTTATATAAAATAAAATTAAATGTAATTCAATAATGATTTTAATTATTGAAATTAATTATAATAAGTAAAATTAAATGTGATTCAATAATGATTTTAATTATTGAAATTAATTATAATAAGTAAAATTAAATGTGATTCAATAATGATTTTAATTATTGAATTTAATTATAAGTAAAATTGAGTCAATAATGATTTTAATTATTGACAGTACTTATACAAGTAATTAAATTTCTAAACGTGATTTTAACAATTAGAAATTTTATGAAGAGGGATTTAGGAGAGGAAGTAGAAGGTTACTACTCACTTTCCGATTTTCTTCATAGTTGTCTCCTCGAACAGTCAACTTATTTCTTTGGTTCGTGGGATTGTCCGGTACTCGCGACGTGTATTATTTTGAAAAAACACTTATTTCGCAGTAGCACAAACAATCCTACCGGCTGCGCCAGTTAACTTCGGGAGCACTTGGGTTGACTTTTTAAAAACTACAGTCGATATTAGACCATTTATTACTAGTTATGTCGATTTTAGACATTTATTATAATATAACTTAAAAACTATTATAGTCGATTTTAGACTTCCTAACCTAACGAGTACATTCTATGAGAGTCGATTCTAGACTGACTATCCTAATTTCTTATTCTAAATCATTCCTTATTCTAACAATGTTATAAATGCTGACCTAGCGTCTACCTCACATCCCGTACGGGGAACGCTAGGCAAGCTTAAAGTAATTTAGGCACGTGTAGAGGATCTGTGGGAATATAAGTAGTTCTTTATGAGTTTCTTTTGTTGAACAATGGTTAGATTTAACGACAAGAAGTAGAGAATATTCATTGGGTATTTCTGTTACTTGCATAAATAAATAATAATAGGTCTGTCGTTATCGTCGTTATGGTCGTCGAACATACACCAGACACCGAGTCGAGCGTGACGGTTCAGTTTCATTCACTGTTCAAACACGCCTACAAAGTTTTTCATATCAACGAGTTTCGTTTAAATTTTCATGAGTTATTCGCATGTACATACATACTCGTATGCAATAGAAGGAGAGAGATAAAGTCGCATAGAAGGGTTGTAACGCTTTTTCCTTACGTGACGATTTTTACCAATCGACTCCTACCCCTAACCGACTTAAGGAACTTCGTTCTAGAAGAGATAGAAGAAGTAATGGGTGTATTACTAATATGAGTGTATGTGATTTCAGTGGCGTACAACATTGATCAAACGTTCAACACTACGTTAGGGGCTGATGGTTCCCTCTACAACATGGGATTGTCGTCTTTCCTCGCAACTGAAAACCCTATGGCGCTTTTCAACGATTCCGTCGATAATGTTAACAGTGGTAAGTGTTTTAATCTATATAAATAATAAAATTGGAGTGTCTGATTGCAATGCCATAAAGAAAAAAAATGAGTGTGCTTTCGACCACACGACTGAAGTGAAACTTCTTTAGCTTCATCTATATGTTTGTATATATCGGCGACTACCCACGTTAGCGCGTCATTCGGTGACGCCTCTCTCCCTACTATTCGACTTGTTTCGGTATAAAAGGAGCAGAGTGACTGCCGTTAAGGCAGTCTTGCCTCTGGCGTCGTGTCGAACACTTGTTGTATTAGTTATTATTTGTGAATGATTAATTATAATTTGTAACTACTTAATTATTATTAGTAACTAATTAATTACATACCTACTGTTCTATATAGTCTGAATTGAGATATGAGGATATCATTATATTGTCATCTTGACATCCTGTTTGGGTGACTTCGTCTACCCGACATCTAAACTTGTTACAAAAGAAGGAGACGTGTGGTAGTTTAGTGAGATACAAATAAGCAATATAACATTGAGTTGGGTTAAGGGGCATTCTTTGGACGAGCATTGTAAGGTGTTGTTGTGGAGTAGGAAAATATTATTTGGTTCCTATTAGTAGGTAGTGTCATTTTTGTGATGGATCCTGGCGAGAGTTATGGCCACGTGCTGACATATAAATATATGTATAATATATATCTTTCTATCTTCACTAACTTATATCTCCCTCTCAGCTTCCGTTCGGCTCGCCCAATCACACATTTCGTAACGTTCTCGTGACGCATTTTACTTCAAAAATGCACCAGAATGTCTTCGACCAGAATTAGCTACTCTTAAGTTATTATAAATCTACTAATATATCAATTAATATGTATATTTCTTACTCGATTTTATGGAGCTCTTTAGTATATATTCAAAATCCAGAGGCCAATGAAAATGAAATTAAAATGGCCATCTTGAATGTGTCCTTTTTCTAATAAAAAAATAATTTTCCAAATCCTAATAAGTACTCAGGTTTCAAACATTAAAAAAATACATACCAACTGAGAACCTCTCTTAAACGGCGTTTTTTTTAAATTGTGTGAAAGTATATAATATATGGTAAGTGTATGCTTGTAAGTTTGTTCTGGCGATTTTGACGATATTTCTAGTGGTTGACAGTTGATGTTACAAAGAGTAATTTAGGCTACTACTATTAAAAAAAAAATAGAGTTCCGTTCGAATATAATAAAACTAAGGAACCAGCGTTCAGAACCGTATTTGGCTCATGTGCTCATTTATATTAAACAATACTTCAAAAAGTCCGGATTTTAAATATGACTGTCCTGTAGAACTCCATAGCTTGACAAATATACATGATAGAAAAAAAATATGTATTCACATTCATACCTACTAGAAGTCTAATTAAGCTGAATAATATGAACGAATATCAGAACCTCACCTTTTTTTTTTCGTTATCCTCTTCCCGTGGAATGCCCCACCAGTCAATTAAGTTCTATTTAGTTGTTCTCAGAATAATATTTATACTAATACTAGCAGGCCCGGCAGACGTTGCCCCGCCCTGATTATGAAAAAAATCCTTGACAAATTATATACTAAAACGTTCCTCGTCAATCACTCTATCTACAGGTGAAAACCGCATGAAATGAATCCGTTCGGTAGTTTTTGAGTTTATCGCGAACAGACAGACATACAGACACGGTAGGGAACTTTGTTTTATACTATGTAATGATAATGATTATAAAGCTGAAGGATTTGTTTGTTTGGCTGAACACGCTAAACTCAAGAAGTAGCGGTCCAATTTGAAAAATTCTTTCAATGTTAGATAGATCATTTATCGGGAAAGGCTATAGGATATATCATCACGCTAAAACCAATAGGAGTGGAGCACCAATGAAGAATGTTTCAAAATCGTTTTTCTCTTTTTGAGAGCTTCCGCTGTGTGTTTGTTTTAGCCCAAAGTAACTATTCCACGAGGATGAAGTCGCGAGCAGAAGCCTTTAATAATGTATTATTAATCTGTTTCAGCGAATAAAATAGAAGTGATAAACACGAGGCCAAACGAAAAACCGGATTTTAATATAAATGACTTTCTCAAGAATTTGATACCCGCTGAGAACAACAGCGCAGTGATAGAAACTATATCGGGTGAGTGACAATTCGACCTTACTAGTGATAGAAATTCGACTATAATTTGTTAATATTTTTCAAATTTAAGATAAAAAATATATTTAACTCATCAATTTACTAAATAAAAATAAAGAAAATCGGTTGTGGAGGCAGATGTACTTAACTGTTTTGTCTCAACCTATTTATACTGGGTGACTGGTTACTCGTTAGCAATATTTTACAGGATACTCAATACTTGATACACGTTCTTAATCAATTAAAAGAATAGGTGCTTAATAGTTGACCTAATTATGTAGAAAATACAAAAAATATAGTCAATCCTCTACCCGTCTATGTTAAAGCACAATCACACAGTGTCGCAGTGTAGTAAAAGTGAAGTGAAAGTGAAGCCAACATAAAACAACAAAGGATAATTTTTCGAAGTTTCAACAAACAGAAGGGTTTATTGTTCGTTTTATTATCGAAGGTTATAAAGTCTGCGATGCCGCTCGCAGGCTTTATCACCCTAGGTATATTTAAATTTGTACCCATACTTTTGAGAGTCTTAGAACAAACTTCAACTTAGGTTCTCTTTGTTATTTATTAGTATTTGTTTTGATATAATTATTTTATATGTTAAATGCGACCATGAACTATCATACGATTGAACGTTGTCACTCTTTAAACTGTTTCGGTGTATATAAAAAATAAGTGCTTCAGTAGTAATTTGACTTTATATTTTGTTAATTGAATACGTAACTGTAAACACATACTCCTATTGTCATTAACTGATTAGTTAATATAAGCGTACAGTAAA
Source organism: Antheraea yamamai (assembly GCA_036509395.1). Classification (NCBI taxonomy): domain Eukaryota; kingdom Metazoa; phylum Arthropoda; class Insecta; order Lepidoptera; family Saturniidae; genus Antheraea; species Antheraea yamamai. The sequence goes on from AP028451.1 coordinate 4,925,155, forward strand.
AGTAAAGGGAAAAGCATTATGGGGTTATTTGTTTGACCATTACGAAAACTATAATTTCTGGAAATGGAAAGTCATGCTTGGTAGGTGGTAGAACCACGCTGAAGCTATTACTGGTTTCAGCATGAATGGGTCGCCTCGTCCGGGGTAGTACCACCCACTTACAGAAAACCGACGTGAAGTGACAGTGCTTGCATTGTTGCGTTTCGTTCGGTCAGTGAGAGTGCCGGAGACCCCACTCCCCCTCCCCTCCCCATCCCTCCATCTTCTCTTCTCTACCCACTACCCATTCCCCACAAAAACAGGATGGCAACACACTTGTGACTCTGGTATTGTTAGTGTCTATGGACGGTAGTGATCACTTAACATCAGGTGACCAACTTGTTCGTTTGCCTCCTATGACATAAAAAAAGTCATTTTGTACATCAGCTAAATAACGACGCAAAAAAAAATAAAACAAATAATCAATATCATAGTAGCTTCATTAAATATAGTTATTAAAGTGTTAACAAATTATGATTTTTATAAGCGCTACGCGATCTGTGGTATGTGTCTTCTTGCTACGGAGAATTGGAGCAAGCGGTGTAGTATGCATGCGCAGGAGAGGGGATTTATTTTTATGATTTGATTTACTCTTTGCCGATTTTTTTTAATGCCAAACGATGCATGTTTCATGTGTGGTATCAGATAGTTGTTTATGAAGTTTCCTTTGTTCCAGTGGCCACTGGGACACACTCGCAAAAGTCACAGGATACGTTACCCGGTTTGGACCTTCTGACGCCGGAGAGTACCGGTAACCCGCCACCGCCCACTTCCTTCTATGGGACCATGAACAGCATTACTGGTAAGCGGATTCATTGACAAATTAATAATTTATTCTTTTTTTTTAACAGCAACATAGTTTGTCTGTCAAGTGTATAGAGCCATAGACAATGGAGATTGCGTCAGAAAATTAAACAAATTTCTTTATATCCAAACCAGACTATCTACAAAACAGCCACCACAAACAAAGCACGTGTAAACTACACATAAAACATATTGTTAGACTGGCTTCCGCCTGCGACTTCGTCCGCGTGGAATAGTTACTTTGGGCCAACGCTAACACGCAGAGGAAGCTTACAAAAGGAAAAAAAAAACGATTTGGAAACAATTGCAGGTGCTCTGCTCCTATTGGTCTTAGTGTGATGATATATAGCCTTATAGCCTTCCTCAATAAAAGAGCTATCTAACACTGAAAGATTATTCAATTTTTAAATCGGACTAGTATTTCCTGAGATTAACGATTTCAAGCAAGCAAACAAACAAACAAATAAACCCTTCAACTCTTTAATATGGGTATAGATTATACGAGTCGTTGTTGCATTTGAAAATGAGCTAAATCCAATTTTAATAGTTTATATGTTATATCACTACATATTATAAAAACAAAATCCTCCTGCCAAGTCTGTCTGTCTGTTCTCGATAAACTCAAAAACTACCAAACGGATTCTCATGCAGTTTTCACCTGTAGATAAAGTCATTCATGAGGAAAGTTTAGGTGTATAATTTGTCAAGGTTTTTTTTATTATCAGGGCGTGACAACGTCCTCCGAATCCGCTAGTCTATATAAGCGACCATCTATATACCTATAAGTGTCCTGTATAGATCAAAATATCACTGAGACCTCTCAAAGCTTTTTAGCTTATTTTATCTTCACATTTTACATGTACAAAGGTTCAAGATCGCCAAAATAACGTAAAATATTGAGAACGGCTAAAATTGGACTCTAGGGAACGCTTTCCTCTGCCTTTGATATAGAAAAAGCGAAGTTACGTAGTAAATAGATAACAGAACACGTGCAACCATGAAATAAACTGGAGTTGAAAAATAAAAAACTCAACATTAAAACGTGGCGCCATCTATGAGATATCTATAACAGTCAGTTCTACAGTATTTTGTCAACAAACTAGTTTAAAGCGCCATCTGTTCGAGGCTGGTGAAACTTACGATTAATAACAATAATCATCATTGACGATAATTTAATTCGAAATTAAAAAATATTGACGCCATTAATCGTAATATAAACTATCTTATTTCTCAAGTTGTACCAAATTATACATACTTAAATGCCAACGTTTCATCTAGATCGGTTGAGTAGTTTCAGAGTTCATTGTGGACAAACATCATGACACTAGATTTTTATATATTTAGATTTGGAGAATTCTTCTTCATTGGAAAGTGGATATTTGCAAGGGACTTCTATTTTAATTTGTTCCGTTGTTAGATTAGAATATATATATATATATATATATATATATATATATTTATTTATTTAATGCTAGCGGGCCCGGCTGACGTTGTCCCGCCCTGATTACCCCCCCGCAACCCCCCTTGTGGGTGGAATTTCGTAAAATACGTTCTTAGCTGACCTCTACTCGGCGAAAGGAATATTCCTACCATATTTCAAGTCGCTACGCCTTATGGTTCCAGAGATATCGTGATGAGTCAATATATAGGTGGGAATCTCTTATATATATATAGAATAGATATAAGAAGATATAAATATATATATATATATATATATTTATTTATTTAATATATATAAATAAGACTAGTGAACTCCTCATAAAGATGTGGATAGAATGACAGTAAAGATAGTTTTGGTAAATATATAACACGAATGCGAATGCTTGTCTATCGGTACACAGAACCGTCAGAGCGCGAGTTGATTTGCTTTTGGTCGTATTTTTTAAGTTTTTTTTTTTTTTCAGAAGATCCCGATCAGCCATACCATCCAGAAACGAGTACACCGTGGACGAATAACAATTGGAATGTTCCACCGGTAAATATTTTTATGCTTCTAATGGTCGGTTAGTGGTCCAAATTTGACTCTAATTCATTCCTTTATGAAGTTACTTGATTTACAAAGATTTGCATTGTTGCATTGTAGGCAACAGCCCAAGCCCAAGTTTGGCCACTCTATCACCCTCGAGCTTGTTACCAAGCGGCGAAGTGCCTTAAGCGCTCGCTTTAGTAATCTAGTGAAACTGTGAATGCCCGAAAGTCTTACAACTCTAATTTCGAACTGTAACGACGATGACTGGAGAAAGAGCGCTCCATAAGTCATAAAACTTGTGTAACGCTATTTATGTACGGCCTCCCTTTTAATACTCAAAATATCCTTTTTGCTTTCAGTTGTTAACCCTTAAATGTGTTTCAAATCGGTGTAAATATGTAGCAGTCGTACTTGAACGCCTTCAATGTAAATCACTTTTCAAGTATGCCACACTCGGCTCAAAAAACTCATTGTTCCAAAAAAATCTAAAATAGGGCATAGAAAAGTTGATTAATAAGGGAATGATATGCTTCTTGGTTATGTGATAGCCTTGGGGTGCTCCTGTGGAACATGGGCCACGAATGGGTGCTCCGTGGTGCGCTCCCAATCGGAGCGCGTCTAATATGTTACGCGAACGACACCCTAGTCGTAGCCCAGGGAGTGGAATGGGGTAGTTTGGTGCGCCTGGCCACAGCGGCTACAACCGTCGTAGTTGGGCGCAACCGGAGGCTAGGCCTCAGGGCGGCCCTTGACAAGACTGAGGCTATATTATTCGATGGACCTCGGCGAGGGCCACCACCTGGGGCCCACATAATTGTAGATGGCGCCTGTATCGTGGCGGGGACCCGGATGAAGTATCTGGGCCTCACCCTGGACGGGCACTGGCGGTTCTGGCCCCATTTTGAGGGGCTCGAACCACGGATTGTTGAGGCGGCGACGGCACTCTGCCGATTGCTCGCCAACATAAGGGGGGTGCCGGGTGTCGCCGACTCTATATGGGAGTCGTGCGAGGGATAGCCGTCTATAGGGCCCCGGTGCGGGCCGACGCTCTCCGTGCCACCAACGTGCGGACATCGTAGCACTGAGGGCGGTCAGGGGATACCGCACCGTGGCCTCTGCGGCGGCCTGTGTGCTTGCCGGCTCCCTACCCTGGGAGTTGGAGGCGGGAGTTCTTGCTGCCGTGTATGGTTTCGACCATGCCCGGCAGCGAGCAGGCGTGGCAAGCGATGGCCTCCTGCGAGGAGACTATCTCGCAGAAGGAGGCGGCGGAGAGGGTTCGCGAAGATGAACCTCTGAGCGACCCTCTCCGCCGATGGAGGACCGGCAGGAGGAGGCGGCAATTTGCCCGCCTCCTTCCGCCACCGTAGTCGGACCTGAGGGGATGGGTTGGGGGGGCGCACCTCTCATCTCCTCATTGCACATGCCGGCTGATGAGGAGAGGCAGCTGGAGTGTACTCGGTCTGTCTCCCTATTAGGCAGGAGCCCGGCGGCCACCTTTCGCCAGGCGGACCGTTGGAGCGGCTATCCAAGATTGAGTAGCTCGTACGATCCCTTGCCGCCCTAAAAATACGGTCTGTCGGTATACCGTGGAGTTTTAGTCCGTGCGAGTCAGATATAACCCACTCTCCACCCCAGGAGGGTGGGTATCCATAAAGAATTTCTCCACGTTAATAAAAAAAAAGGTATAGATAAATAAGTTTCTGTAAAGGCATCAACCTCATTGGTGATTGTGAAAAAATAGGCGGTGGATATCTCAAAGTAAAAATAAAAGAATATATTGTCATTACGATTGATCTTGTCAAAATGTGGAAGTTTTAATATACAGTTATATATTTATTTTAAACGGATGTTGATTGTATTTTACCATCTTTTCTTCGCAAAAAGTAAACACAGTCTAACTATTGCCCCGAAATCAGAGAGGACATAAATACGATCCCCGCTCGAGTCAGACTGTTGTGGTGAATATGTTTGTTATTTTGCTTTTTTAGTACCATGTATGTGTAATTTGATTTCTTTTTATTATTTATCAGAGCGCGGTGCCGGTGGGAGTAGGTTCGGTGTTCGCAGAGCCACCAGAGTCTCCACCGCGGCTACCGTTACCGCCACCGCCGGAAACACCCACTTTCCCACAGGTAATAATTCATCATCAGCCTGTAAGAGCCCCACTGCGGGGCCGTTAGTCTCTTCCCGAAGGAAGGTGTGGGTATAATCACCCGCGCAAACCCTTTTAAAACGAGTTACCTGATGTTAAGTGATCACCGCCGTCCATAGACGCTTGCAACACCAGGGGAGTCGCAAGTGCGTTGCCAGCCTGTGTTTGGGCGAAGGAGGAGAGGGGCGAGGGGGAGGGCAGATGGTCCTCCGGAGCTCTCCCTGACCGAACGAAACGCAACAATGCAAGCAATGTTACTGCACGTGGGTGTTTCTGTGGGTCGGGTGGTGGTACCCCGGCCGAGCCAACCCATTCATGCTGAAATCAGTAATATCTTCAGCATGCCTCTACCACCTATAAAACCTGTTAATACACCGGTGCGACTCATCTCTGTGCATCCATTAAAAACGTTTGTGAAATTTACTATTATATAGAATATATTATTATTCTGAATATTATATATATTTGTTAAAAAGATAAACCAGATCGAGTTTCTTGCCGGTTCTTCTCGATGACTGGGTTGTTTTCCGAACCGGTGGTAGTTTTGACGTTCATGAGTGCCTTCTTAGGGCCTAAATTGAATAAAGTGTTTTTGAATTTGAATTTGATACCGGGCCGAGTTATCAGTCTATATGAGATCCGCTGCAAGGCCGTAGACCTGTTCTCGAAGGAATGTATGGGCATAATCACCACGCCAGCCTTCGACGTATTGGAGATGAAAATTTCAGGCTGTGAGAAATCCACAGTTCTATGTTTTCCCACATATGGTGGTACTACCAGAACATCTCTCAGGTCCAGGTTTCCTCACGGTGTTTTCCTTCACCGTCAGCCGATAGTGTTGACAATTTAAATTAGTAAATCGTTGGTAAATGCTGGGGCTCGAACCTGCCGATATCGGAATGATATTCCACCGGTCAAACCCCTAGACCACTATGACTGCTTACAGGTAATAATTGTCTCGCATAGATCTGGGACTTTGATATCTTTCTCTTGGTCCGCACCTTTTTTTGCTATCGTTTTATTTAATGTGTAAGTTAAAAATCGTATCTGTGAGCAACTATTGGGTGTTTTTTTTTTTTATTATGTATTTATTATTATTATTATTTCATATATTTATTTGTTTATTTTTATGATTTCATTTAACTATTAACTATTTTATGAGGGATTTTTTAAAGACGTTATTGATTATGATACTTTCAGACCTCTTTTGTAGAGATATTAGGTCTTTACCTATGAAATTGCCGTTTTGTATGAAAAAATTTAAACGAATTTTTTTCATGTATTTTTTATTTGTATTAATCGAAGTAATCACCCATGCAATCAATGCATCTTTGCCAACGCGGTGGCAGTTTATTGATGCCCTTCTTAAAGAAATCAGCTGGACGGGAGGCAACAAATTCTTCAAAGGTATTTTGTACTGCCTCTCGGGTATTGAATTTTTTTCCCGCCAAGGAGTTATCGAAATTCTGGAAAAAGTAGTAGTCTGTAGGAGCAAGGTCTGGTGAGTAGGGCGGATGACGGAGAACTTCCAACCCCAGTTCTTGCAACTTAGAGACCGTCTGCTGTGCAGTATGAGAACGCGCGTTGTCGTGCAGGAGCAGCGGAGACGAGCGATTGACCAATGCTGGTTGGAGATGTGCCAGCTTCTCCATCATTGTGTTCAGTTCTTCACAGTACACATCTGCAGTAATGCTCACCCCGTTTGAATCACACCGGCGCTAGACCACCAAACAGTGACCATCACTTTTCTAGGGGTAAGTTTTCGTTTAGGGCATTGTTTAGGTGCTGAACCAGGATCCAACCAACTTGCTGAGCGCTTGCGGTTATCAAACAGAATCCATTTTTCATCGCAGGTAACAATGCGGTTCAAAATACCTTCATTTGTGTGTCTGTTGAGCAGTGCAAGGCACGTCTCGACGCGTGCTTCGCGCTGGCGATCATTAAGTTCGTGGGGCACCCATTTGTCAAGCTTTTTTACCTTGCCAATTTGACACAAATGGACCAATATTGTTTTGACGCTAACGTCGAAAGCTGCTGCTAATTCAGCCGTAGATTGTGTATCATCAGCTTCCACAATCGCCTTTAATTCGTCATTGTCGACCAAAGTCTTCGGACGACCGCGAGGTTCATTTTTCAGGTCGTAATTCCCAGAACGGAAGCGAGCAAACGAATAACAGGTGGTGCGTTGGTTTGTAGTGTTAGCTCCGTAAACGTCGTTGATGTTGCGTGCCGCTTGTGCCGCGTTGCTGCCACGACGGTACTCATATTCCATAATTACTCGAATTTTTAACGTATCCATGATGACAAAAAAGATTGAAATGCGATGAAAATGTAATACTAATCAATAAACAAATGACTACTTTTGGAAAAAGAATTCAATGTTTTTAAAATAAAATTAATTTGAAATTAGAATTCTTAGCCAAACAAAAATTATTTTGATTTGAAATGGCCAGTACTGCAGAACGGCAATTTCATAGGTAAAGACCTATTATTACCCTAGTGAGATAAATATACTGGTATTTCTATAACTTGTAACTGTAAAATTACGATTTTTCGCTGTAGAACTTAGACCGTAATCTTTCTTCACTTTCTTGTAATTGTTGCTACTTTGATAATACGTTTTTTAATGAAATGGACACTGTATTTAAGATCTATGTGCTGTATTTATATGCATGTTAAATTCCGTCTTTAGAGCCCCTACTATAATGTTATCATGCATGAAAACAATCAGGAAGTAAAAAAAAAATTTTTTTGCGGACCAGTGTAATTAGTACTTGATGTATTTCTTTACGTGATTGCTTCTCTTAAATCATTAGACGAAGAAGAAGACGGCGCGGGCGATGTTTTGCGTTCCGTTCTTTTTGTAGAGGAAGGGGTTGTATAAAATACATAGACAATAAATACCGTGTTAAAGTATAGATAAAATACGCGGAATAAAGAAGAGGAAATAATACATATAAAAATTAATAGATGGCGTTATTAATTTTTATGTAAATGTTATTGTTTGATATGCTATTTCGATTACTATTATTGTTTTATTGCTTTGCCATTTTACAGTTTTCATTATATGCTAGGGGACGCAAGAATTACATTTTTGTGAATTTGCTATTTTCCTAACCTAATCTAAATTAAGGTGTCCCCACTAAAACATTTTTATTTTTGAAGTGAAACTTTTAATGCGACTTTCAAGAAGGTTGCGTTAAACGCTTAACGCTACCATGGAGGGGGTATGAAAGCACTGTTGCGTTAAACGTTCAACGCCCCTGGGGAGGGGGAATAGAAAGAGACAGAGCGAGAAAAATAATCAAACATTTCGTATCTTACTTTAGTTATCATAATCCCATTGTAAATGTTATAGATTTCGATATTTCTCCACTCGAAAATGATAATTAAAAGATGCGATCAATTGTGAATTGTAAGCAATGTTAATAAAGTTTGTTTTAAAGGAACAATATGATTTCACTAAACATCAATTTCTGCCCCTTCCTATTTTCATTTCCACATTACGAAGTTTCACTTCTTCCGCGCGGAGGAACTCCACGCACTATTTTTTTAACCAGCTTTTCTCCCTTAATTATTACAATGTTTTCTATAGTGTGTGCAGATCATACTCTATTATATATATATATATATATATATATATACATCGTCCGCGCGGATTAGTTACTTTGGACTAACGCCAACACGCTACAGAAGCTCTCAAAAGAAAAAAAATACCGATTTTGAAACATTCTGAATTGTTGCTCCGCTCCCATCGATAAATGAGCTATCTAACACTGAAATAATTTTTCAAATTAGACCAGTACTTTCTGAGATTAGCGCGTTCAACGAAACAAACTCTCCAGTTTTATAATATTAGTATAGATTATAACCGATGAGTTTTCACAGGATCTACCCCCGGTGAGTGACGTCGACCACAGGGGGATATTACCACCCCCGCCGCCACCTCCGGTCTTACCGTTACTAGGGAGTGAGTTTACCCATTTATATATACGCTAGTGACCACACACGACTTCGCGTTAAGTTTTATCATAAAATTTGATAACCATTAAAAAAAAATCTAGCGTCAAGTTATAGTGAAATTGATAGCAAGAAAACGTCGTAAAAAGATTACTTAAAATTTTTGTTAGAACGCCTAGTTGTAACTTTTGTAGTGATCGGACACATAATATGGAAATATATTAGTATCATGCATTATGATAATGTTGATTTGCAAATAACACTTTATTGAACAAGTCCTTTTGATTATATCAATTTTCAAATAATGCTTTATTAAATATATCCCTTTTATTAACGTATGGCTAACCCATACATATGTCCAAGGTATCTAATACACTTCATAATGCTTTTAATTGTTATTGTATTAAATATATAAATTCTTGTATTCGTTTTTTTTTAATTGTGGTGTTTGGACATGTATTTTATGCGATTGGGAATCAATGTAAAGAGAATTCTAGTGAGTAAATGTATATTATGAATAGATTACTTATAAACTTGTCAGTTAGACAAAAATTAGTAAAGTATAGCTTTGTGTCAGGAAATTGTGAAATAAAGTAATTTGCATGTTAATAATTGTATCGAGGCAACAAAGCTATTTGGTAATTCTAAAGTGTTTTTTTTTATGATAAATGGAACGGCGATAAGTGTTTTGTTTTATAAGTTGTTGTTTTATAAAAAAATAGTTATTTTTTACTTGACTTAATGCTATTTTTGGTTTCGTTTAATTTATTATATACGTTAAAATTCGTTGAATCTGTGAGCAACTATTGGGATTTTTTATTTATTATTATTTTCTTTTTTACTCATCTATTAGCTACTTTAGGGCGGATTTTATAATCAGGTTATTGTTTTTATGGCGGTTGTATTTTGACCCTTTTATTTTAAAGTTACAATACAAAGTGTCCCGAGCCGGAGCGTCCAGTTTTCTTATGCCAGAGTTAATACTTATGTAAGAAACATTTTCTGGTGTTCTAAAAATTTGCGACAGTAATTATGTTGTAATATCATTTCTAACATGTGGTAGATGAAAATAAGGGGATATTTTGCAATTGCAATATTAGTTAATATTGAATTGTGTAGGCAGGTGGTAAGATAATTATGTTGTAGACTTAGAAGACGTGGACCACAGGCTGCTGAGCGCTCCGCCGCCGCCCCTCGTCGTCTCCACGCCACGACATCCGATCATGCATCAAGGTAATTATTCTTCATAATTATACAGAAATCGCTACGATAATAATATTCGATAATGTGAAGTGATTATGTTCCTCAGTTGTAATTGCGTTTATGTAATTAACTTACCAAAATAAGTAACTACGATAATACAGGCATCTGAGATTGTAAAGTGATTATATTCTTCAATTGTAATTACGTTAATATAATTGACATACAAATATAAGCAGCTACGATAATACAGGCATCTGATAATGTAAAGTAATTATATTCTTCAATGGTAATTACGTTAATGTAATTAACATGTAGACATAAGCAGCTATGCTAATACAGGTATCCGATAATGAAAAGTGGTTATTTTCTTCAATTGTAATTACGTTAATGTAATTAACATGCAAACATAAGCAGCTACGATAATACAGGCATCTGATAATGTAAAGTAATTATATTCTTCAATGGTAATTACGTTAATGTAACTAATATGTAGACATAAGCAGCTATGCTAATACAGGTATCCGATAATGAAAAGTGGTTATTTTCTTCAATTGTAATTAGGTTAATGTAATTAATATGCAAACATATGCAGCTACGATAATACAGGCATCTGATAATGTAAAGTGGTTATTTTCTTCAATTGTAATTAGGTTAATGTAATTAATATGCAAACATAAGCAGCTACGATAATACAGGCATCTGATAATGTAAAGTGATTATTTTCTTCAATTGTAATTACGTTAATGTAATTAACATGCAAACATAAGCAGCTACGATAATACAGGTATCCGATAATGTAAAGTGATTATATTCTTCAATTGTAATTACGTTAATGTAATTAACATGCACCGATAATACAGGTATCCGATAATGTAAAGTGATTATATTCTTCAATTGTAATTACGTTAATGTAATTAACATGCAAACATATGCAGCTACGATAATACAGGTATCTGATAATGTAAAGTAATTATATTCTTCAATGGTAATTACGTTAATGTAATTAACATGCAAACATAAGCAGCTATGCTAATACAGGTATCCGATAATGTAAAGTGGTTATTTTCTTCAATTGTTATTACGTTAATGTAATTAACATGCAAACATATGCAGCTACGATAATACAGGCATCTTTTTTATTTATTTTATTAATACATAAATATCTTATTTGATAATGTAAAGTAATTATATTCTTCAATGGTAATTACGTTAATGTAATTAACATGCAAACATAAGCAGCTACGATAATACAGGTATCCGATAATGTAAAGTGATTATATTCTTCAGTTGTAATTACGTTAATGTAAATGACATGCAAACATAAACCGCTACTATAATACAGACATCCGATGATGTAAAGTATTTATATTCTTCAGTTGTAATTACGTTAATATAATTAACATAGCAATATAAGTAACTACGATAATACTGGCATCCGATGATCCAGATTAATTATGTTGTTTAATTACAATTCTGTTAATGTAATAGAAAAACAAACATAAGTTATTACGATTTATAAGTGATTATGTTTCTTATTTATATAAGTAAACTAGCGGGCCCGGCAGACGTTGTTCCGCCCTGATTATGAAAAAATCCTTGACAAATTATATACTAAAACGTTCCTCATTAATCACTCTATCCACCGGTGAAAAGATTTATATTTTATTGTAATTATTAATATAATTAACATACAATATAATAACTACATAATACTATCCGCATGAAAATCTGTTCGGTAGTTTTAAAGTTTATCGCGAACAGACAGACAGACAGACAGACGCGGTGGGAGACTTTGTTTTATACTATGTAATGAAATATAAGTAGTTACGATAATACGAGCATCCGATGATCCAGAGTGATTATGTTCTTTTGATTACAATTCTAATGGCGTCTCGAACAGATGTCGCTTTAATTTATATTGTTCACAGAAAACTGTAGGAAGAACTGTTATAGGTATCTCATAGATGGCGCTACGTTTTTAATTTTTAATTTATTTTGCATTAGTTGAGCCACGGCCGGGTCAGATAGTCATATAATAATTTGACGATTTCTTGACTTTTGATGAAGGCATAATGACAACGACCTATTTTTTGTCTCATTCGATTTTTATATTAAAATCATTACTTTCCAGATGTGGACCACAGGAATCTGATACCGCTAACCCAGGCACCTAGGACACCTATACCTAGACCTATGAATCCTATCAAGCTGGATCAGGTATCAATGTTTATTAAATTTTCTTTGATTTTCAAAGTAACCTCAATGTTCAATTATGGACTAGTTGCCGTCATACCTAACTTTACAGTAATATAGTATAGCTCATATGGTATGTGTAGGGTTGGGGAATTTGACCTTAGTCTTAGCCATATCTCTATGTATATGTGTATACATACTTATGTGTGGTTTTTTAAGATCCTTAAATACTCACATGTCTGGTCTGTCCCACTCTTTTAAAGATTTTTGTCTGTATATTATTACCCTTTCCATCACGGACATACCTGTTTTCGTAATAAGTGAAACGAGCACTTGTCTTTAGTCTGCTAATTTGTGTTCAATATCATTACATAGTATAAAACGAAGTCACCTACCGCGTCTGCCTGTCTGTCTGTTCGCGATAAACTCAAAAACTACTGAACGGATCTTTATGCGGTTTTCACCAGTGGATAAAGTGATTCAAGAGGAACGTCTTAGTATATAATTTGTCCCGGATTTTTTTATAATCAGGGTGGGACAACGTCTGCCGGGCCCGCGAGTACTATACACAATAAACTACGCAGTTAAGGTTTTTTGTTTCTATATTAAAATGTCCAAATTTGTAAACTCACGCCCAACTTTACAAAATGGTACTATTGGTTATCATGCTGTTGATATCAACGATTTTATATACAGTTGTGCCCGGTTTTTTTAAGGCTTGGACACAACACTCCGGGTTAAAGTATGTGGTTGCCATACACTAGCATAGAAGGTATTAAAAATCAGTCCTCAGGAGTACTAATCTATTATAACCTTTAAGAAATCGTATAGTTTGAGGCTCTTCGTATTCTGTACTGTACGGTTTTCTCTTAGAGTTAAGATATGGGTCTCTTTATAAAAGAATTGAAATACGTCTTTAACGTTGGAAACATAATATCAATATCCCTGGCATTGCAGTTGTACATAGGTGACGGTAACCATTCACCACCTTCCTTCTGCCGGTTTGTCATCAAAAAAATATTTTTGGGGTTGGGTTAAAAGTTCTAGAGTTTATCTCATACTAACAAACTTTGTCCCTACATTTTTATGGGTATGAGATGGTTCGTTTAGATATCACTAGGGGTGTACCGATATTCAAATCAACGAATTATTCGATAGCGAATCGAACCGCATAATTCGATTCGAAAACCGAATTTGTTCAATTTCTTTCTAATTATCCTACTATTCAAATAATTCGATTTGTTCGAATTATTTGCTTAGTTCGAATATTGAATTCCAAATTCGAATCGAATATCATTATTTGTTTCTATTGGAGCATAAATTGCACAGCCCTAGATATAACTATGTTAATTACAAATACCATTCAAATAGAGCAGAATACTATTGACAAGATAACCATACTATAGACCGGGGAACTGTACTATAGACCAAGTAACTGCACCATTGACTAGTACTATCGATTGAATTGTAAATACACTCGAATGTAAATACTCGGAGTTATGACGACATAGGGGATGGAAGTGTTTTTCAACCTCTTATATACGAAGCAAATGTTTAATGGGTTATTTTAGTTATCATTTGAAAATAATTTGAGTCATATTTTCTATAAGAATTATTCATAAGGTCGGTGAATACAGAACGATGTTTTGATATATTTCAGGATTACAGAGTACCGCCATTGGTGATGCCCTCTGACATAGTGGAGAGCGTCGATATGGACCTTTCTGAGGATGAGGATCAACGTAAGATACACTAATTACATAACTTTTTTATATATATATATTATAGAGGGCAAACGAACAGGCGGGTCACCTGATGGTAAGTGATCACCGCCGTCCATAGACACTAGCAACATCGGGGGAGTCGCCAGTGTGATGCCAGCCTGTGTTTGGGCGAGAGGGGGAAAGTGGGAAGGGAGGTGGTCCTCCGGCGCTCCAAGAATCGCTATAACTATATTTTTCTATTACTCTTGAAATGTATTGTAAGGTGAAAGGATAAACACTCGCAGTATTCTAAGTTATGACACTTCATGGTCACATTTAACATATAAAATAATAATATAAAAATAAATACTAATAAACAACTAAGAGAACCTTAGTTAAAGTTTATTGTAAAAATTTTTAAATTTACTATCGAACGATACTTTTAATCGAGAAAAAATCACGCCTAGTTTCAATGAGCAATTTTAAAGGGGCGCTTTTCTTGGTTATTCATTACGTAATCGCTTATCGTGGGAACGCCGCACGGTCGAATAAAGGGAAGCGGGGCGTGGGTCGAGGTGCAGGACGCGGCCCGGACTGGGTGGCACGTCGTGATGCATTCGCTTCTGTATTTATTACACCAGTTCGTTTTTGCGTAAATCATCTGATGTTGAGTGTATATCAGTTTTGCGTTTCTCGAGATAATTAGCTCAAATATTAAGTACTTATTTTTTTTTAATTGACTAGAACCAAAAATGACTAATGAGTGTCCTGTAAAAATGTTGCCGGCGTCTAACCAGTCAGAGACATCGATGTTATTGACCAATTTCAAATATCACGATAAAGATTAGTAACTACGCAAATTTTAACATTGCGTGTTAGTTGTTGCTGTCAATGGGGTGTAAGTGACAGGAGAGTGCGAAGTTGTCTGAAGGAATCTAAGGATCTTAATAGGGGATCTCATTTAAAAAAGTAGCGGAAATCATCCTTTTTAAAAAAAAAAAAAATGCAGACTTACTTTCTACGTCTAACGACAACGATTTTTTAAGAGCGTCCAAAATGTATTTATGACGTCACTCGCATCTTTTTTTAAATTGTAACACGAGAAAGTGATAGGATTTTACCTTATGGTAAATACACAGTACCACCTAAAAACAATGGGGAACACTGTGACATACATAATTTATTATCCAGGTGCGTATATGTTAACTAATTCTGAAACCGGATAAACTAAAACAGAGTCACTGTGTCGGGTTTATTTCTTACTGCTTGGACCACCAATTGATCCGGTAACTGTAGGTATCATATAACCCTACTTGATTACTGGATACTCATTAGTTGATGTCAGAATGCAGTACTAACAATGCTACCATATAGGGGCAATTCAAAAATTCTAATGATAACAAAATCAGGGGATACAGTTTAGCAATGTAGTTTCGAATCTATTCTCTACATCCAAAACTAAATTATACCACTGTATAGCTAAAGGATCAAAGAATTTTTTACGCTAAGTCGGGACTGTAACGCTTCGTACGCGGCGGGGAGGTAAACGCCACCATTTCGAGGTCATTCTGCTGCTTTTTGAGATTTCCATTTAGTGTAACTTTCGAGTCGGTGAAGCTACGACATTTGTTATTACGACATTCAATCAAAAGCTCTTGTCAAAGTCTATTGATTACATAAAAAAACATTAGTGTAAAATCGTTACTGTGTATATAATAAAGTGTTAAAATAAAAAAAAAATACCAAAAAAATATATAATGTCGGCCTATACGCGTCGAAAAGCCAAATCGAAATACAGAAATCGTATGGGAATAGCATCTCCAAACCAATCGAATGGTACCAATAAAACACTATATAACCGAGTCAAGCATTGTCGGCAACGTAAAATAAGCAAAGCGGCCGAGCGGATCACACAGACCTTTAATTAATAAAGTTATAACACAGTATTTATTTGTTTAGTTGATTTATTTCCTGAACCCGCTAAATGGAACAGTTGCCATCATAAACAAAACATGGAATCCCGGAGGACTTCTTATGATTATGACATACAAAAATAATAATAATTTATATAGAAAATATCGTCCGTTCAAAGACGTATTCACGTACAACAAACGTCCGTGTCCATGACACAGCCACACACCATTCTTTTTTATATCATAGGGGCAAACGAACGGGTGGGTCACCTGATGGTAAGTGATCACCGCCGTCCATAGACACTAGCAACACCAGGGGAGTCGCAAGTGTGTTGCCGGCCTTTGGTGTATCGAATATGTGTACCGAGACATACGATTTTCCCTTGCTAGGTCAATAGCGTAGTCAGATTGAGAAAAAAAAGAGCGGGGTTCAGTCTTGTCTGGTTCGTCGAACCGTTCACATCTCTGAACACAATACGACGTCATCTATTAATCCGCCCCCAACGTCAGCCGCAACATATATGTATACATTTATTATTTTCTACAAATATTAAAATTTATTATGGGTTTTACTAACTATGGACTATCTTCACAAACTTATATCTCCCTCTCAACTTCCGTTCGCCTCGCCCGATCACACGTTCTCGTAACGTTGTCGTGACGCATTCACCAGCTTACTCCACAAGTCAAGCGTGCGTAAAGAAGTTTTACTTCAAAAAGATACTGATTACCATTTCATGATTGGAATCACGCTTTGTTATCGGATTCTAATTAGTAATTAATAGTTTTTTCTCATTCCCCAGAAGGTATGTACCAGAATCAACAACATGGTCAATCGGAACATCCCAGAAGGCACAGCTTCAACAATAACAATAATAAAGTCTTAGTTGGTGGCGATAACGGTAAAACGAACCAGCATATGGACCAGAATCATACGAATCTGATACAAATCAACAAGAAGATAGAGGAGCCCCATTCAGCTCCAATACTACCGCCTTTATCGAACCCTTTCGACTCAATGCCGCCTATATTGAAGAATTTAAGCGATCCCGGACAGAGGCAGTTCCCGATTCAAACGTTCCCGAACAGAGAATACGACGTTCCTGAGGAGAATCCCGAAGAGAATATGATCGCGAGTGTCGATAATATAAATCATATCGATAACGTGGTACAACATCCTACGTTGAATGAGTTCGAAGACTTCACGAACAATAGTGAGTGGCAAAACCAATCGCCGAGACCGTTTATGAATCAGAGGTTCCCCAGGAATTGGGGACCCCGGACTAATTTCAGGCCGCCGGGGTACGGACCCAGGCAGTTTTGGCCTCGCAACGCACCGAGATCTCCGGCTAATAGATGGATTGGCCCAAGGCCCCAGAGGTTCTGGTGACCTATTCTGGTATTATAGTATAACCAGTACCCTATGAACTACAGCGATTGACTGTGTAATTTTGTTTTAATATTATAGATACGGTTTTATTTGGATGGCATCGATATCGATAGTCTGTATTGCGAATTAAACGAGTTACGGATTTTATCGCATTTTTGATTTCGTATGTTTTTACCGAATAGTAATTGTATCGAGTTTTATACGATATAAAACCCCTTTTTTTCTAACCAATCAGGTGATAAGTAATTTAGTAATTTGTGGATGAGATGTGATAGTAGCCATAAGTTTTATAATATCACGTAAATAAAATTGAATTGTAGTGGTGGGGAATTTACTCTTCATATTCCTCTGAGTTGCTATTTTATACTGAAAAACCTCAAATAAAAAATCTGTAATGAAAGTTCTCTGTATAGCCAAATATTGTGTATATACAGTTACAGTAATTACATTAATTACTGTAACTGTATATTTCGTTACAGTGTATATAGTATACAGTTACAGTGTATATACACTTAGGGTTTATAGAGTACACAGTTGGAGTAGGTATACAGTTACAGTGTGTATCCGGTTCAGTGTATATACAGTTATAGTGTATATACACTTACGTTTTAGAGTATACAGTTGCAGTAGGTATACAGTTACAGTGTATATCTAGTTATAGTGTATATACACTACGGT
This sequence comes from Antheraea yamamai, assembly GCA_036509395.1. Lineage (NCBI taxonomy): Eukaryota > Metazoa > Arthropoda > Insecta > Lepidoptera > Saturniidae > Antheraea > Antheraea yamamai. The sequence goes on from AP028451.1 coordinate 4,943,159, forward strand.
GTATATAGTATACAGTTACATGTAGGTATATAGTTATAGTGTATAGATACTACGGTGTATATAGTATACAGTTATATACAGTGTATATACAGTTAGTGTGTATATATTTACAACGTATATAGTATACAGTTGCAGTAGGTACACCATTACAGCGTATATGCCGTGACCTTACTTATTCAGTTAACATATATACCAGTCAAATTGTAAATACTATGGATTCTTGGTAACCGTTTATTGTTTTATTTCGATAGTCGGCATTATTATAATTACATTATACTGTATTTATTATATCCTATTTAAATTTCATGATACCGACATTATATAAAATTAGGTATTTCTATAATATACCCGGAAACTCCTCAAAGGTATAAAGTGGTTAGTGGGTTTTGTTGTGACATAAATAATTACTAAGACCCGAAAAATTTTTGGCTTTTAAGTGCAGCTACTCGGAACAGTTGTGTGTTGTTCAACTACCAATATTTAATACCTTGGTTGTAGAAAGAAATAAAAATTCTTATAACAGTCGTGACCGAAGTGCTACTGAAAAAAACAATATATTGTTCTTTTTTCTTGTCGGTATTGACTATTCCTATTTTTTTTTATATCTAATAAACATTTAGAAGTTTCGTTACCTTTTCCCTGATATTCTATTAACTTTCATAGGTATATTTGTTATAAATACCTATTTTTTTTAAAATAAAACATGAAATACTATTTCTTTTTTTCTTTTTCCTATTAGCGTTTTATAGAAGACTAGCAATTGCCCACGATTTCGCTTCCGTAAATATAGATTTGACCTATCCTTGAGAAGAATATTCTTCTGGATGAAAAATTCCCTGTCATTTTCTATACCCCTGACAACGTGTATGCAAAATATAATTATTATTGATTAATTAGGAGTCCTCGCCAAACTTTTTGACCGCTCTGAATATCTATCTCTATCTGGGTAATCTTGCCCAAAAGAAAAAATTAGGTATAAATACGTATTATACTATATATACAAGCTGCGCCCTCGACTTAGTCCGCGTAAAACTATGCAAAAAAACCAGTGATAAATAAAGTCAGCGGAATGTGTTAAGTTCATTTATTTATCTACTTTTCTCTCGTATTAAAGTCGCGTCGTCATTAAAAAAACAATAATTTTTGATGGAGTGAACCGATGTTAATGGAATAAAAACTAAATGTTACTCAGAGATATGCTTTATCATTTATTTTTTATCACGCACGTAACATTTTACTAGTGATGCGTGCTCAAACAAACAGACTGACATTTTGATTTACATTCTTATTATATATATAACATCGAGACAACTGAATGGTAAACAAATGATATTAAATTCCTATAATGATATTTTAATGTTGTTTTGTATTAATTTTTTTATTATATTCTGGCGCAAGCCCAAACTTACAGCTATATTCAGAGCTGCCAAAAAGATTGACGAGGACTGTAGTTAAGGCGTGAAAGCGTAACAAACAAACTCACTTTTACATACAAATCTTATATATAATGTTAGCATACAGATGGACTATGCGATGACGATGATAAGATATACACAGGATCCGGGTATTTATCAAAATCCTGAATATTAAGACTTTGACGGTAACATCGTGAAAGTTTATTGGATGGTAATTTAGGTAAAAACACAGGATTTTGTTTTCATGTTACGTTAACGCTTCAGGATTCTCGTAGAATAAATAAAACGTGTTTAGTTTAAACTCGATAGAACTGAAACTAAATAAATGATAAAGTATTCATATAAATACACATCGACGGCAGGAAGAGGAAATGTCGTAATTTGCATTTTGGGCTAAATCACTTTTTACAATATTCTTGTATTAAAAAAATACCGCTTCGAAAAGTCTGGGTTTTGTTTTCTTACGATTAAATTTTTCATCGGTTTTTTTGCCTAGTTTTAGCACTACACATAAAAAACATCGTAACTAGGGTAAATTATGCATTAAAAATATATATATATATATATTACTTTACGTGTCACGGAGACTGCTTGGAATTGCTTGCTATATAAGTACGTACCGAGTTTTTGGCGGGATTTTGGTCTGTCATGTATTTTATATTTTATTCATAATCTTGTGTTACTTGACTCTATATTGTGTAAAATTGGTGGTGTTTTATGTAATATAATTTGTTTATTGTGCATAAGTGAAGTGAATGGAAAATAATACCACAGACCATGAATTCTAAGATGCCACAAAAATTCCTTGGAAAGTTCTAACAAGATGGCCACCATCTTGTTAGTTCATTGTAATTATATCAAGAAACTTGTAATATCGATACTAGCTTGACAATGGCAGTAATAGTCTACTAGAAGACTGGTTGCCAAAAATGAAATAGAAGAAGAACTTGTAATACTATTAACTACTCGACAATGGCAGTAATAATCTAAAAGATTGGTTGCCAAAAATAAAGTTAAAAAAAAAGTAGATACCAATTTTCAACTCTCTATCTCTACTAGCGGTCCCGGCGGACGTTGTCCTACCTTGATATTAAAAAATCTAAAAATCAACCGCAGGGCCACCTACCGGGTCCAAATGTAAATCTATACCATTCTGGGATCCACTCGACCACGCACACAAAATTTTATCAAAATGGGTCCAGCCGTTTAGGAGGAGTTCAGTGACATACACACGTACAGAAGAAATTTATATATAAAGATAAATATAATATGACTCATGAATTTTTGAAATTGTTTTTTGGCTCTGGTGTAGAGTTGGGAGTTTCAAGTTACGACAATTCCATTTTCTTCTGTCGACATGAATAATACACCACGCTGGTTATGACACCTTAGTTCAAGTCTTCATAATATTCAGGCACTCACACACAGACGTATAAAGCTCGGACAATACAAGCATCATTTAATGCAATATACAATCAGGAGACCGCGAATATAAGTAACACTGTATAATGTATTCTATCTCACTCACTCGCATGTTAAGTTCTATGTATGTATATGTCTGTCTCTATTTAATGTCACTATTTCGTTTCATGTAAACAAGAAGAACTGTATATTGTATCCTATCGCATTCTCTGTACCTATCTATATGTTTGTCGCTTTTTACTGATGCTTTTTCGTTTTATCGAGGTACAAATTACAAATGGACTGGAAAAATCCGTTTCAAAGTCTGTAGAACAATGGTAAATTTTATTCTAGCTTACATTTTAACGTTGTGTCATTTTTATATATGAAAAGAAGGTAATTATATATCTGATATGAAAATAATCAAAGTGTGAATCGGACTCGTACCTCGCAAAACACAGTATACACATGTATGTAGTTTTTGGCGGGATCTTTGAATGTCATGTAGTAGATTTTATATTTTATTCATAATCTTGTGTTATTTGGCTATATATTGTAATATTGGTGATATACGTAATAGTTTGGTAATTGTGTACAAGTGAAGTGGATGGGAAATAATACGACGGAGCATGGATTCTGACTTGCCACAAAACTCCCTGGAAAGTTCTAACAATAGGGCCACCATCTTGTTAGTTCATTGAAATTGCCGCGAGAAGCTTGTAATACCATTACCTACTCGACAATAACAGTAATGATATACTAGAAGATTGGTAGAAAAAAATAATCATGTATTCATAAAAAGTATTCTCTCTCTAGTTATATTTGAGATCCTTAACTAAGTGACTCACATTTGATCGGTTTTTATTATTCTTTGTTTTACTAAAAAGTATACATTATAATAACATTAAAAAAAAAAATACGTGCGTGTATCAGTGTACACACGTAAGAAGTGAAATTTCTTTCTGACATCATTTTTCGAAAAATGATCTACTATATTTACAACTTTATAGAAAAAAAAGAAAAAAAAACGGAATCTGATCATTGTGAGCACAGCTTTAGAAAAAAAAAACCGAATGTGAACATTGTGAGCGCACCTTTAGAAATAAACATGGCGCGTAACGGAAAAATCTACAGAAATTAAGATGGCGCGTAACCGAAAAACGTTACATACGTTTTTACATGCTCTAAAATTCCTCCCTACGTCGATAAAGAAGTTTCACTTCAAAAAAACTACAATTTGGTCAGTATTTTAAGAGATTATTTCCTGCAGACACATTATTATATATTAATTAGACTAGCGGATGTTCGCGACTTCACTCCGGCTGAGTGCCTTAAGCGCTCGCCTTATTAGTCCGGTGAAGCTGTCAAGACCTTGCTTTAATAGTGTAGTCAGTTCGAAAAAAAAGCGGCTTCGCTTAAGGGGAGCCATTTGAAATAGACTTCTTATTTTTATTGATCTTTTTACCATTACGGCTCATATTCTCAAAAAAAGCGTACCTAGTCGCCTATGCGTGCAGAACACGATAAATGTTCTTTAGACCAAAATGAGTCCTATTACGAGGCTGCTCACGAAATACGTTCGCACTAATTGGAGTTTTCGTTACTTGACGTTCGCAGTCCTTCAACAAATTTTGTAAATTTTGATTATATAGTTTTTGTTACGATAGAGAGTTAATCGTTTCATATTTGTAAATATCTGTAACATAGATATTTATATCATAAGATATATATAAAACAAAGTCCTTTGCCTCGTCTGTTTGTCTCTGTTCGCGATAAACTCAAAAACCATTGAACGGTTTTCATGCGGCTTTCACCAGCAGATAAGTTGACTCATTAGGAAGGTTTAGGTATATAATTTGTCAAAGTTTTTTTTTATTATCAAGGCGGGACATCGTCTGCCGGATCCGCTGGTACTATATAAATCGGCAGTGAAAAAATAGTTAAGAACATCTCATTCCTCTATTTCTCAGCAGATTTTCTTCACTTTGGCTTTGGTAGCTATAGACGAGTTTTTGTATCTTCAATAAAAAATGAAAAAAAATTTTTTTTCTTTATGGTCTTAGACAAAAGAACGGCACTCGTATTAATATTTTTTTATACATTTTTATATAGTACGGAGGAGGATCTATCATTCTCGATACAATATTTATAGGTGGTCGCAGAAATTGTGACAACGCGACAAAAGGGTGAAATTTTGTGTGACGTATTTTATGAACAACCCTGTTTATTTTTTTTAATAGATTTGTTTTCCGACACCTATATAATAAATTGTATATAATAGTCTATTTGTATTTGTTGGTATGGATATAAACTGTTTTTTTATACCTGCTGTAGATATTTTTATTTGTCAGGTTTTGCAGGTATGGTACTATATGTAGCTTAAATTCTTCCTCGAGTTCCGTCATTATTATTAAAAATTTATTAGAAATTTGATTATTGAAGTGAAACTTCTAATGCGACTTCCAACAAGGTTGCGTTAAACGTTTAACGCTACCATGGAGGGGATATGAAAGTACTGTTGCGTTAAACGTTCAACGCTCCTGGGGAGGGGGAATAGAAAGAGACAGAGCGAGAAAAATAATCAAACATTTCGTATCTTACTTTAGTTATCATAATCCCATTATAAATGTTATAGATTTGGATATTTCTCCACTCGAAAATGATAATTAAAAGATGCAATCAATTGTGAATTGTAAGCAATGTTAATAAAGTTTGTCTTAAAGAAACAATACGACTTCACTAAAAATCAATATCTACCCCTTCTTATTTTCATTTCCACATTACGATGTTTCACTTCCGCACGGAGGGACTCTAGGCACTATTTTTTTATCACGCTTTTATTAGCTTCACCTGTATGTATGTATGTATGTAACTGACCCCTTCGAGCTCGATTTTGTCCTACTTTGAACGATCAGATTTCATTCAAACTTTGCACACCTGTCAAAGGTCGATGACAATGCAATAATCCGAAAAAAAAAGTTAAAAAAATTTAACTAAAAAATGAAAAAAAATAATAGTTAAAAAAAACTAAAAAAACACGCTTTCATAAAAAATCAAATCGCTTTCAAAAAAAAGTGACAAAAAAATGATAAAAATACTGATATCTGGAGGTGCTGATATTAAAAGTGACGCATCGCATGTTAATATCAGCACCTCCAGATATCAGTATTTTTATCATTTTTTTGTCACTTTTTACAAAAATATACATTTATTTCTAATTTACACTATTCTTAATCCAAATATATTAAATTTTATTTTCTGTTTTTTAGTTGGATTTTTTATGAAAGCGTGTTTTTTTAGTTTTTTTAAACTATTATTTATTTTATTCTATAACTTGCAACCGTTCGGTGCTTCGTACATTTTAATTATAATATAGAATATATACAACAAAATATAGCTATGCAACTCGGCGAATAGTTTTCTATCAGAGAAAGTATTTTCACAAATCGGATTAGTAATTCTAATGGGTACAAACAAGAAAACTACTTCGTTATATGGTATATATATATCTATATCATTTAAATTGTTCATATATTTTGACTATCACATCTCATTTTCAGTTTATATTAATAACTAATCGAATTGTATGCCATCCAAGATAAACAAACTCTGTGCAGCTATCTCTATGTATAACAAAGTGTGTGAGCGAGATGTGTATACTTGTGAATTATTAAAATGTAAAAATAGTAAGGACAACCAGTTGAATATTTGTAAATGTGTAGTTATATTTAATTTATAAGGTGTAGTTTTAGAAATATATTTTGATATAATATCATTAAGACTGATTGGAAAATTAATATTTCGGAAGTCAAATTTTATTCAGATTTTGTTTACATAATCAGGGCTGTATCCATTTAACGGTAAGAGGGTCCTGTATATGGAACTTTAATAGGCACTAAAAAAATCTAAATTCAAATACCATAAATAAACTACTTTTTTAATTTTTTTTTTAAAGTGAACATTGAAATCCTCATAAGAAAGTCGTAAATCTCCTCTTTACAGCTAATTTAATCAACGTGTTAAAATAAAACATGAAATAGTGATTCCCATTTGATTATATAGGAGCTGTGCTTATTAATTTGTTCACGACATAGTTGTCTTGTTGTGAATTTCATTGACTCATACGTTTGTAAGGCATTTTGAGGGTAACGTACATTGATATATAAAACCCAAGATGAACAGAACGTCTCAAAACCGTCCGTATAAAATGAGAGCACAATGCGCTCATTTTAAATAGTCTCTCATCACTCGCGTGTTTGGATATTTTGTACACTGCTTTGTAAAAGCAACTTTAAATAATTCGCGTAAGGTCGAATTTGCAAAAACATAAGTTTACAGGATAATTATAACTACTTAGGTATATCGGTGAGTTTTTGAGGACGGTTTTGAACGTCACTTTTATACGCGACTGTGCATCTTGGGTTTTTATATATCAATGGTAACATAGTTATTATCGATATAGCCTTTAAAATTCATTTGATCAACGTTTTAAAACAAACAGTACGAATATGATCATAAAAATGCAGCGATGCAACGTGCTTAATACTTTATTTCACAAAAAACGGAGTGAGTTATAGAACAGCATAATGCTTCTTACGCGAAGTAATTTATCAACCAAGCGCCAACCGCAAGCCGCATTAAACGACTTCGTTCCAATAACATATCATATTTCCAAATTGATATATAGCCGTTATTGATATCTATATGCATAGGTGTGTCACATATCATCTGTAATCTCAAATTATGGTCGTAAGTTTATTGGGAATGTGTTTGCAGCTCGAATAAAATAACTTGTGCAATATTTTATATATATAACTTTCAAAATAGTCCTTTGCTCAATAAACTATAAAGATAATATCATCATAGGGTATATATAGTACAGAGTAATTTGATAGATATCTTTAAGAATTAATAATGCGTCTTCCTAGCCCATAAGTGTTAGAAAACCAGTTATTTTTCCAAATATTTATTTATCATTCCCATGAATAAAGATGATTCGTATCTCATATTCTACAAGTTAATTTTTTATTACACTAATACACTATACATAATGTGGTTGTTTATTTTCTGTGCAAGATTTTGGAAAGACTGGCAATCGTACAATAAATCACTACACAATTACTTCACAGTGTTTTGCCACCAATTTTGGTGCTAAACAAAACTGACTTTGTTGGCCGTTTGACTGTCTCTCTCTCTAGACACCTTGTATTAAACTTATTCTATTGTTTACTAGAACTAAATGTTTTTACTATTACGAAATACATACTTAATTGGTAAAGATATCTTGCGTATATAGACTTTAATACTTTTGGAGTGATTAATAACAAATAGCATTGTGCTATTTTTAAATTATAAAGCTACTTTTCTCGAATTAACAGCTATTGTGTTCAAATAAAAACTTATTTAGCTATTTTAAAATAGGATATACATATATTTTTTAATGCAATTTATCATGTAGGTTGGTTGGTATGTAGGTTCCACGAAAATAGTTTTATTTAAATTTGAAAAAAAATTTGTTTAATTCATGCTTAAACATAATTTTGTTAATTATTCACTTATAGAACTATTTTTTTCCAGTTAACAGCAATAGTGTTTTTGTTGCAATGCATAATGTTGAAATTTCTGTGTTCGAATTTAAAATAAATGGATTAGTTAGCAATTAATAACCTGTTCACTTTGTTTATTTTTTCAATACAATAGTATACAGTTGAATGTGAATCTGTCCATTTTTTTTGAAGATAATCGTAATGTCTTCTGTCTCAATCTGTTTTTGATGTGAAACATCTATAGCGGGTCAGACCGATTGTTGGCGTAGCGACGCGTCGCCACGGCATACGTCGCCACGCCATATGATTTAATTTTTTTGTATTTAATGAATATAAATGTTTCTTAAATAAACAATCATCTTTTTCTTGAAAATAATCTTAATATTTTATTTGATTATGTCATATTTATTTCTTGTTTTAAACTATCTTTTATACATATTACCTGTATAAAATAATTACGATGTTTCACATCTACAACGGAATCGGCGACGGTTCACAATTTTTTAACTGATTTCATTTGGAGTCGTGTGGATCATTTGGAGTCGTGTGGATCATTTGGAGATTTTTATCCCAAATGTTACACTCTACGCATAATTTCTTATATTACACTAGCCGTTACCCGCAGCTCCGCACGCGCTTTTTAAAAATGTATTAAACAAATGTAAAATTGTGAGTGGGTGTGTACATTACAGAAACGCGTTTTCAAAAACATTTGTAGCTACGATACGAACGCCACCTACTGTAACATGTAACGTGTACATTAGATATATGAATACTAATAGTATATCGAATGGGATGGGATTTATCATCAGCAACATAACTGGAACTTCAACCTACTATATACCAAACTAAGTGCTCACTAACACTATATAAGAAAGTAATGAAAATTATAAGCTATACATTATCGAACAATATATCTTAAATCTTTTATTATATAGATATAATATGACTATATTGTTGATATACTTAAGTTATTCTTATACGTTGTTATAATCACTGATTTATGTAGAAGCAAACGCGGTAAATAAAACAATATGGCCGTCAAATTGACCAAAAAGATGATATAATTCATATTACATACAAATATATGACTTTCAATTATGTATATTTTTTCTTGGAGTCCAGTAAGGCACACGTCTCACGCGGTTGTAACATATTTTTGATCAATTTCACACGGACGAATGCACAGGTAGCAGTTAATCGCTACATAGTGTACCAATTCAAATAAAAAAAGAATCATTAAAATCGGTTCACAATTGACGAAAATATCGATTAACATACATAAAAAAAATACATACAACCGAACATAGTAACCTCGTCCTTTTTCGAAGTCGGTTAAAAAGAAAGTCAAAAACTACCATTTTCATGCCGTTTTCACCAGTAGATAGAATGATTTTTTTATTTCTTCGAACTGACTACACTATTGACCAAGCAAGGTCTTAACAGCTTCACCGGAATACTACAGATAGAATGATGAATCATGGGGAAGGTTTAGGTATAATTTGTCAAGGTTTTCATTTTATTATCGGGGCGGGTCAACGTCTTCCGAGCCCGCTAGTTATCTGCCCGTAAAAGCCCCGTGAAAGTCGGTCCAACCAATTAGGAGATAGTAGGATATTGCAGACGAAGTCTTGAGTAACAAAATAAAATAGTCTAAGTTACTTCTTATAAGGTGAGTTATCTGCCAGTGAAAGTCCCGTGAAAATCAGTTCAAGCATTACGGATATTCCACTGCGGCCGAAGGCGAATAAAAACCCTAAATGACTTTTTATGAGGTCTGCTATCTACCAGTGAGTACCCCGTGAAAATCGGTCCAACCATTTTGGAAATAGCAATGCGAAGTCGCGGACAAATAAAATAGAAATTGTCAACCGCTATAGTTTCGGCTATCTGGTAGTAAAAGTAAAATTCCCGTTAAAATAGGTCCAGTCGTTTTGGAGATTACCCGGAACAAACAAACAGACAAAATATAATAATATAAAAATATAGACAAAGTATAAAAAAAATTTTTTTGGTCATTTGTAACCATATCCATTCATTAAACAGTTGTTATTTTAATTGTACATACACAAACTTTATTTTTATAATACGTAATAGAGAACAAATAAAAAATTGGAAATAAAAGTACCTAGTATAAACTTTTTGCATAGGAAAACAAAATAAACATTGAAAATGTTTGCGATAGAAACTTACCACGTTACCATAGCAACGTATATAATAGTAACGCTAACGAAATCTCTCAAACGGAAAAAAGTGCCCGATTTTGAAACATTTTTCATTGGTGCTCTGCTTCTATTAGTCTTAGCGTGATGATATATAGCAGCCTTCCTCGATAAATGAGCTATCTAAAACCGAAGGATTTTCTCAAATCGAACTCGCAGTTCCTGAGATCATAGCGTTCAACCAAACAAACTCTTCAGCTTTATATATTAGTATAGATTATATACTGTGAATATATACAGAGTGACTTGTTAAAGAGTAGCAATAATTACACAGGTTATTAAGTACTCACTACTCGTTCTAAACCAATAAAAAAATCTCAGGAATTCCAAAATTGATATTCACTTAAAAATCGACCGACCGACGCAGTGACGTCACGCCCTCACGTGCACGAACGTTTTGTTTTCGTGGAGACGAGCCGGGTGTAATAAATACCGATTCGATGACGTCATCAGCCTGGTCATTGTGAGCGTGTAAGCCACGCCCTCACCCGCATCGCCACATTAACCTTGACCGCGCCCCTTCACATTTCGTTCATTGAATGTAGAGAGTCTGAGTAGTAACCATATTTTTGGAAGTTTATAAGAAACTTTAACCAAGGTTGTCTTTGTTGTTTGTTAACATTTGTATTGATATTATTATTTTGTATGTTAAATGTCACCATGAACTATCTCACAATTGAAGGTTGTCACTCTTTGAACAGTCAACTGGTATATATAATATTTTATACTGTGTATATATTTATTTATTATTCAGTATATTTGTTGTCCACAGAATAAACTCTTATTAGAAAATATGTTTTTACTCTATGACTTGTATGTCTGTTAAAGTAGTGTTATGGGGAAGGTAAAAGCGAGACAGGTGACGTGAATTATGACGTCCCGTCATACCTTTTTACAACTAATTAATACTGGTTCTCTCATCTGTACTAATATTATAAAGAGGTAAAGTTTGTGAGTTTGTGACGTTGTGACGTTGTAGGGGGTAATCTCAGGTACTACTGGTACGATTTGAAAAATTCTTTCTGTGTTATATAGTTCATTTATCGAGAAAGGTTATAGGCTATATATCATCACGCGAAGACCAATAGAAGCGGAGCACCAATGAAGAATGTTTCAAAACTGGGGTCTTTTTTCCTTTTGAGTGCTTCCGCTGCGTGTTAGCGTTGGCCCAAAGTAACTATTCTACGCGGACGAAGTCGCGGGCATAGGCTAGTATTTGATATATTGAAAAGTTTTACAGTATGTGCGAGCGAACAGTCGCTACGTTAATATATCGTCTATCTTTATTGCACCTTTCTCAGATGCTGCATTGGGCATGTGTTAACATTTTTATTGTTATCTGTTTATTTGTGTATGTATGCCCTAATATTAATTCACTGTTACTATATTCTTCTTCTAGTCTATGGTAAGAAACGTCCAAAATAAGAAACCTAACTGTTAAGAAAGAAGTTTATTATTTTAGATTTTATTTACAAATACTATTTTAATGTGTTCAAAATATATTAATTATATATGGCAATACTCGTTTCTAAGCGTTTTATCGTTTTCCACACTGAAATATGATCTGTACTAATTTGTTGTTAAATATATCGCACCTTTAATCAAAAAAGATGTAACTCAAGAAAAACAAAGTTATGGAAAAATGCGTTCCAAGTTTGATCATGTTTATACGTAAGACTTAAATATATGTTCAAAATAAATGGAGCCCTTTGATGCGGTTCTAAAAGTAGGGATAAGTAGTGTAATTATATTGTTATTTGGTCGATGTAGAAAATGTCATTTGTAGCATAAAGAAGTTAAAGGGCGCGAACCACTAAGCGTCCACCACGCCTAAAATAGGAAAATCCGTGGACGTGGGCGTGATCGTCCTGAGTGCTAAGTGGAAGGCACCAGAAATAAACAATGTATAAAAAACGTTCGCAATTAACTCTGTTTTCGTTATATCGTTATTCTCTCGTTTCGGTTATATTTTATCCATAATCTTGTGTTACTTGACTCTATATTGTGTAAATTTGGTGTTGTTTTATGTAATATAGTTTGTTTATTGTGCATAAGTGAACAAGTGGAAGAAAGTGGTAACAAGGGAGCCACCATCTTGTTGGCACATTAACACTGACATTGAAATGATCGCACGACACTAAGTTGTAATAATATTAACTACTCGACAATGGCAGGAATAATCTAAAAGATTGATTGTCAAAAATAAATTAAAAAAAAACTCTCTTTTCTATGAATATTATAGAGTAATTCCAAAACAGACAGAGTAACAGCATAATGCACTACAATGTTTAGCATAAAAACAGAATTAAGTCGCAAAAACTAAAAAAGCTACGTACATAAAAAAAGACATGAAAATGAAAGCATTTTTTTTATTAAAGTAAACATCAACTTATTTCGTTTGACTTTATTAACTATCTTCGTAGATTAAGTTTTTCACACGTTTAAATCAAAAAGAGAACAATCGTCGTCTCTTTTCGTAGTTTTCTATCTTCTCGCAGTGTTAATTTATTTTCTGGTGAAAACTCGGAACAACGTAAATTTTGAGTTAAACCTTTTCTGATTAAAGGAGCTACATATATTTTAAGAGAAATCAATGTAAATAAAATATAATTGTCTTTAGGATGGTTTATATTTTTTATAATATATTGTAGAGTTCCTTTGTTTAATAGTCAAGTTTTAGGTTAAGTAATGATATATGGAAATATGTATAGAATTATGATTGAAATTGACAGTAACAATAGAAATTCATCGCTTTTCTGCTTTTAATAATAAAACTTAATGATACGGTTGTATATTATTTTTATAATATTGTCTATATTGTCTTTGGTTTAATATGAAAAAAGTTCGTCGTTGTTATAGGTTTGTTATATTTCAAAATGGAATAAACAAAATAAAGTGGAATTTAATTACAATTAAATTAGCAAGTATTTGATATATAAGTAATGTTATACATAATTAAGTAATTTAGAAATATGATATATGAAAATAGAATAGCGTATTTATTATCTTTACAGAATTTTCTTATACAAACATAAAGTTTTTGTAACTATTTTTTTTTTTACATTTAAATGAAAATATTGATTAAATTTTAATTAAATACTTCTAGTGAAAGTAGTATCGATTGGCTATGAAGATTTAACTTTTAAAGGTTACTTGCTAGTAAACATCAGCTTCCTATCACTTAAATACTATGTGTCATTTTTAGGATAATTTCAAGCGTCAACATATGGGAACGTACCCAAACCACGTAACCGGTTTAGGGGAGGGAAGGGGTGTCTTCAAGTACCACGTTTGGTCACAGGGGGGAGGGAGGGGGTTAGGTTTTCGTCACGTAGTCAACATCTTCTAAAAGAAATCTCGCGCTTTTAAAACTCACAGGCAGTAACACTGATGTACTTATACCAAAACGTCAGCTAACTGAAAACTTACAGTTTGTAGTGCAGTGCAGTTGACAACCAAATCGACGAGAGTTTGTGCCGATATAACAATGTCGTATGATCGACTGGATATTCATTGCGTTCGTTAAATATTACAAGAATTCCTTGTCAATGCTTGCAATACAGAAAGAAAGCTAAAAGACTTGTTTTTTGTACATTATGTCCCTGTATGTGTTCAATGTGTTTTTACATAACTTTTCCTACTTGATAATATTTTTTCTGTTCTTCGACCGGAAAGTGACAACTTTCTGGCTTCTGCGCTAAACGAAGTTGCCACTTTCCAGCTCCGTCATGCTAAAAAGTAGTGTTACTGCACCTTGATGTATAAAACTGGTGATATGTCCAAGTAGAAAGTAGTGCAGAACTTCTTGCTTTCGAAAGGCCTTCTATCTGAGTTCTCAGTCAATAAATTTGATGGGTGGTAGCGTGCTGGCAACATAATCCCAATTTATGTTCAGGTATTATCTTCTGATAACATCCATAGCGATATAAAGACTTCATATAATTTTGCTGGTATAGGCTACTGCCTGCTGCATATTGCTAATTGGCTTATATGATTTTGGATCTTCCGGTTTTAGTAGCATAATTATTTGTGCAAATTTATATTAGGGGTGATATTAGTTGACGTCTTGCTATTGCATTAAAATTGCTGTCATTGGGTTAACCGACACTCAGGTAATTCTTGCGAAACTTTATTAATAATGAGGCCGTAACTTGGTGATTTCTTGGAGTAGGAATTGAATTATTAAATAAATAATTAATTGATATTAAATAAATAATTAATTGATATTAAATAAATAAATAATTGATATTAAATAAATAATTAATTGATATTAAATAAATAAATAATTGATATTAACTAAATAATTAATTGATATTAAATAAATAATTAATTAATAAATAATTGAAAGTAACTAAATGTTTCGGAACGACCCGTCAACAGTTCTGAAGATGCATTGCACCCGCACGAACTTCACACTAGCAAGCGACTCTCGCAGAACGACATTCGATTCTCGCGCATTCACAGTATTTGTTATACCCATTAAAAATTGTAACAAGGTGAAAATTTTTTTATTAACGTCCACGATAAATAAGCGTGCCACACAACCGCCACTACACTAAATAATTACCGTGTATATTGATCCAGATTCGGAGAGTTAAGGAATCTCATGAATTTTTCTTCTTATACCTGTACACCTTCCTAAGGATGGGGCTGAAAAACATCAGCTAGATGTTATGTAAACAAATTAGCTTGCTCCTGGTTTCTGCATGCACAGCTTTTGTCTGTTTTTCTTAGCGGAGTGGAAATGGATATGGATCGTTTAATTTTCCTTTTTGCTTTCCACAAGGCAAAACCTGTAGCTGTGGTTGGTTTAAAGTTTTCAAAATATGCCTGTATATGTGAATTTCGATCATTTTCAAGAATGTGCTCACTTATCATATGATTTAACCGTCTTTTTTACGCTTTCTAATCGCCTGCTGCAATGAAATGATCTAAGGTTTTGAAGAAATCATTTAACTGCTCCTCTCTAATAGTGTGCTTCGGTGGGCAATAAGATGCCGATATATACAATGTATTCAAGGATTCCTTGTCAATGCAGACAATACAGAAAGAAAGGAAACATAATTGTTTTGTAAATTATGTTATTGTTACGATAAGTTTTTATATAACTTTTTTCTTATCTGTAATATTATTTTTGTCCTCCGGCTGGAAAATGACAACTTTCGGGCTACATTACTAAATGAAGTTGCCACTGTCTAGTTCCGTCGAGCTGAAAAATAGTATACCCAACCAAGCTAGTAAAAAAGTCAGAAATCACATGTTTGTCAGCCTCGGCATCGTCTCGGCTAACAATTAAATGTGGTGGTTTGAGACTATTTTACTGACCTAGGTATGTAATACATTATTTTCACTGGTAACTATGAGCAGGCTTTTGGTCACTTCTTTTTTGGGGACACGCTAATTTTCGAAAGTTGTAAGTTCATAATTTTTTGTATTTGAAGAAGTGTAAAAGTGTACACCTTATTTAGGGTACTTGTGGCATAAAGTGATAAGATACTGTTGTAAAATTTTCAGAACGTAAACCAATGAAAATCAATAGATATTTAGATTGATTCCCATACATTGAAAACAGTTTTATTCAATCTACTCTTAAACTATAATTCCAATCTAAAAAGTGTATTTATGTATTTCTATTGCTTTTCATTAGATTAATTGAATAGCGTTTAATTTCAACGTGATAACTTGTTATAAATCGATGAACGCCGACTGCACGCACGAAAAAGCATGACTCATTGTCACGTTCCGCCTGAGCCGAGCGTACAAGCAAAAATGCGGAACAAGCGCTAAAGAGGCGTGATCAGCCTAAGCGTAATTTAATTCATAAAATAAATTTTTCATCAGTTTTCTTATGATGTCATCACGTAAAATTATCGTCCGTAAATAGAGATTACAGACAACTTTTTTGTAAAATCACGACTTTCTTATTTTAGTGCCCCGACCTCTACTACAGAGACAAACTACCGTGCGACGACGCGGTGTTTCTGTATATAGTGTATTATCTATGACGCGGTGACTGTTCGGAAAGATAGATTACATTTTTACATTTAATAAAGACAAATATAAGCCAAATATTTTTAACTTTCTGTTTGTAAAAATGATTTAAAATCATATTATAAAATACCACGTGAAAACTAGAAGGGGAGGGTGGAGGTCTCCTCATATACCACGGATGGTCACTGAGGGGGGGAGGGGGTTAAAAAGTTGTCAAATATAGGTTACGTGGTTTGGGTACGTTCCCTATTACCTTTCAAAGACGTCTATTGATAATTATTTAAATAACCCCACGTTACATATATAATAATACATTTTAGAATGAAGAAAAACATATCTGTTATCAAAAAACATATATGTAATTAAAAATTCAAATTACAACATCGATAGTTTAAAGAAAAATTCCCGATTGTTTCTGAATAACATAAACGTCAAAAAAAATTCTTGGGTTTTTTCTAAATGAACATAACGCAAAAAAGAACATGCAAAAATATTCTATAATAATCCTTTACAATATAGGTTAACGTGACGCTATTAATTTGATTTGACCTTATTCGATGCCTATTTATGAAGTAGGCACTTCCGTTTCCCGCCCGCGTGCCCACTTTTGACAGTAAATATAATTGATTTACGGTCAAATACCTCGCGTGTCTCTTCCCGAAATGACGCATCTTTTTTTAGAGACGCCATCTTTTCGCTTCATTGAGTCAATAATACCAGCTTAATATTTTATGAAAAATATTAAGCTTCGAATAATGTAAGTAAATTAATATGCGTTTTATTGTTTTTTATTAGGTCCCCGTTTTCCTCCCGCATGTTATCCGAGACTTTATTTACAGTTTTTAGTATATACATTTTTTTCATCTTTTCTTTAAAATTCGTCAGTTCCATTTTCCTACTTGTTTGGCATTTTCCTAATGATTTGTCAACCGCCTGTATCGCTCTGTTTAGCGAAAGCAGCTTTGGTTGGAATACTGTGCAGAAGGGCTTAAGGCGAAACGGCTGGAAACTTCCAACACGTCAAGGCTGCTCCGACAGCCCAGTTGATTTTTGAACCGTCGTTATAAATGCCAGATCCATCCATCTCAGGAGGGGCCTCCAGACTATCACACATCGCCGGGTGTGGATGGGCGTAGCGTACGGGCGGGCCGCTCTAATTCGCCTCCGACAATGACTTTGTCCAGCTGCTCACCCCTTTTTATACGGTATAGCATGTGAGCCTCCAGGCCGCGGAGGTCCAACGGAAATAGATCCTTATGAATTGGCAGAAGCTTATGTATTAGGGGTCATTCAAGTATTACGTAGGTAAAAAAGGCGGGTCTTTGATTTGCTTCTTTTTGATGACGTAGGAGCTGGGGTATATGAATATGTCAGCAATATTTAATGAAATTTACTTTTTTAGATTCTCTGTATAATTTAGTCGTAAGATATAAATCTTTATGTAAGCATGAGGGGGGGGGGGGGGAGTTAAGAGTTAAGAGCTTTGCTTATGGAATGGAGTAGATTCAAAGCCCATGGACTCAAGATGAATAAGTTTACTTTAATTAATAAAGTTATGGTTTTTTGTTTTGTTAATTTCTTAAAATGTTGGACTTGATATTAATTTATATTAAAAAATTACTTAAATGCATATAAAACTAATTTAGGACCTGATGTTTGAATGAAATAATTTCTAAATGTAAAATTGCAAAATATGTGACGTCACACTAGGGAGGGGGGAGTCTCACAAATGTGACCAGCTGTGACAAGGACGGGGGAGGGGTCAAAAATCATGAAATTCGCGTGACGTAATTTATGGATAGCCCCTTAGGAATGTAGTTATGCAACCTCGGGGATCATTAAGGCAAATATGGTTTCTACGAATGTAGTAACATTTTTTTAGTTAAGTCATCTACCAGAGGGAATTGTCTCCCAAAAAACATGGGTTTTGCCCACTATTACTGTAATCGCTGTACATCTGTAACTTAATTATTTGACTTGGCTACTAATCAATTAGATTAAAGTTTTTACGAAAATCATTGTGAACATGATTTATCTAAATCACATTGGCGTCAGTGCCTCTACCATCGCAGGCGTCATACATAATGCAGCGTCACAACACAAGGGGACGTTCAAGTATTATGTAAGCAGACGTTTTGGAACTTCTGACCCCCTACCCCATGGTAAGCAAAATTAAGCAAAGCTCTTAACTCCCCCCCCCCTCATGCTTACATAAAGATTTCTATCTTATGACTAAATTATACAGAGAATCTGAAAAAGTAAATTTCATTAAATATTGCTGACGTATTCATTCATTCACCCTAGCTCCTACGTCATCAAAAAGAAGCAAATCAAAGACCCGCCTTTTTTACCCACGTAATACTTTAATGACCCCTAATACATAAGCTTCTGCCAATTCATAAGGATCTACTTCCGTTGGATCTCCGCGTCCTAGAGGCTCACATGCTATACCGTATAAAAAGGGGTGAGCAGCTGGACAAAGTCATTGTCGGAGGCGAATTACAGCGGCCCGCCCGTACGCTACGCCCATCCACACCCGGCGATATGTGATAGTCTGGAGGCCCCTCCTGAGATGGATGGATCTGGCATTTATAACGACGGTTCAAAAATCAACTGGGCTGTCGGAGCAGCCTTGACGTGTTGGAAAGAGGACCGGGAAATCAGGTTTCAGCCGTTTCGCCTTGAGCCCTTCTGCACAGTATTCCAACCAAAGCTGCTTTCGCTAAACAGAGCGATACAGACGGTTGACAAATCATTAGGAAAATGCCAAACAACTAGGAAAATGGAACTGACGAATTTTAAAGAAAAGACGAAAGAAATGGATATACTAAAAACTGTAAATAAAGTCTCGGATAACATGCGGGAGGAAAACGGGGACCTAATAAAAAACAATAAAACGCATATTAATTTACTTACATTATTCGAAGCTTAATATTTTTCATAAAATATTAAGCTGGTATTATTGACTCAATGAAGCGAAAAGATGGCGTCGCTAAAAAAAGATGCGCCATTTCGGGAAGAGACACGCGAGGTATTTGACCGGAAATCAATTATATTTACTGTCAAAAGTGGGCACGCGGGCAGGAAACGGAAGTGCCTACTTCATAAATAGGCATCGAATAAGGTCAAATCAAATTAATAGCGTCACATTAACCTATATTTTAAAGGATTATTATAGAATATTTTTGCATGTTCTTTTTTGCGTTATGTACATTCAGAAGATACCCAAGAATTTTTTTTGACGTTTATGTTATTCAGAAACAATCGGGAATTTTTCTTTAAAAACATTTATATCTTCAAATAAACTATCGATGTTGTAATTTTAATTTTTGATAACAGATATGTTTTTCTTCATTCTAAAATGTATTATTATATATGTAACGTGGGGTTATTTAAATAATTATCAATAGACCTCTTTGAAAGGTAATAGGGAACGTACCCAAACCACGTAACCTATATTTGACAACTTTTTAACCCCCTCCCCCTTCAGTGACCATCCGTGGTATATGAGGAGACCCCCACCCTCCCCTTCTAGTTTTCACGTGGTATTTTATAATATGATTTTAAATCGTTTTTACAAACAGAAAGTTAAAAATATTTGGCTTATATTTGTCTTTATTAAATGTAAAAATGTAATCTATCTTTCCGAACAGTCACCACAGTCACTGTTCAAATTGAACAGTACTCCATGTGAGGACGTACGTGTACTTTATAGAGCATAAATCGTTACTCTGGGGTGAAGTACTGTTTTGACCGATTGAGGATACCTAACTTTTTGGTTGCCAATTTAGCTTTGCTTTCCAAATGAAACCGGAATTGCACATCGCTGGAAATGTTGATACTAAGAATCCCAATATTGCTGGAAATTTGAATAGAAGTGTCCTGAAACTTAAGTGGTATAACGAATGGACTTTTTTCATAGAAAACGTACGGACTTGTGTCTTTGAAGGATTAAATTGGACCCGGTTTACCTCTCCCCATTCAGAGGCCCTGTCCAACCTCCTCTCAACATCAGACATAAGTTTAGTTCGGTTTTGCTCCACAAGTACCTGGGAGATATTTGCACACCCCGATTATACGGCATCATTTGTGCTATCGTTCGCATAACAAATATTAAAAATATTCAAAAGGTCATTGATATGCGGAACAAACAGCGTTGGCGATAGCACAGAGCCTTGTAGGACACCGGCATTTATTGCTATGGCGTCAGAGGTGTAGCCATCGACAACAACTCTTAAACTCCGCCCGGACAAAAAATTCGTTAACCACAAGCAAAGATTCTCGGGAATACCATAAACTCTTAATTTATGATAAAGATTACCTAAATCAGTATTTTTGTTAATTTTAAATTTGTTTCGTAAGTTAAAAACATAAAATACCAGAACTAAAAGAACTACGTCGTTTAATCCGCGAAAATCAATTATCTAATGAAATAGAAACAAAGAAATCATCGCTACGCGCAGGTGCGGTGTGTTTGGCGGCATTTATAAAAAGGCGTTAGTTCGTTGGCGCGTGCCGCATGACACTATTAGAGCGAGTGACCAGCAAAACAATTTGAATCTTATTATACAAATAGGGTTGAAAATGTTTTTTGAGTATTTCATTAATAGTACAAAATTCGTATTTTAACTCGTATATTTGGAAATGTGACGTCACGAAATTTAGGACCCTCCCATCCCCTTGTCATACAATGTCACACTTCGTCGACCCCCTCCCTAACCCTTAACGTGTGACGTAATTTATGGATGGTCCCTAACTTAGGAGGGATTTATTCAACATAAGCTCATAATAGAGTTTCTTCCTACAAACTACATAATAAAAAAAATAATGCAGGTCATAAAATACGAAATCCTTCTCCAGTATCAATAACATTTGCATTTGCTTCACTAGAAATTTGGAAAGAGCACGTCGAAATCTATGAAATCCCAATATACAAATCTGCCAGAAAATTTTCCAGCTTTTTGAAATGACTACTGCTTTGTTTCACAAAAATTTGTTGACTATCAATCTGTCCCAGTTGGAAACTATAGTAATTATTAGGTTACAGCAGAGTTCATCAAAATGATAAATACTTTGTTGATAAATACTAAAACACTACACTATAGTGATTAGTTTAGGTCTTTGCACTTTGTGAAGTACCCATGTGTAAATTTAGTGAATAGGTTTTTTTTTTTCGAACTGACTACGCTATTGAACTAGCAAGGTCTTAACAGCTTCACCAGACTACTAAGACGAGTGCTTAAGGCAATCAGCCGATTTAAAGTGAATAGGTGGAACGAGCATCTGTACTAGTATAATATAGTTTCGAGATACCTAAAAGCCCTTATAACCCAACTTTTTATGTAAGTCTTTTTTTAACATTGTAAATCCTTCTTTAGTTCTCACCTAGTGTCAAAGGAACTCGTATATAAATTACCATGGCACTATTCTTAATTGTATCTCTAAAAAGTTGTGAAATCACAACAAAAGTATTATACTTTTACCTTATTAAAAACGTGTAAAAGGCTTTGAAAACATATTGTCAATTTCTGCATAATACATGTTGCTCAGAGGCGGATTAAGTCAGCTCGGGGCCCCTAGCAAAAGTTCCTAGGCAGTGAAGAAAGTAGAAAACGTTAAAAAAAGGTTCGTTCAACGATCCCTCTAATTACTGTCGTCCATAGAATCTTTAATATTGAGTTTATATGGGGCATTCCATGCCAAATCACCGAGTTTTTTTTCGACCCCTTTCGATTTGGCTAAAAATTTTGTATTATTTTCTACCCTACCAATAACATTTTTCTGAATTTTTTCAGATTTTTTTACCCAACCTAAAAAAAGTTACGAATTTAAAAAAAAAACGCTCTTTTTTTCAAATTGCTATAACTTTGACACAAATTGATCTTTTGTTACTTTTTTTTTTGTTTATTCTTGTTTTTAAATGTAGTTTTTAGAAAAAAATTCAAAAAAATTTTCAGAAGTAAAGAACAATAAAATATTTTAGTTTTTTCAAGAAAACCGTCATTTTTTCGAAGTTCGACACTTTGGATTTTCAATTTGTTTGTCTCAAAAAAAACTTCAACTAAAACCGTATTTAACCCCACTATTCCCATTTTGTGCCCACTTATTCTTCTAATTTTTTTTTTCGATTGAAAAAAAAAAGTTTTTTTCAAATTTTGCTTATTTTCTTAAACTTTGCACTAAAACGATTTTGGTTGGCTTTTATAACCTCAAAAGTAAAAAAAAATTAAACTAAAAAAAACATAAACTGTATTAATAAGAGTAAAATTATTTTTGTTAACTTCAAATATTTTTTTTAGGTAAAGTGTTCTCAATTTTTTAATTTTTTTTTAGTTTTGTCTTTTTCCGCGAAATACAAATAAAACAGACATTTCTCCGATTTGTGTTTTAGATAGATGTGTCTCTTTTCCTTATTGTATCGGATTAGGTATTTCGCGGGGGCGGATCATTTAAATATAGGCTACAGAGTAGTAAATTCAGATTCTGTACTACCAGTAATTTAACCTTAGTAAACAAACATAGTAACTTCCTCATTTATATGTAATATTAAAATTATTGGTACTTAAATTTGCTATATTTGAAGCACATATTTAGATATCGTTTTGCTACCTCGAAATAAGTGTGAGAGGGAGGTCATACAATCCTCGTTAATCTTTTTGGCCGTTCTAAACATGACATTAAGTTCGGGCTTGCATATAATACAATCAAGAGTATTATAAAAAGCAAAGTTAAAAAATGTTACCATAGGAATATAAAATTGGTATTTATTTATCCTTAATCTGTGCGGATGTTACACAATGTGTAACATCAAACAAATTTAGTTATAAATACGTATTGTACTATATGTCATATACTATAATACGTATTTATAACTAAATTTGTTCGGTTATATATATATATATATATATTTACAGCGGTCAAAAAGATTGGCGACAATTGTACATAAGCTAATTTAATGCTAGATACCCGGGGGCCATTACTAATTATTTTGTGTCTAATCCGGCCCTGCGGTTATCCATAGACGAATGTAACTACATTGAGAATTAGGTACCATAATAAATAATTTAAGTTGTTACATTTAGTAGCTACCTAATGTCTTACTACCATAGTAATAGTTTTTTGTCTTTAAGTATCTGTTCATATCTATAAGTAGTTGTAATAGAGAATGGAATATTTGCATCTTGTGATACGAATATACTATTTTAATGTACTTTAAGGTTACTAACCGAATTATAATATATTAGTGTTCTGTATTTAAGGTCTGTATATTAAAACACGCACAAAATGAATAGCAGTTTTAAATCAATGAAATAAAGAATAAACTTTTTGTTTTTTGTTTTTCTTCCTATTAATATCTTTTTTTTTTGGTTAATGTTACTAGAGTTTGATAGTTTATTCTGAAAAAAATATTTATACTACAAAATATTGCGAAGCTCTTTCTTAGTATAGAATATAGTAAGGTATTCTAGAAACATATAAGAATAATGATTTTTATTACAAAAAAGGGCAGTTCGAGCAATAGATATACAATATGGGACCTCGCGAATAATTAAAGAACTAGTTTCAGGAATTCGGTATCTTACCTCTGCTCTCCCAATACATTCTTGATAATTTAATGTATGTCCGTAAAAACTATGAAGAGCCGGATTTCGTAGAAAAAAACATAGTGCGTGGAGTCCCTCCGCGCGGAAGAAGTGAAACATAGTAATGTGGAAATGAAAATAGGAAAGGGTAGAAATTGATTTTTAGTGAAATCATATAGTTTCTTTAAGGCAAACTTTATTAACATTGCTTACAATTCACAATAGATCGCATCTTTTAATTATTATTTTGGAGAAATATCCAAATCTATAATATTTACAATGGGATTATGATAACTAAAGTAAGATACCAAATGATTGATTATTTTTCTCGCTATGTCTCTTTCAATTCCCCCTCCCCAGGAGCGTTGAACGTTTAACGCAACAGTGCTTTCATACCCCCTCCATGGTAGCGTTAAACGTTTAACGCAACCTTTATGGAAGTCGCATTACAAGTTTCACTTCGAAAACCGGCATGATTTAAGTACTAGAAACTGGGACAAATTGGTTGTCCCATGTTTCAGACTCGGTAAAATCAGTAGCAGTTTTTTAGGGAATAGTTTTAGGTTTTACAACAAAGTCCCAAAGGATATTACCGATTTGCCTGCCGGATTGTGAGTTTAAGCGCCTTGTCAAGCGGGTTTTGTTGTCAAAAGGCTACTATACAGAGGATCAATATGTGAACTATGGTGATGTCTGGTTTTGACTCATTTCTGGGCATCCACTAAAAACGATTGTGATTTGCAATGTATTCTAAATATTATAGATATATGTTAAAAAATAAACCAGATCGAGTTTCTTGCCGGTTCTTCTCGATGACTGGGTTGTTTTTCGAACTGGTGGTAGTTATGAGGTTCATAAGTGCCTTCTTAGGGCCTAAATTGAATAAAGTATACTTTGATTTTTATTGATATATCACAATAATAATAAGGGCAGGTTCAGAGTTTGTGGAAAGTACTCAATTTAGTTCTGGGTTTTGCTAGCAATTCTGTAAGCAACTACATCCGTATAGGTGTACGAGTTGGAGCACAGATGGACATAGAAGCACTGAGGGGGGTTATGTTACTAAAATATTTGGTAAAGTAGGTACTGCCGGTGGTAGAGCCACGCTGAATCTATTACTGGTTTCAACATGAATGGGTCGGCTCGCTCGGGGTAGTACCACCTTCTCACAGAAAAACGACGTGAAGTAACAGTGCTTGCATTGTTACGTTTCGTTCGGTCAGTGAGAGCGCCGGAGGACCACCTCCCCTACCCTTCCCCCTTTCATTCCACCACCTCTCCCCAAACACAGGATGACAACGCACTTGCGACTACCCTAGTGTTGCAAATGTCTACAGATGGTGGTGATCGCTTAACATCGGGTGACCCACCTGCTCGTTTGCATCCTATGATATATAAAAAAAAGTTGTTGCGGGATCTTAGGGGCCACTGTAGTGGCTTTTGTATCGTATTCGTAATCTTGTGGTATTTGACTCTACATTTTGTAATATTGATGACATTTTACGTAATATAGTTCGGTTATTGTGCATAATAGTGAAATGAATGGAAAATAATACCACGGAGCATAAGAAAGTTCTAACAAAGGCCCCACCATCATGTTGGAACATTGAAATTATCCCATGAAACTTGTATTATTAATACCTACTCGACAATGGCGATAATAGTCTAGTAGATTGGTCACCAAATATAAAACTAAAAAAAATTGGTGACCATAATCCTCCAATCGTTTGCGATTCTTTCAAAAAGATTCTTTCAAGCACTTTTACCGTAAAAATACTATGTTTGTCCACTTTGATAAATTTCAAATGAAAGTGTTGTTTCAGCCTATTTCCAAATACATTTAGCAGATTTCACTCGTTTCACTTATAAGTAAACATATATATTATACATATAAATTAACTTTTTACTGTCGTCGCTTCAATAATAAATGTCGGGTCCACTGGTGTTACCTGGAACTCTGTAACTAAATCATGCTGACGACCGCAGACACAGATCAGCGAAATTTCATTACAGTCGGTTGGGTTACTTTTCGTTATTAGGCTTGGAAAAAATGTTAGACTTAATCCTAGTATCTCATTATGAGTGCACTTTTTTGTATGACATCCTAATCATAACTAATATTATAGATGGTAAACTGAGTTTGTTCGTTTGTCACGCTTTAACTGTTTACCTGATCGTCATGAAATTTTGCATCCATATTGTCAGAAGTATAGACAAGGACATTTAGATATTCATCATATTCGAAGAATAACTTTCCAGAATCAAATCAAATCTAAACTAACACGAGAGGAGCCGCGGGCAAAAGCTAATTATTATACTTAGAGATACTAGGTTTGATAAAATTATCGTTTTTGTTCACGCTCCATATGGGTCAGAAAACGTACCTAATGCTTATAATGACATCATGTACATATACATGACGTCACTATATACGTCATGTTGTCTCCAATGACATTATAAGTAAAAAGATGTTTACTTACAGTACTTTTGTTTCCCTAGAAAATTAATTATTATGAAAATAATTTCCAAAAGATATTCTAAACGTTTGCGTTTCAATTGTATTAGATAATTTCAACCGAATAAAAAGAAACAAGTCGACGATAGAAGAACTGTATCTGTAGGCACTGGTTGGAAAATATAACATAACAATTGTTTATTTCTTCCTTTTTAAATATTCGATTTCGTATTTTTTTTTAATATAATCTTGCTGTTTGCCTATCCCTATGTAGGTTTCCGTTTTTAAAGACTTATTTCTTTTAAAGTGAAACTGTTATTCCATCGTCTCAAACTTTTTCGTCTGTGTGTTGCATGTCGCGTGATGGTCGGCCGCGGAGTAGGGATAAAGTGAAAGGCGCTCGTCAGAGCAGCCAGGGCCAATATGGCGGCGCTTATAGTTCGCAGCAACTGACCGTGTAGTGTATAGACTATTATTAGTTAAATGTCTATAGTGTGAAAAAAAGTTTCACTTTTACCGTGGTTTCATAAAACTACACAATCCTTTTTTTCCAATTTTAACGAAGGGCAACTAATCCTTTTTATTGGAGATTATTACAATGGTTATCACAAGTGGGTAATTGATACAAAGCGTCTAATGTTCTAATTTTTAGAATTCTCCGGGCAGTCTTGGAAACACCTCAGAATTCATGCTCCATCTTATTATTTTCCACCCACTTATGCACAATTAGCAAGCTGCCTTACACAAGATGCCAGGAATATCAAGCAGCGTAGGATTATGAATACAAAAATGAAAGCCACTACATGACAGACTGTCGGAATAACGCCAACAAATATATCGCCAAAATCTTCTTATTTACGACTTTAATACTTATTTAAGAACAAGAATGCATACAACTGGAATATATAGTACTAGGGGGCCCGGCTGACGTTGTCCCGCCCTGATTACCCCTCCGCAACCCCCCTTGTGGGTGGAATTTCGTAAAATCCGTTCTTAGCTGACCTCTACTCGGCGAAAGGAATATTCCTACCATATTTCAAGTCGCTACGCCTTATGGTTCCAGAGATATCGTGATGAGTCAATATATAGGTGGGAATCTCTTATATATATATAGAGAGAAGATAGATAGATTTAAAGATGAAGTATTTGTCATGTTTGATTGTCATATAATGCTAATATAAGCTTGGCAAGGACATCTTACAAACTATGCACGTCGAAATTGCGTAGTAACTTGTCCAATCTAAGTACGGGTAGTTTCTGGCGCCAGTGAACAGTTTACACTTGACGTTCCAACTTGAATGGAAGCGAGGGATGGATTTCAGTTAGCGAGTTATTGAATTTGAATTCAATAGAGGACTTCAAAGGTGAACATCGGGACCGTGAGTCTTTTGAAGCTGATGACCTTTATAATACTGCTGAAAGGGTTTTCCCATAGAATTTTTTTTTTTTTTTAATATACATTTGAAGTGCTACCAAAAGTGCAGAGAAATTATTTTGACATTTAATTGCAAATGGCTGCCATGTCGAGTGCTGTTTTCATTGGTCTATTTGTTCTCATATTCTTTATTTGTTTCGTAATTCATTATATTTAAAATAACATTTTATATGACAATAGGAGTTTCGACTCTCTACTAGAACATTTCAGACTAACACGGACAGCGTAATAATAAGACTTGGAGAGCGTAAAATAAACTGTTTAATGATCATAAAAGGTATTTATACAGACATGCTACATTTCATTTATTTGTTCAATTGTTTGAACGATATTCTATTTACAATATTTACAAAGGTTTCAGCCAGTCTACCAGAGAGGATGACATTCTCGGTAGCTACAGTATTTATCAAACAAATAACAACAAAGGTCATTGACACATTTTAAAATTGTCTTATTTAGTAAATTTATTTCCTCGTACACTCATTACGAACTACAGCGCTAAAATGGCAAAAAAAAGAACTGTAATATGCTGAAATATAACGTGACACTCTTATTCACTCTTCACAGTAGATACCGATCAGTGTAAACACATCTTTTGGTGTGATAAATTTTACAATCCTTTAATGCAACGCGTACTATACAATGATATTATAATTATATAGATGGCAATCGCAATCTTCGCAAGCGTCTTGTTAATACTTGGCTAGTTAGCTTATTTTTGACGATTGCCCCGTCAATCCGCCCGTACCTAAGCAACATCGTATGTGTGCGTTATCGTGCCATTTGGTTTGTCAAAATATCATGTAGGTAACGTAATAATAATGCAAACAATTGACAACAAATACTTTTTAATTCGTTTTTCAATAAGTCTTACGAAGTACTGTAAGGATTGTATTATTTTTTAATTTTTTTAAAGTCACTGGATACTAAGTCTTTAGGCCGTTATCGACGTGTAAGTTACATGTGATAACGTTTTTGAAATTTAATTTATATTCGAATTATCCCTTGTCACAAATATTTTATACCCATATGGTCTGAAATGTTGTATTTGTTACATTTGTTTTTTTAGAGTCAAACTTATTAAAGGAATTGCCTTTTATCAAAGGGAAATTTTTGTTGTAGGGATTGCATTGAAAGATTTATCTATATATCCAAGTATTCTGCCGATAGTTGCTGTTTTTATGTAAGCTTCTAAATCTACTATGAACCAAGGTAGTAGATCAGCTGATCTTGAAAGTGGCACATCGAAGCTAATCAATTCTACGATGTGGACTATATCTATCCACTGGTAAACCTATTCTTGGCAAAGGTATAGCTCCAATATGATCACTACATACTATAAAACAAAGTACTCCGCCACGTCTGTCTGTTTATCTATCTGTCTGTTCGCGATAAACTGAAAAACTACTGAACGGATTTTCATACGGTTTTCACCAGTAGTAGTGATTCACGAGGAAAGTATAGGTATGTAATTTGTCTACGTTTTTTTAACATCAGGGTGAGACAACGTCCACCGGGCCCGCTAGTTAATTATAAACTATTTAAGATATCGTAAAGTAGATTATGGGCAACCACATTCAAGGTCCAAATCTATCTCAAAACATCTTTCGGTATCTTGCTTGTACTTTTGGAGCCTCACTTTATTTTATATAGGATTTTATATTCGAGTATCACCAGTTATGTATAGTTTCTAATTTTGCGACTACAATTATAATTATTATCGTTTGTTCTCTTCTATGTATGTGTAAACAGCGCCTCTGGTGGAAACGAGTAGGAAGTAAAGTTGTCAAAGCGTTATTATTCAATTAACTAGTTTAATCAACCGTAAATTGGGTTAATTAAGATGTCATGTACTGCAGTAATTATTTATTCACAGAATGGGTAACGAACAGTAGCTAATCTCAAGATAAAAAGTGTAACAACCCTTCGACTTTACGGGAAATTTATATAACCTAATCTGGGATGTTACTGGCCGAGTAAGTAATTAGCGGTGTTGAAAAACACTTAAATTCTGCCGGGTAATGTGTTTTTGCGACATCTAATGACCAACGGGAAGGTAAAGGGTGAGTTAGCGAATAAACATCTTCGCCCGGAGTCATTTAACGCGGTAGGGTGGAAGAGCGTATTTATACTCTTTTGTAATTTATTTTAAGATATATAAATTACAAGACTATTAATGTAAAAAAGTTAAAAAGATATTTCCAGAACTAAAATTTTTGTCGTGTGTAATTATAGAAAAAAAGTGTGTGTGAGCTTATGACCATACGAAAGAAGTTAAGCCTTCTTTATAAAATATCTTAATATAATAAGAAGCCAATGTCACGTGGTGCTCCCAGGCGGTCACCCATCCAAGTATTGACCGCGCCCAGCTTTGTTTAACTTCGATGTTCGGTCGAGAACCGGTGTCTTCAACATTCTACCCGAAGCAGTGTTCACCCCCACCACTTTTTGTCACACAAAAAAGGTACGCACCAGAATCGAAAAAAAGCAGAATCCTGTTTCGGCGTTGAAAATTGTCATATATACATACTAGAAAATAAAATGCCCGGTGATCTTTTATAATTTTTTTAATTACGCGTGATTATTTTTGATCGTTACGCGTTCCTTTAATTCGGTTCTAGAAGGTTCCACTCCTCTTTAATATTATTTGTAAGTTTTGAGTTATGAGTAAGAAGCAATTACCATGGCATCTAATTCCGTCTGGCTAGCTACCACCCTCAAATTAAAAATCTGTCACCAAGATCCTATATGTATTCCAGCAGCTGCACTTGAGAGCTAGTTCCCCTCTGTTTGCCATTGCCATTTAATATCAGGTATAAAAAACGCGGTAACTAAAAGTCGAAGATATATGCATGGTGGATGGAACCCAGTCGGGTACAGATCGCTATCATCTTGCCTTCTGGATATACAGCAGTGGATCACGGAACGCTACAAGCCTAAGCAAATCTATGGCATTCTATAGCTGGTATGGTGGTTATAATTTCGTCAGACGCAGTTGTCCTATCATACTAAATATTATTTTTTTATACTTCATCGGTATTAGCGTTGGAGCACAATCTCACTCGATGTAAAATAACGATGTGCTCCAAGACGGTAAACAGGCTAAATCTAAATATACTGGGTCTCAAGTGCAGCTATCGGAACACACCCGTAAGTGCTTCATGACAGATTTCCAGCTTTACGATAGTAGCTAATTAAGCGGGCTTAGAAAAACTCTTTCACTATCGCCTGGTACCGCTATATTTGAGCCTGTGTCTATCGATGCAGAGGCCTGGATGACTTTATAAGCAGCCTCGCCAGGAACATGTTTCGAAGAGCGGATACATCGGTGCATGCCCACTTCCAGGACATTGCGCCGATACACGCTAGACCGCCCGATGATAGTAATACCGATGCCATAACTCCCAGATTACAAGAAAAAGAAAGATTGTCAAACCGCATGCAAGAACACTCATTCGCCCACCAGAAAGTGAGTGAATGAGGCGTGCTCCGATGGCCAGAAGGAAGCTTTTAGGCCTCCGCCTATAGACACGCCCTCAGAGAAGGGTGTCGAAAAAAAAATACCACCGTCAGAGGGTTCGTCCTGGTACGGTTTCCCTATACCTGTATTTAAACAAGAGCAAGAAGATTGCGACGATACGATACGATGCAGAGAATACGCTAACGACTGAGCCATAATCGCTTCTATAATTTCTTCGCGAAGACGCTCTTTTATCTAGATTTTAGAATGAACAAAACGGCACACTTTAATTTTGGTGAAAACCGCATAAAAACCGATCGGTAGTTTTTGAGTTTGTCGCGAACAGACAGCCACTCAGACAGACGTGGTAGAGGACTTTGTTATATAATATGTAGTGATAATCTCTTGCTGTGTCTTATATGAACTCGATAGGTACATATGAATAAAGACAAATGTATTGAACTGTAGATTTCAATAAGTCTGTAGCTAAGAGCACTCAAACCTGCAATTATTTATAAGACTCAAAGCGGAGTAAATAATACATGAATGCTACAAGTTTCGAATACTTTTCGTGACTTGTACCTACTCGTTGAAATATTTATCTGCGCGAGCATTGTTGAACTATTCACATTTCTTGTAACTCTAAAAGTTCATTTTACCTTTTGAATATCTATTGTTGTTCATGTCTAGACATTCTAAATAATACATTATGAAATGTAATAAATAATGTGTTCTAAATGTAATATGAAAAATGATTTCGTTACGTTTTTAATTCTTTTTTGTGTGTATGATAAAAATGAATATATCTTATTTTTTTTAGGATCGTCAACATGACAATACACTAGTAAATATATAAAAAGTAGGACTATCGTGATACATTATAAATGTGGTTATATTTAAAGACAACCACGGCGTGATCCAACAATAAATTAAATATTAATAAAACTAAATATTAAACTATTTTCCATATTTAATAATTTAACGTAATAATACAAAAACAAGGAAACTAAACAGAAAGAGAAATAAAATACTAAAAGTAATTGATAGTCTAGAACAATATTTTAAAATATTAGGAAAGTAACAAAGTAACAGGAAGAGAAAAAAAAAGTAATACTGAATTAATTAAAACTGTATTTTGTGAACAGACTGAATGTCTCTATCGCTGTTTTGAAATGATTTCGTTTAGTTGAGAAAATGTCGCATATTTTATGGAATGAGTTATATGACCTAGATATTCTGTTGACTGGAGAGTAAAAGCCTAAATTAGTACATGAATGAGAAACATAAAATGAGACGTATTTATTAGATCTCGGATCTTGTAATTTATCTGAAATTTCTGATGAGCCAAGGTCTTGAAATTTTTAATATAGTTCAGAATGGAACGACAATGTAAGATAATATTAAGAAAAGAAAGTAATCTTTACATATATATATACATATAATAAGAATGTAAATCTAACGTGTCTGTACTCTTTACATTTTTGTGAAAAAAAAAATTGTTGCAGATGTCTTGGAATGACTAATAAAATACATTTCAATCATTTTTATGAAAAGTCTGTCTGTCTATTTGTATGAATTTCTATCTATATGTCTATTGTCTGTTCACAATAAACCTCACCAAGAAAATCATAAAGCATACCTCGAGTAACATTTTTAAATTGGTTCACTCTATCAAAGGTTATTGTAATTTTAATGACGACGCGACCTAAGTACGAGAGGAACGTAAATAAGTAAATGGACTAAATACATTCAGATGATTTTATTAATCACTAGCTGACCCGTGCAACTTCGTCTGTACCAAATAGGTTATTACCGGTTCCAATTTTATTTCCAAACGCCAAAAATCTTAAAAAAGCTAAAACCCGAAAGTAGCGAAACTTATCGGGTCCAATCGTGACTCGAAACTATACTATATATATATTGGCAAGAAATGTCTTTGCGATATCCACTGGGTTGCTCCTTTGACCCTCACCTCCACGCCCCATTTACTATATAATATATATTTTCCTAAATAAAAAGTAATCTAATATACCTTTCTAACAGTGAAATCATTTTCAAAATCTGATCATTAGCATCAGAGATTACCCGAACATCCAAACTCACAAATTTTAACTTTTTAGTATTGGAGTTTCATGGATATGAATTCTACAATTGTCAAATTAGCCATGGGAGAATCACTTTACAGATAATAAAATATTTATTACATAATTTAATTCTTCCACATTATACCACTGAGATACACAAAGACAAACACAACACTACAGACATCAGGCCTTAAATAAATAATTATATATTTACATAATAACTACTGTTAGTTATTGTGTTATGTTGAAGTTTAATTTTGTTAAAACACATAAAATTAGAGTATTGACAAAAGGAGAAAATACATACCTTTGTGCCTTTGTTAAAATCAGACGGACGTAGTATATTGTTAGGTAAAATATCATACAATGAAATACTAAATTGGGGTAATCGAAAAAATGTGTTCTAGAGTGCCTTCATCCGATCCCTATACACATATTGATTTGTTGCTGATTCTCAACTTTGCAAGATGCACTGGAGAGCGCTCAGTCTACAAGATAGTAGACGGAGCAAACTTACAACAGTCACGAAATTTATAAACCCAGGAATATTATATTATATTATCAGGAATATTATCATAAATGGAAGCATAAGATTTGCCTTTCATTTGGTAGAAACATTCCAGTTTGAGTTCCATGACAGTAACAAATCAGTCTTGTTTGGGGAGGATAAATCCTGAACATAGGGTTTTATAATGATCGAAATATCCAGTCTGGTATCCAATAACCATCTTCTTTAGCGATAAGATCAACAGCTTCATTACCCTGGACCACACTATGTCCTCGTATCCATGCCAGAACAACATAAATTCCTAAAAAATTACATTGATACAAATGGAATTGATTAATTGTGATAACTGATGTTTCATTGAAATATGTCAAACATGTCAAAACAATATCAAATGAATTGTAAAAAGTTTCAATAAGAAGAAAAAGTCCTTTCTTTCTTTAAGGCAAACAATTTCATTAATTTATTAAAAAAAAAACTTTTATATATATAGATTTTTTGATACAGGAACCTTCTCGGGCGTCCCCAGAATACCCTCCTAAATTATTATCTCAATCTGATCAGTAGTTTGGCATGCATAGAGGACAAACATATAAATATTGATTTTTATATATAAAGAATAATGATAAATTAAACACTGAATGATCTGGGATAATCAAGTTCATAAAAGTTAACACACCAATAGGTAATCCTTGAATAGGTTTGCAATTGAAATGAAAATTTTATTTGTGTATATATTATATACAGTCTCTCTCTCTCTCTCTCTCTCTGTCTTACCTAACCTATGGTACATAGACTCTACACATCCACAATAATTAAAATAAAATTAAAAAATCATCTCTACTACTTACTTTATCATAACAATCTTCAACTTGTATTAAAACTTTTTCATACTCCATTGTATTGAAAAAAATTATATAAAAAAGATATGACGCATCGCGTCGCGTCGCGTCGTCGTCACTTGCCTGTAACTATTCGTCTAAGAGCTAGCAACGGTTTCATTTTAGAATGTTTTGTTTTTCAGTAACTTTGAAACGCTACTAAAACATGAAATTATTATTGCCAGACATTTTTGTTATTAGCAATAATGTGCTCGAAGCTATTTTTTGTAAATATAAAAAGTTTGTTAAGATTTCTGTGATTTTAATATTACTTTATTTAGACATAAAAGAGGGTAAATTGAAAATAATATGTATAGAATAACTTAACTATAGCGATAGCTTAGCGCAACACTGGCTGTATAATAAAGATAGCGATAATTGTGGAAGCGTCTGTTATAGATGCATGTATTCACGATGACATCAGTCTCAAGTCATATGTCTACGTTTATCGTTGTTTTTCATTGTTTACGGTAAAATCTCAATATCATAATGGTTAATAAAATGAAATATGTTCTTTGCAATGGAAAAAATAAAATGGTTTGAAATGAATTATTTTATTTATAAAGAATATCATTGGACACTTTATTGTCAATAAAAAAATTGTCTGGCAGTGATAAACTCATGTTTTTAATAGCGTTAAACATTTACCGAAAAAATTGTTTCCTAAAATTATTTATAAATCAAAATTTTGACCTATAAAGGTGTGATGCTCATTGAAAAACACAACGTTAACCGGCTACCAGGTATCCTGAATCCTGTTTGGAAGGGCATAATATATATTCATATTAAAGAACCAGCTTTTCTAAAATTCTCGTTCTTCCAACGTTGTTGGCTCTTGTACTAAAGTGTCGCAAAAAAGTCTACTTACATTAACTACATCTTTTGTCTTTCGTTATTCTGGACAACCCCTTGCGTTTTATGGGACAAAAAGTATCCTAAATGTAACCTTGTAATATTAGTTATTACTGTGTCAAGTTTCGTTAAAATCGGTTCAGTACTTTCAGCGTGATACGTGTTCACAGGGACAGAAAGACAAAAATTGTAAAAAGATTATTTTTGGTTTCTATATCGATAATAAAGTCTACCCCGATCAAAATTTTCAAAAAATATTTAATGTACAAATTTGGCTTTGTTACAGTTTTATTATAGTATATGTAGATAGATAGAGGATTGTTTTTTACATTAGGTTCCACGTGGACGGAGTTGCAGGCACAGCTAGTATCTATACTTCTATACTAATATTATAAAGAGGTAAAGTTTGTGAGTTTGTGACATTGTGGCGTTGTAAGGGGTAGGCTCAGGAACTACTGGTCCGATTTGAATAATTCTTTCAGTGTTATATAGCTCATTCATCGAGAATGGTTATAGGCTATATATCATCATGCTAAGACCAATAGGAGCGGAGCAACAATGAAAAATGTTTTAAAATCGGGGTATTTTTTTCTTTTGAGAGCTTCCGCTGCGTCTTAGCCCAAAATAACTATTCCACGCGTGCAAAGTCGCGGGCAGAAACTATTAACTAATTACATTATCTATAATCTATACTAATATTATAAAGAGGTAAAGTTTGTGAGGTTGTAGGGGGTAATATCTGGGGAGTAGGAGAAAAATGGTCGAACGAAAACGTTTCTTACGAACGCTGCCTTAATTATGAGATATATATGATTGAGTTCTAGAGAAAAGTTGTAGCTTGATAATGCTTATTACCGCCCAACGAAGTGGGCACGGGTCGGCTGGTATAACATAAAGGAATCCTTGCATCGTAATATGTCGTTAAAAAAAGACATGAGTTATATATGTTTTTAACATCGGAAATGGTTTATTATGGAATTCCTTTCAACGCACCTGCGACCGCGTTTCAGCAATTCAAAACATTCCAATTTAGATGTCGGGCTGGCAAAAAAACGCTCCATTTTACTCGCACAAAGAAATACGAAATGAATATCTGCCTGAAACGCGGGCACGTTTCGAGTTAACTTTCGCCTTTGCGGTTATGTCCGCTATATTTATCGTGCTGTTCTTAATAAAGCGCATTATTAAAGTCGGCATGTTCGCTTACAACAACGATTCACGATTTAAAACTATTTTCACAGAAATATGTACTAATTTCTATTAAATATTGTCAAAATGTTCTTTTTGTTCAATTGTCAATCACAAAAATAAAGTTTATACCACAAACTTTGGTCCTATTGTTTGGAATTTGATATAATAAATATTACGCTAAAAATCTTGCAAGAAATATTTAGGTATAAGTTAAAATCCTGATACGTTTAAACAACTTTATAAATAAAAATAACGAAAATATTTTTTTTCTTTTGGCAACCATCTTCTAATATATTATCACTGCCATTGTCGAGTAGCTGACCGTCTTGTTAGAACTTTTCTGGGAGTTTTGTGGCAAGTTAGAATCTTTATTCCGTGGTATTATTTCCCATCCACTTCGTTTGTGCACAATAACCAAACCATACTCCGTAAAACACCACCAATATTACAATATATAGAGAGAAATAACACAAGATATTGAATAAAATATAAATTCCACTAAATGACATTCCAAGATGCCGCCAAAAAGTCCAACAACAATATTACAGTCTACGTTAGCAACGTCGCAGGTACTGGTAGTATTCAAATAAACAGAGCTAAGTGTAGAAGAATATATAGTAATGTATGCACAAAGTTCAGAGAGCTAAGGAAGCAAGTACCTAAGTTTGTTCGCATCGCTTCCGGAACACGCTTGGGACAAAACTCGTTTAGTTTAACATCAAGGTGTTTCTTGTTGCCGTTAAGATAAGAGATTTTGTACTATTATTCTGTACTCGGAAGACGTTTCTGCAAATAAATCTACATTTCGTAGTAGAGTTTTTATGCAATACGTACTAATTTTTTTGTTACGGGATTATTTGGTGCCGCTATTTTGTTCTTTTTTTTTTGTGAAAATCATTTTGTTGTTTCATAAGCACAATGTATTTTATCGGTTGTTTTCTATTTGTTTATTGGCGTTTCTATAATATTACTTTACTAACTTTTGCTGTTGTTTCGTTCGCGAATAATAGATAGATTATGCAAAATCTCTTGAATAGTTAAGGCTTGAAAGAGTAACAAATAACTCACTTATGATATTCAGAGATCACCACCGTCCATAGACACTTGCAACATCAAGGAAGTCGCAAGTTTGGAAGAGGGGGAGAGGAGAAGGGAGGGGTGGGAAGGGGGTCTAGGGGAGGTGGTCCTCCGGCGCTCTCACTAACCGAACGAATCGCAACACTGCAAGCACTGTTACTTCACGTCGGTTTTCTATGAGAAAATAGAAAGTAGGAAAATTTAATAAAGGATTAAAGTGACCCGAAGTTTTTCTACTTTAGTATGAGAAAGTTTTAGACTACACAAAGTTCTAGACTATGCGGACAAGCTTACTGCGCAAAACAAAACGCACGATCGAGTGATAGTTTTCTTTCATTGTTTTACAAATTCTTGTAAATTATGTTTATCAAGTAATTTTTCTAAACTTCTAAATTGTATGGAACTTGTACTTCTTATTTATAAGTTTGTAGACTTTGAAAAAAAAAACATCCCATTTTCTCACTGATAATGCAGCTTTATACAAGTGATTTTTTAAGAGGTCAAGTATTTTTGCGTTTAGCTATACATACTTATTAGTAAAGGACCGTTTTATTTGGACTGTTCTGATTCTCAGTTATTTTAGTATTTCTCTGCCAAGTCCTTCCTACTCTACTTAACCTCTCGAATGATTCTTTAAGATCCAAATCTCAAAATGTTGCTCATATTTTTAAATATCTAACCCGATTTGTAAAAATTATAATTTTACATTTGTTATTTTTCATGTTTTTCAAATGTAGCAACAAATACAGTCCTGTTGACCAGTGCATCATAAAGTCTACATTCGTCTGTATGGAGTGCTCTAGCGCGCGCTCCTATTTCTATATTGTTACCAAACGAAGTTTAGAAAAAAAATAAAATCTCTGACTTTTGTGCTTTCCAAGTATTTATCAACTTCTTGTTATCAATTCTATTAGTATTGTGATTATTAAAAACAAACAAAAAATAAAACACTTTTCTCTTTATCTTAGTAGTATGTGTATTATTAAAGAAATCTAGATTTTGTACCAAAGAAACCGGGTTCTAGACGTAGAAGGCGGATCAACAATGGTTAGGGTCTTTATAATAGAATAAATAACGCCTACTGTTCGATTATAAGCTGGGCTTAACTTTATTCTTTAATTTCAGAGCGTATTGTTAAAATATAGTTCTTCCTATTGACGAGATTACAAATAATTCCTCTTTGGGGTCAGTCATTTGCCCAATAATAATCCAAATTTCTTACATTAAAATCGCTTCAAAATATCTGTATTAGGTACTAATAATCAAAGAATATATCTCAATATAAATCAGTAGTTACTCACTTTGAATAACAAAGCGTGGACATCGGCAATACGAACCCTTTATAAGCCCTGTTTCCACCTCAAGGATTCACTTGAAACAGATCGAAATCAGGCAGGTATTGAGTTTGTTGGAACAGATTATAAAGTATATATTTAGATATTATTAGTATATAAATAAAAAAAAGTGTGTGTGTACGTATGTACACGCGTTAGCAGTTATACTTCTTTGGCGTAACAAGATAAAACCCTTTTCAAAAATTTTATCTTTCGCCTTATTCTACGTTCGTAGAAAAAACGACACTAACAATAGAAAAAAGGTATTTAATACATTGAAAGTTTTAATACAAAGAAATACAAACAACAAATACAAAGAAACAAAATGTTGACTATAGCTCATTTCAGGGTGTCGGTTTTTCGTGACGGTGTGAGCGCGCATCGAAAAAAATTACTCTCATCATTTTTCCCTAACGCACCAAAAGGAGTATAACTTTAAAAATATTTCGGCTAATGTTTTTAATTACATCACTACGGAATGGCCTCAGTATTATTATCGTAAGAAACATTGTATAATTTATTGCACAAACTTACACGTAGAATAAAAACCGTTACGCGTCCAAGCTTAAAAAAATATCTTCTAGAATCCTAGTGTATAAACAATATGATTTAGATCAAGTTTTATGGATTTTGTGTTTGAAATTTCTCGCAAACTGTAATATCACCTAATATTGCAATTAATGCCATATCATTACATAGTATAAAACAAAGTCCCCTACCGCGTCTATCTGTCTGTCTGTTCGTGATAAACTCAAAAACTACCAAACGGATTTTCATGCGGTTTTCACCGGTGGATAGAGTGATTGATGAGGAACGTTTTAGTATATAATTTGTCAAGGATTTTTTCATAATCAGGGCGGGACAACGTCTGCCGAGCCCGCTAGTTATTCAATAAAATATCATCCAAAAACGTTCTTTTATTTAAAACTTACGATACTCAACAAGAGGTAAACAATATTGGTCGAGTTTTTCATAAAAAAGTGGGATAAAAACATATTGTACAACTTACTGAACACTGGGTTACTAATATCTCGATCATTATATCTTAGGCCTTAGGAAATTATAAAGTCTCAATATAGAAAAGCAAGTGAACGTATTGTACTGTAACAGGAAGATTCGTCACATTTTCTGTGTTAATATACCCGTGCGAAACCGAGGCGAGCAGCTAGTATACTTATAAATTATATGAAGTACTAGCTGTGCCCGCGTCTTCATCCGCGTAGAACCTTATGTAAAAAATAGTGATTAATAAAGTCATCTGAATGTGTTAAGTCCATTTACTTATCTACTTGTCTCGCGTACTTACGCCGTGTCATCATTAAAATTACAATAACTTTTGATAGAGTGGACCGATTTTAATGAAACAAAGACTAAGTTACTCCTGAGGATATGCTTTATAGACGTTTCTAAAAATGATTGAAATGTATTTTATTACTTATTCCTAGGCACCTGCAACAGTTTTTTTTCACGAAAATCGAAAAAGTACAGACACGTAAGATTTACATTCTTATTATATGTATAGAAGATGTATAGATATGTGTAGATAGATATAACCGTCAAACCACCGGGTACTAATTGATTTGATTTTGATTGATTTTGAGTGTTTATTTACAAGTAATTTACAAAATATACGGTTCGTTAATATACTATTACGCTCGTGATTAAATAATGTTCGGGTTAGAAAAAAAAACTGTACTCGTAAAGACAAAAATAAAATGGACTGATCTACAATTACAGTACAGTCACACATCTCCTATCTATCTATACATATAATAAGAATGTGAATCTAACGTGTCTATACATTTTCGATATTTGTGAAAAAATTGTTGCAGGTGTCTATGAATCTTCTATATATATATATAAGAGATTCCCACCTATATATTGACTCATCACGATATCTCTAGAACCATAAGGCGTAGCGACTTGAAATATGGTAGGAATATTCCTTTCGCCGAGTAGAGGTCAGCTAAGAACGGATTTTACGAAATTCCACCCACAAGGGGGGTTGCGGGGGGTAATCAGGGCGGGACAACGTCAGCCGGGCCCGCTAGTAGGTAATAAAGTACATTTCAATAATTTTTAGAAATGTCTATCTATCTGTCTATCTGTTTGTCTGTTTGTATAAATACGCATCGCTGCTAAAGTACTATTCACAATAAAACCATAAAGAATATCTTCGGGAGTAACTTAGTCTTTGTTTCATTAAAATCGGTCCACTCTATCAAAAGTTATTGCAATTTTAATGACGACGCGGCGTAATTACGAGATAAAAGTAGATAAGTAAATAGACTTAATACATTCAGATGACTTTATTAATCACTGCTATTTACATAAGGTTCCAACGCGGACGAAGTTGCGGGCACAGCTAGTACTCTATAATGCTTTAGTAACAATCCGCTTGAAGATTTCTTCTTTTTGGATTCTTCTCGTATTTGCTCATGTGTCCATCCCGAATAGAACTCTACACATATTTTTTTCGAACTGTAGGCTGTTGGCTTTTACAGCTTCACCGGGCTTATTGGTCAGCCCTATCGCAAAAATCTCAAGGGTGCCAAAGTGGCTGAACCTCGGCTTGGGCTGTTGCCTTGAAAGCGGTATCGCGAATTTGACTAATTCAGCTAACTAAAGTAATCATATATACATGAGTTAGTAAGACCCACATATGTCCTTGCATGTGTGCCTTACGAACCTAAACATGTATTTCAAATTTGACAATTTTACTAAACTAAATTCGAAAATATAAGTGAAAAATAAAAATCCTCACATCATATGTGTGCATACTATGTGTTTATACACGTATGTGAGGTGATCTCTGTTGTATGTGTTGAGCTAACAAATGAAAAGTTTCAGTGTCACTGTATCATGCTAGCAACTGTATTGCGCTAGTAAACTCTACTGGAAGGCGATACGATACGCTTATACCAGGTGAAAAGAATGTAATCTCTTAACAGAGTAGGTATAGTCATTGTTGTTTTTTTGTCCTGCGTTGTTTATGGGTGGTTCTCTCTTGTGGTTTTTGATTATTTTATTGACTTGGCTTGCTTACGGAGACAGAACGAGTTTTTACACTCGGATTGGCTTGTTTCTTGGATTTGACGTGATTTCTTATTTATTGACTTGGCTTTGTTTATCGGACTGTTTTCTTGCTTTCTGAGTTACCTGGCTTGTTGAACGGACTGCTTGTTTTGCCTCTTGGCTTGCTGGTGACCCTGTGGTCTCCAGTAGGCCATGAGTGCCAAGGCGAAGAAAATTACTGCCAAACGGGCGAGCGTGTCGGTCGATTCCGACACGGAAGTAGAGGAGCGTGTTGCCCCCAAAGGAAGCAAATTCCAGCGGGGGACTGCGAGGTGTATCAGCCGTAACGTCGGCGGGGGCCGTGGCATCCTGGGCGAGGCTGACGGCTCGTTTGACCGGGCCTTGGCCGGGAGTTTGAGCGGGGCCGAGTCGGAGGCCTCGGCTACGGGCTCGATCATTGCCTCAGCTGCCGGATCCAAGGCCGGCTCAAAGGCCGGCTCTAAGGCGGGATCAGCAGGGAGTTCCGAGGCAGAGCCTATCGACGTGGAAGACCTTGACGTCTTCACGTTGAAGGCTCTGGCCGGGGTGAAGGTGACGGAAATCTTGGAGACCGTCAAAAAGTCCAAAAACCTGTCGGGGCCTTGCATAAAGGTCCTGAAGGGAGCGGCGAAGTCCCTGCGGGAGGTGGTAGAGGCGCTGGCGGACCGCACGGAGTCGGCGGAGGTAAGGAAGCTCCAGCGGGACACCAAGAACCTCCGCCGCCATGTTGAAGACCTCAAGGCGGAGGTTTTGGCCTGGAAGCAGGAGGCCAACGCCAAGAGGCTAATGCCCCCGCCTCCTGCTCCCGCAATGCCGGCGGAGACTCCCACACACCAGTGGGAAGAGGTGCTCGCTGGGGCCGTCTCGCGCCTGGAGCGATCTCTCCAGATGTCGTTCAGCAATATGCTGAACGCACGTCTGGAGAGCCTGGCGAGTCGCCTCCCTCCGGAGGTGCCCGTTCGTCCCCCGTTGACGGGGGACAAGAAGAAGGGTGGAGCAGGGGCTCCACCTGCGAGGCCGGCACCGGTGCCCAAGGCCCCGATCGCCTCGCTGGGCATAAACTGGGCCGAATTGCCGGTCCCGGCGGTGGCATCGTCGGAGGTGGAGTGGTCGAAGGTGCTGGGCCGGAAAAAGAGGGCGACCCCTGCTTCGGTGCCCAAGGCTGTAGTCGCCGTCGCGGCGCCCCCAAAGGCGCCGCCAAAGCCGCCCGGGCCGAAACTGCCGTCCGTCCCCCAGTCGGCTGCGGTCATCCTGACTCTGCAGGATACCACAGCCGACAAAGGTGTCGGCTACAGGGAGGTCCTCACGAAGGCGCGGGAAGCCGTGGCCCTGCCGGAAATGGGCGTTGGGGAAGTCCGGGTCCGGCAGACGGCCACGGGAGCCCGTAAAATTGAGCTCCCGGGGCAGACGAAAGAAAAGGCCGCCAAACTGGCCCGGGAACTCAAGGTGGCGCTGGCCAACATCGCCACGGTCGTCGTCCCTACAAAGAGGGCGGACATCCGGATCGTCGGGCTGGACGATTCGGTGTCCACCCTCGAGATTGAGACGGTCGTGGCGGCGAAGGCCGGTTGCAGGGTCGCCGACCTGAAGGTCGGCGAGATAAAGAAGAATTGGGGGGGCCTCGGCGCAGTCCATGTGACGCTCCCCGCGGCGGCGGCCAAGGAGCTTGTGTCGGCCGGCAAGCTTCTGGTCGGATGGAGCGTCGTCCGCGTCATCCTGCTGGACGAGAAGCCCATGCGTTGTTTCAAATGCATGGGCTTGGGGCACACCCGCCCTCTGTGCCCCTCCTCGTCCAACAGGGAGGACGGATGTTACCGCTGCGGCGCGGAGGGCCACAAAACGGCCCAATGCAAGGCAGAGGTGGCCCGCTGCGCCGTATGCGCGGAGGCTGGGAGGCCCTCGGGGCACATGATGGGGAGCCGGAATTGCAGGCCCCCCACCACCAAGGGTAGGGACCTCCCCATAG
The DNA here is from genome assembly GCA_036509395.1 of Antheraea yamamai. Lineage (NCBI taxonomy): Eukaryota > Metazoa > Arthropoda > Insecta > Lepidoptera > Saturniidae > Antheraea > Antheraea yamamai. The sequence continues at coordinate 4,987,611 of AP028451.1, forward strand.
TGGGGGCTAGCCCGAAGGTGGTCGCCGCCAGGCAGGAGGAAGTTGCTATGGACCAGTGATGGAGCACGCCATACGCAACTTCCTCCAGGCGAACCTCAACCACTCCGCCGCTGCACAGGATCTCCTCGTGCAGTCAGTGGCGGAGTGGGGCATCGGGCTTGCGATCGCCACGGAGCCCTACTTCGTTCCCTCCCAGCCGCAGTGGGCTGGGGATCGGAACGGCTCCGTGGCGATCGTGGCGGGTCGAGGTTCGTCCCTGGCGGTGAGAGAGTGTGGGGTCGGGTTCGTGACGGCCGTCTGGGGAGAGTACGCCATTGTGGGGGCGTACTTCTCCCCTAACAAGTCCCTGCGGGAGTTCGAGGCGTTCCTTGGCTCCCTGCAGGGAGCTGTCAGACGGCTGTCGCCGCTCCCCGTGGTCCTCATGGGGGACTTAAATGCAAAGTCGAGGACCTGGGGAGCGACAGTCACGGACCTGAGGGGCATGGCCGTTGAGGAGTGGGCAGCCGAGTTGGGGCTGTCCCTCCTCAACCAGAGGAGCGTCCCCACGTGCGTGCGATGGAACGGATCGTCGGTGGTGGACGTCTCGTTCGCCACCCCGTCCGTCGCACGCCGTGTCCGGGGGTGGAGGGTGCTGGAGGAGGTGGAGACCTTATCGGACAACCGATATATCAGGTTCGAGGTCTCCACCTCCCAAGCCGGAATTGGCACCCGCCCCCGGAGGGGCGCGAAGTTCCCCTGTTGGGCGATGAGCCGCCTCAACCGTGAATTAGCGGAAGAGGCGGCCATCGTCCAGGCCTGGGCCATGCCCTCCCCCACAGGGGCTGATGTCGACGCGTCCGCAGCCCGCCTCCGTGCGGTCCTCACGGAGGTTTGCGACGCGTCGATGCCGCGGAGCGTACACCACCCAGACAAACGGGCGGTGTACTGGTGGACGCCGGAGATCGCCGATCTCCGAGCGGCCTGCTCCGCGGCCCGGCGGCCGTTCGGGCGCAGCCGCCGGCGCCGGCATAGGGACCCGGAGGCGGAGGCCCGGCTGTATGGCAGCTATAGGGAGTGCAGGAAGACCCTGCAGGCTGCCATCAGCCGGGCGAAAGAAGCAGCATGGGAGGAGCTGCTCCAGACGCTGGAGGGGGATCCTTGGGGGCGCCCGTACAGGATCGTACGAATGAAGTTACGATCCTGGGCGCCCCCGGTGACGGAGACCCTCCGGCCGGAGGTGGTGGCGAGGGTCGTGGGAGAACTGTTCCCCGACCCTCCGATACTACCAGCTCCTCCCATGCCTCTGCCTCGGGAGGTAGTTGAGGAGGTGCTCGACGGTCCTCCTCCTCCGATAACGGAGGAGGAGATGGGGAGGGCTGTCGAGCGCCTCCTCAACCGGCGAAGAGCGCCCGGCCCTGATGGGGTCCCGGGTCGGGTGCTCGGCCTCGCCTTGGGCCAATTAGGGGGGTGGCTTCGGGAGCTGTTCGACCGGTGTCTTTCGGTCGGGCAGTTCCCGAAGCCCTGGATGCTTGGGCGGCTCTGCCTCATGGCAAAGGCAGGCCGTACTCCGGACTGCGCGTCCGCGTATCGGCCCCTCGTCCTGCTGGACGACGCCGGGAAGGTACTGGAGAGGATTATCTCCTCCCGGGTCGTCCAGCACCTAGAGGGCGTGGGGCCGAATCTGGCGGACGCGCAGTATGGCTTCCGGACAGGGCATTCGACAGTGGACGCCCTGTGCCTCCTGAAGTCGCTGTCGGCAGAGGCGACCTCCCAGGGGGAGAGGGTTTTGGCGGTGTCACTCGACATCGCCAACGCCTTCAACACCCTGCCGCACGGGGTCATAAGGGAGGCGCTCCGATATTTCGGAGTGCCCCCGTACCTGCGGTGGGTGTTGGAGGCGTACCTCGAGGGTAGGGACGTCGCCTACGTCGACGGCGACGGCCGTATGGTCAAGCGGGCCACAAGGCGGGGGGTTCCACAGGGGTCGGCTTTGGGGCCGCTCCTGTGGAACATGGGCTACGACTGGGTGCTCCGCGGCGTGCTCCCATTTGGGGCACGCCTCATATGTTACGCGGATGACACCCTAGTCGTAGCCCGGGGGGGGGGGAGTGGAGGGAGGTGGAGCGCCTGGCCACGATGGCCACAACCCTCGTGGTCAGGCGCATAAGGAGGTTGGGCCTCAGGGTGGCCCTCGAAAAGACCGAGGCCCTACTCTTTCATGGGCCTCGGCGAGGGCCACCACCAGGGGCCCACATAGTGGTGGAGGGCGCCCGGATCAGGGTGGGGACCCAGATGAAATATCCACCCACTTTGCGGGGCTCGGACCGCGAATTGCTGGGGCGGCGGCGGCACTCGGCCGGTTGCTCCCTAATATAGGGGGGCCTGGCTCCGGGTGCCGCCGACTCTACATGGGAGTCGTGTGGGCGATAGCCGCCTACGGGGCACCGGTCTGGGCCGACGCCCTCGGTGCCGCCAACGTGCGCGCGCTCCGCAATGCGCAGCGCACGGTGGCACTGAGGGCGATCCGGGCGTACCGGACGGTGTCCTCAGCGGCGGCCTTCACGCTCGCCGGCTCCCTACCCTGGGAGCTGGAGGCAGGAGTAGGGGGGAGCCTCCGGCTCCCAGGGAGGTAGAGGCGGAGAGACGGCGTCTCAGGGGAGACGCCGTCGAAAGATGGAAGCAGGACCTGGCGGACGAGCGGTTCGGGCGGTTTACCGTAGACGCCGTCCGTCCGGTCCTGCGGGAGTGGATTGGTAGGGAGTGGGGCTCCCTGACGTTCCGACTGGTGCAGGTACTCACCGGACACGGTTGTTTTGGGTGGTACTTGCACCAGATTGCGCGCAGGGAGCCGACCGCCGCCTGCCACGAGTGCGGCGCTGACGAAGATACCGCGCAGCACACTCTGTCTGAGCGTGGTTTCGGCCATGCTCGGCAGCGAACAGGCTTGGCGAGCGATGGCCTCCTTCTGCGAGGAGGTCATCTCGCAGAAGGAGGCGGCGGAGAGGGCCCGCGAGGCAGACCCGCTAAGTGGCCGTCTCCGCCAACGGAGGATTGGCAGGAGGAGGCGGCGCTTTGCCCAACTCCTCCTGCCACCGTAGCCGGACCCGAGGGGATGGGCCGGGGGGCCCATCTCCTCATTGCACAGGTTCGGTGGACGAGGGGGGGCAGCCGGCGTGTACCCGGTCTGTCCCTCTATAGGTAGGAGCCCGGCGGTCACCTTCCGCCGGGCGGACCGTGGGGGCGGCTCTACAAGGTTGATTAGCTTGAACGATCCCTTGCCGCCCCCACAAAACGGTCTGTCGGTACACCGTGGGGTTTTAGTCCGTGCGAGTCGCACATAAGCCACTCTCTCCCCCGGGAGGGTGGGTATCCAAAAGGGATTTTTTCCCCACGTTAAAAAAAAAAAAAAAGGTGAAAGGTTAAATACTCGCAGTATTCTGGAATATAAATATAATACTTCATGATCACATTTAACATATAAAATAATAATATCAAAACAAATATTAATAAATAACAAAGAGAACCTAAGTTAAAGTTTGTTCTAAAACTTTCAAAAGTATAAACACAATTGTAATAAACCCAGGTGCAATGACCGGTGCCCAAAGCTATAAGGGACGACCCGGAGTTAATAACCTTCGATATTAAGACGGTCATTAAACTCTTTTGTTTTGTTCATGCCGTTCGCGTTCCTTTTCAAGTGAAAGTGAAATCACTCGATGGTTATTGACACTGTGCTTTAACATAGACACGTTGAAGATTGCGTATAATTTTTGTATTTTTCTAGGTAATTAGGTCAAATATTGAGCCTATTTTTAATTGATTTAGGACGAAATGTGAAGACGAGAAGTGCAGATTTTCCTCCATAAGTATTGCTACTGTCTAAACTTTCAGTCTGTATACCTTTCAATGAAGGAAGGTAAAGGAAGTTAAGGTACTCTAGAAGGTTGACGTCATTATTCGTACAATTCGACAACGTTTGAAATGGTTTATTTTTAGAACGCCGTTGTATTTCGTTACCACTGTCGATGAGATATTATTTATTTGTTACGAATTCTGATATTATTATATTAGGCAGAATTTTGTGTACTTAGTCTATCGATGTTATTATTTAGCGAGTTTTGACTCAAGAGTCTCAGGTTCATTTAGTTTTTCGTCCAAGTACGTCCCACTTTCAAATTAAATCCGCAGGTTATTAGAAACGGTGCAATTTCGACTCGCTACAAGCGAATACTAATGAATATGAATTTTGCTTGATTATGTTACCATCTTGAAGCCTATTTTAATTACGTGTTCTTATTTGATACCTTTGACTGCTAAATAACATTCCGTGTCCTCTATTATATGTATAAAAATAGATTTTAAAACGTCTCAGATCCATAAACTCCACACACCCTTTGACATATTCATTCAAGTAGGCATTTCTAAGTATTCTTCACAGTGAAGGTTGTATATCATCCAATTTACTATGACTCGCCACTAGGCGGCGCCAGGATGCATTTTATTGTTCTTAAGTTTTATGTTTTAAACAGCTGACTGACTCTCGTGACTTCGTCTGCGTCTTTTATCATCTCAATTGCTTTGTTATATATAAAAGGAATTAACGACAGCAAAAGAAAAAGGTCCGGACCAAGAGTCCGCAGAAAAAAGGGATAAAAACCTTCCCCGTGAATCACTCTATCTAATTAATGAGTAGCCACTGCCCGCGACTTCGTTCACGTGGAATAGTTACTTTGGGCTAACGCTAACACACAGCGGAAGAGGAAAAAAAACGCGATTTTGAAATACTCTTAATTGGGGCTCCTATTGGTCTTAGCGTGATGATATATAGCCTATAACCTTCCTCGATAAATAAGCTATATAGCACTGACAGAATTTTTCAAATCGAATCAGTAGTTCCTGAGATTACCCCCTACAACGTCACAACGTCACAAACTTTACCTCTTTATAATATTAGTATAGAGTATAGATAACCGCGTCAAAAATCGCTGAGTAGTCTTTGAGTTTATCGTGAATAGACAGACAGACATGGCGAAGTACTTTTTATAATATGTAGTGATTTTGTCGGTAAGGTATATATAGAAACACTGGCACAAACATGTTTACGTCGAATCGGCTCTGTGGTTAGAAAATTTGATTTTTACGTGACGCTCCCGCATCGGTATTGATTCGAGGGCTTAATGAAATACGTGCTGCGTGCGATTTTGAGGGCGGTTTCAATTGTAAAAAATGATTTTGAGCATTTCTATTGATATACGTACATATTGTAAAACAAAGTCCTCTGCCACGTGTTTCTCTGTCTGTTCGCGATAAACGCGAAAACTACTGAACGGACTTTAATGTGGTTTTCACTAGTAGATAAAATGATTCATGAGGAAGGTTTAGATATATCATTTGTCAAGGTTTTTTTATTATTAAGCCGGGATAACGTCCGCCGGGTCCGCTACTTGTCGTTGTACGCGCCTCACGCAATAACCACTGGATGGAATTTGATCAACTTTGATACAATTAGTTCTTAAATATGATTTGCTTATAAAAATATTATCAGTGTGTCCTTAATTAATATTCAAGTTTTAAGAAACTACAATTTTTACAAGCGCCGCGCTGCATCAAGTAGTATGGAATGCTTACGCAAGAGAAGAAAATAAACTATTTTCTTCTCTTGAACTTGAACTTCTTTAGAAAAGAAGAATATTTATGCTTTAATTTTTTTTAATGTCATAGGAGGCAACGGAATAAGTGGGTCACCTGGTGTTTAGTGATCACCACCGTCCATAGACACTTGCAACACCAGGGGAGCCGCAAGTGTGTTGCCAGCCTGTGTTTGGGGGTGGAGGAGGGGAGGTGGGTTATCTGGCGCTCTCACTGACCGAATGAAACGCAACAATGCAAACACTGTTACTTCACGTCGGTTTTCTGAAATTATTTTTAAGATAATAAATAACGCAGATGAATTTGCTAAGCCCCGTCTTATAACTTCATTAGAGTACATCGACTTTAATTACAGTAAAATATGTTACTCTTTATTAATCTGATCCACTCTGGTTAGACCACACATCCGTCTTAATATTCGCATCTCTCGCACATATAATATTTTCTCTTCTATCACTTTCATATCCTATCAATAAGACGACTGGTATAATTTTTGAATAAAAACCTATTATTTAATATTTGATTGAAGATAGCGTTATTTTGCGGGAATCCATAATTAAATATTATAGTAGACGTTACGTAGCGCTAATTAATTTGCAACATATTTTAATTAAACCTGGTTCAGCCGTCAACTAAGGACACGTATTTAATACTCTTTGTTGTTTTAGTTAAAAATATTTCGCTCTTTCTATTACCAGTTTCTATTAACTTTTTCAGCTACACCTCGTGCAAATAAAATCAAACGTTTTTCGTTGCAGTGAGACGTGTTAGCAGCCAATCGATTCTAGGCACAAGTACAAAGTCACGTCTACTAAAGTATTTTATTATTTAACTAGCGGGTCCGGTGGACCTTATCCTGCCCTGATAATAAAAAAAAACCTTGACAAATTATATACTTAAACCTTCTTCATGAGTCACTTTATCTATTGGTGGAAACCGCATGAAAATCCGTTCCGTAATTTTTGAGCTTTAACCATGCGAGAAAGATAGATACACACTAAAAGCCTAAGAACGAAAGTAATTGGCTGTCATTAAATACGGCAGACTTAAGTCATAGAATAATGTCCAGATTTGCTGGGCAATAAGTTCAAGGATCAAGTCCAGCTGCTTTTATCACCATTATGTGAATGATAGTGATGTATAGAAATGATTTCTTATTTATACATTTGATGCCTTCAAATTCGCTGCCATGATTGCTGATTCATAGGAGTAACTAGTTTGAAGCGATAATGTTTTAGCATATAGCATGTCGGACACCGCGTCGATAGACTTAGGTTCGAATCCTTGCAGCTGAGGCAGACCTTTCGGCGAAGGAAAACAACGGGATAATACCATTTGTGTAAGGATTTTTTCTAAGACCGTCTGGCTAGATACCATATGTCGAAAATCTGTCACCAAACAGTTGTTGGTATATTACGGCAGCAACACTTGAGAACCTATTCCCTTCTAGGTTTCCCGTGTTTATCATCTCATCGTTATATAAACATCAGATAAGATGATGGTCAAATACTAAAACTTGTAAAGTATTAAAAAGAAGTTTTTTTTTTATAAATTATGAGTTGCTTTTTATTTAATTAATCTGCTCATAGCCGCCGCTTCATATGCATTGCCTTGTGTATGCGTACCGAACCGCTTGCCCCACTTTTCCACAGCGAGAAAAACACATCGTGCAGTGCTTACAAAGAACATAGTTTATCAAAACCCTATTAAGTCCATTGATGTATATAAAAACCAAAGAGGTTTTCAGAGGTGGTAGAGCCACGCTGAAGCTATTCCTGGTTTCAGCATGAATGGGTCGGAAAACCAACGGGATGTAACAGTGCTTGCATTGTTGCGTTTCGTTCGGTCAGTGCGAGCGCCGGATAACCTACCTCCACTCCCCCTCCACCAAACACAGGGTGGCAACGCACTTGCGACTCTTCTGGTGTTGCAAGCGTCTATGGACGGTGGTGATCACTTAACATCAGGCGACCCACCTGTTCGTTCGTCTCCTATGATATAAAAAGAAAGATGCACAATCAACGTCTGAAAACCCTCCACAGAGAATATACACACAATTGAAAATTATGCACTCGTTACAAATAGTCTCGCGTCGCTTGCGTCCTTGTAAAAACAACTTTAATTGATTCAGGTAAGGTCGAATTTTCAAAATCACAAGTTTTTCGTATAACTATAACCACGTATATTTGGGAGTTTATGCGGACGGTTTTGAGCGCTAATTTTATTCGAGACTCTGCGTCTTGGGATTTTATATATCAATGATTAAGTCATGTTAAATGAAGATATGGTGACTTCATTTTTAGATAAAAGTTCGAGCTTGTGGAATCGATAGTTCGCCAGTCAAACCACTTAACAACGGGTTAGTTTGGGACAGTGAATTAAATTACACATAATTTTATTTGAATATTAATTTGTGAAACAAAAACACGAGCACAGCGAATGTGACAAATTGTCACTAAGCGTAACGGTACTACGCATTACGCCAGATTGGGTATCACATAAAAACAACATAACCGTGTCGCGCCAATAAAACCAGTAATTTACTCGCTCGCATATAATATATTTCTTTCCTAAACTGGTAAAGTAAGTTGGGCGTAAAAAAGTATGTTACTAAAGGATTGTTCAAATTTTGGTCCAGCCTTTATTGAAGGAAGCTGGATAATAATAATAATAATAAGTTTCTTCAACAACAACAAGATACACTATAATACAAAAGGTTTATATTATAATATACAGTATTTTTACATATCTATGTATCTTAACGCCTGAACTAGGCCGAGCCTGTATCTCAGACGCTAATCTCTTCCTGTGACGTATTATAGCGTGTCATAGATATAACTTACAAACATTTTAAATTAATTACATCATAATATATGGATATATCATAGAGTATACTGTGATAAATAAAATATTTATTAACATACATAATATACGAGTACATATTAAATTTGGATGTGCCTAACTAGTTTTTATATAGTAAATGAGTGTGTATGAATGTATATAAATATGTCTAATATGCCTATATATAATAATACTTAAGCATGTTAAATCTATTCTAATAGTATAGCTGAAGAGTATGTTTACTTGAACGCGCTAATCTCAGGAACTACTGGTACGATTTGAAAAAATCTTGTAGTGTAATTTATCGAGGAAGGCTGTAGGTTACGCTAAGACTAATAAGAGTGGAGTACCAATGATAAATGTTTCAATATCGGTGTTAACGTACGTATTATTTCAAAATATTTTCACCTTCTACGTAAACGAAGTCGCGAGTTAGCGTTAGCCCAAAGTAACTATGCCACGCGGACGAAGTCGCGGGCAGAAGCTACTAAGAAGATAATTGTCAAACAATCATCTTGCTGTCGTGACGTCATTTAAAATATTGTAATGGATTATAGAGTTATCTAAACTTTATTACTAAGGAGTTTTTGCAGGATCATACTATTATTCTTTTTTTTCTTGTTTTGGCTCCGCAGAAGCATTTGCCACTATCTATGTTTTGTTCCACAACACATTTTACAAAATAAGTGTCGTGTGATTATTTCAATGTTCCAACAAGATGGTGGCACCCTTGTTAGAACTTTCCTGGGAGTTTTTGTGGCGTCTCAGAATGCATGGGCCGTGGTATTACTTGACCATATTGTTAGAACATTGAAATTATCTCAAGACTTACTCCAGAATTAGCTAACTATGAAATGACATCTGACTTGGCTGCATGGTCTAGATACCTTTGCCTTTACTTTGAAATGCAAAAAATAGAAACCAAAAAAAAATACTTTGTTGCTACGGAAGCGTAAATAGCATATATTTTTTTTACTTTATTTTTGGCAACCAATCTTTTAGATTATTACTGCCATTGTCGAGTAGTTAATAGTATTAAAAGTTCTTCTTCCATTCCATTTTTGGCAACCAGTCTTCTAGTAGACTATTACTGCCATTGTCAAGTGAATATCGATATTACAAGTTTCTTGATATAATTTCAATGAACTACCAAGATGAACTTGAAGAAGAAGAAGAAATTGTTAGAACTTTCCATGCAGTTTTTGTGGCATCTCAGAATTCATGCTCCGTGGTGTTATTTTCCATTCACTTCACTTATGCACAATAAACAAACTATATTACATAAAACACCACCAATTTTACACAATATATAGTCAAGTAACACAAGATTATGACTAAAAAATAAAATCCACTACATGACAGACCAAAATCCCGCCAAAAACTCTAGTGTGAGATTTTATATATTTATAAGACCTTTTCCATAGATAATCTATACATATAATAAAAATGTAAATCTAACGTGTCTGTCCTTATTAGATTTTCGTGAAAAAAATTGTTGCAATCTAGGAATAAGTAATAGAATACATTTCAATCATTTTTAGAAATGCCTGTCTGTCTGTTTGTATGAACACGCATCACTGCTAAGTACTAGGTTCGCAATAAAACCACGCCAAGAAAATTATTAAGCATATCCTCGAGAGTAACTTAGTCTCTGTTTCATTAAAATCGCTCCACTCTATCAAAAGTTATTGTAATTTTAATGACGGCTCGAATTAAGTACGAGAGAAAAGCAAATAAATAAATGGACTTAGTATATTCAAATGATTTTATTAGTCACTGTTTTTTTTACATTATGTTCAACGCGGACGAAGTCGCGGGCACAGTTAGTTATGAATACAACCAATAATTCATGCAGATAAGTATTGTATATTTTATAATTTATTTTATTAATTAATTGATATTAATTGTGTATTTTATAAATTCATGTGTAATTTATTAATCCTATAAATTGTTCGAATGTAGCATTTAATACCGTAGACGAAAATGTTTAATAACTTGCGTTTAATTTTCTAATAAAACTATACGAGTGTGGATAGTCCCTAACAAACGTTATTGTCCATTCGAAGGATCAATTTTACGAGGGAACATAGTGCGGCCTCCGTTTATAGGAGCCCTTAGCGAGTACTGGATGCCTACGAGGCTATGAAATGGGTGATGGTGAATCAGATGTCATCAGGTGACAAGGCGTCATGTTTTTTAACAGCATTTTTCTCCATATAACCCAATCGTAAACTATAAATACGTCATAAGCGCTTTGACAGCGCCTTGTTAAAACTTGGCTAGCTATCGCCCGTATCTAAGCAACATACAACTATTTTTTTTCACCACCTTACTTCCACATTTTATCTAAGACAGTTTACGTATGTGCGCGTTTTCGTGAAATTTTTTTTGTCAAGATATCATATAGGTAACGTATCTACACCTTTTTATTTATAATATCATTCCTATAACCGCCTTGAAGGAGTACCAAAAATATATCGTTAAAATACTAACCGTGGATACATTACATGACCAATTAACTTTTTTCCAAAACGCCTCTAATAGTGTCGTAAATATTCCTTAGGTTTACTACATTGGAATTTATTTTCCTCCCGCATAAAAACGCCTCCTTAATGGCCTGTCATTACATCGTATCTAAGCTGATGGCCAGTACTTACAAAGGCGGTGACATTTTATGACGACAATCTTTGGTAGGTACAACTTATCTTTACTATGTACCTCTTCATTTGCAAAGGAAATTTGACCTTGTTCTTCTGAATATAGCGCTTGTTTTATTTTGTGAGGTAGCGAGTAATTTGTTGATTGAACTCCGACACTAATAAATATGAAGATAAATCTGGTATGACTCCGGGAACTATCAATTTGTTATGACCTTGTTGATATTCAATATGCCTTTTGTTTTACGTAGGTTAGGTACATCTTATATAGTTATGATAACTGTAAATAGCTTATAAGTCACTAATTCATTATTATTAGCCGACTTAAAAGAAGCAGGTATCGTATTCGACCCGTATGTTTGCATATCCGCGATTTTCTCAACTTCAAAATAAATATATCAGGTGAAAGATTAAACCCTAGCAGTATTTTAGGATTCAGTATTCAGTATTCTACACTTGATGGACACATTTAACATATAAAATGATAACATCAAAACAAATACTAATAAACAACAAAGAGAACCTTAGTTAAAGTTTGTTCTAAAACTTTTCAAAGTATGGGAACGATACTTTTCAACGTAAAAAATCACGGCTATGTTCAATGAACAAAATTAAAGGGGCGCCTTTCAAGGGTAATAATTACGTAACTGCTTATCATGGGAAAGCCGCACGCACCATCGACCAAAGGGAAGCGGGACACGGGTCTAGGTGCAGGATGCGGCCCGGAGTACCCGACAGGACGTGATTCAATTATTACACCAGTTTGTTTTTGCGTAAATCACCTGATGTTGAGTGTATATCAGTTTTGCGTTTCTCGAGATAATTAGGAATTTTTTAAATTGATTTAGAACCAGAAACTACTCATGATTGTCCTGTATCCGGCGCTCTCACTGGCGGAACTAAACGCAACAGTGCAAGAGCACTGTTATTTTACGTCTGTTTTCTGTGAGAGGGTGGTAGTACCCCGAGCAAGCCGACCCATTCATGCTGAAACCAGTAATAGCTTCAGCGTTGGTCTACCTCCTAGAGCATCTTATGAATAGCTGCTAAAAAAAGAAAATCGTTTGGAGGACAGAAGAGGAAAAGGTACTCAAAGTTGTTTTCTCTTCGTCTAATGATGTATAGATTTTTTTTATTAATGAAGGTGTTATTGTGCCTATAAATAAATTTTAGAGTGGAAGCGAAAAACAGTTGAAGCGTCATTCAACGACGCCTTCAGTTTCACCTACATCAGGTAAATAACAATGCAGTCTAAGATTGTAAACAATCTAAATCTAGAGGTTTGATTCTTAAGTGCAGCTGCTGGACCACATCAACAGGTGCCTGACGACAGATTCTCAACTTGAAGGTGGTAATTAGTTAGGCGGACTTAATAAAAGCTCTACAACAGTGCTATGGTTTCATCACAATATTTTCCTTCACCGAAAGCTTCACCGAAAGCACAGTTGCCAGGATTCGAACCTACGACCATCGACGCGGTGTCCGAACACGCTATAAAATAGACCATCATCGCTTCAAAATATTGTTTCAGTTATTGATACTTCACTCTTTCTATAACTAGTTTCTTTATATTTTTAATTATTTTTTTCAAGTACATGTCGTTTACATAATATCACGGTTCTTGTTACAGTGAGACGTGGTAATGACCAATAAATTCCAGGCGGAAGTACAAAGTAACGTCCATTATAATATTTATGTATTGTTATATAAAAAGTGTGTGTGTACTTATGTACACGCGTTAGAAGTTATACTTCTTTGGCGTAACAAGATAAAAATCTTTTAAAAAATTGTAGAAAAAACGACATTAACAATAGAAAAAAGGTATTTAATACATTGAAAGTTTAATACAAAGAAATACAAACAACAAATACAGAGAAACAAAATGTTGACTATAGCTAACTTCAGGGTGTCGGTTTTTCGTGACGGTGTGCGCGCGCATCGTAAAAACGTACTCTCATCATTTTTCCCTAACGCGCCAAAAGAAGTACAACTTCAAAAAACTTAATATTTATGACTTGACACGAGAGTTATCGTTCACGAAGATCTGTAGTATGGAATGGAATGGAAAAAACGAGTGTACTTTAGACCACACGACTGACGAAGATTTTCTTTAGGTCCATCTATATGTATGTACATACATATATATGTATACACATATATTAATATTCTACAAATGTTTAAATGTATTATAGGTTTTCATTGATAATACTATCTTAACTAACTTATACCTCCCTCTCAACTTCCGTTCGCTTCGCCCTATCACACTTTTCGTAACGCTCTCGTCACGCATTCACCAGCTTACTTCCCAAGTCAAGCGTGGGTAAAGAAGTTTTACTTCCATAAAATGAACTACTTCTTTCATTAACATCCTATTCGTGTAATACGTATTATTTGCAAAGTCTTTTATAGTCCATAAGATCCTTTACCTGTGTATTGTGTGTATAGAGAAGTGGAACTTGTCGCACGGTTCAAAGCGCATTTGTAAACTAGCCCATGTGTTCAAATATCAAACGTTACGGTACGGGTGTACGCTAGTTACCGACTGTTCACATTTGCACGCTGCGCTGCCGTTTTAGTTTATAGTTAGGGTTGCCAATGATATTATAAGTGAAGATACGTTACCTATATGATATTTTGACAAAGCAAATGCCAATATTTGTATAACATATCAAGCAAATATTTGAAACTCTGTGGTGAAAAACAAATAGTTATATTTTAGATCTATCAGTCAAAAATAAAGAATAAACAAAACAGATATGGCATCCTGCTTTCTTGAAATATATATATGCATAAAGATGGATTGACTCACAGATGCTTTATTTGCAACATCGTATAAAATTAATAAAAAAGTGAATACTTATTGAAAGTACATAAATGGAAATATAATCTATTTTATTATACAAATATAATTAATTAGCATTAACATTTAATTCTCATTAGCTGAAAACGGGTATAAAATGCTTTTATTATTAATATTTGGTTGGTTTGAGTAACTGATCGATCAAATTATAAAAAGGACGTCATCTATGGTTTACAGAATACTTTTATGACCGCTCCTCAACGTCACCCCGACATATATAATTTTTATATAGGTAGGTTCAAATAAAATATAGATAGATTCAATTTTTCTAGTTACATTTGCATTTCACTACACTGTTTACATGTAATTAGAATGTACAGCTAAATAATATTAAATAGCAATTAATAGAACACATTAAAAACATTTTTTCTATTTAATTGTATAAATAACAAAAATATTCTACAATCTGTATAGGCAGGCAGTACTGTTCTTATAATATAATTTTAATCTTTATTCCGTTTGTAATTTTTTGACGTAAAATTATATGCCGTAATATTTAATCTTTGAAAATATTAAATTATTCATGAAAATAGTAATAATTTACGAATGATATGCGATTCCTTACTTCTAGAAGTTTTGCCTGTATAGTTTGTACAATATCTCATAACACTCGAAGGTATTTTGACAGTTTTGGGGTATTCAATAAATTCATCAGTACACAACGCACACCCGTTACCGCTGACACGATACTGAGGTCACTATTGGCTATCTAGCCACAGTTGGACATGTCGCGCTCGGAGTACGTATGACGTATCTACGTCTTTTCACTTATAATATCATTGGTTGCCGGCTATCAAATCTGTTATTGGGACAATACACTAGAGCCGTAGCATAAGTTAGTTCAGCACGTTACTATTCGTACATATCTATACTAATATATAAAGCTGAACAGTTTGTTTGTTTGTTTGGTTGAACGCTATGATCTCAGAAACTACCAGTCCGATTTGAGAAAATCCTTCGGTTTTAGATAACTCATTTATCGAGGAAGGCTTTAGGCTATATGTCATCACGCTAAGACTATAGAAGCAGAGCACCAATGAAAAATGTTTCAAAATCGGGTACTTTTTTTCTTTTGAGAGATTTCGTTAGCGCTAGTATTATATACGTTGCCATGGTAACGTGGTAAGTTTCTATCGCAAACATTTTCAATGTTTATTTTGTTTTCCTATTCAAAAAGTTTATACTATTTTTATTTCCAATTTTTTTATTTGTTCTCTATTACGTATTATAAAAATAAAGTTTGTGTATGTACAATTAAAATAACAACTTTTTGATGGCTGGATATGAGTACGAATGACCAAAAAAAATTTTTTTATACTTTGTCTATATTATATTTTCTCTGTTTGTTCCGGGTAATCTCCAAAACGAGTGGACCTATTTTAACGGGAATTTTACTTTTTACTGCCAGATAGCCGAAATTATAGCGGTTGACATATTCTATTTTATTTGTCCGCGGCTTCGTCCGCATTGCTATTTCCAAAATGGTTGGACCGATTTTCACGGGATATTCACTGGTAGATTGCAGACCTCATAAAAAGTAATTTAGGTTTTTTCTGTCGCAGTGGAATATCCGAAATGCTTGAATTAATTTTCACGGGACTTTATCTGGCAGACAACTAACTAATGAGCTATTTTATTTTGAGGTTGTGGGCTCGGCAGACGTTGTCCCGCCCTGATAATAAAAAGAAAACCTTGACAAATTATACCTAAACCTTCCCCGTGAACCGTTCTACCTACTGGTGAAAACAGCATGAAAATTCGTTCTGTAGTTTTTGACTTTATCGCGAACAGATAAACAGACAGACCAGAGGACTTTGTTTTACACTATGTAGTGATGAACCGTTACCTATGCATTCATTCGTGTGAAATTGATCAAAAATAATTTGTCTACTGTAAACAAGCGCGTAAGACGTGCGCTGTACTGGACTCCAAGAATAAATGTATGTAATTTGAATGATATTATCATTTTGGTCAATTTGGAGGCCATTTTGTTTTATTTACCGCGTTTGCATCTACATAACTCAGTGATTATAGCAACGTATAAGAATAACACAATTATATTGACAATATGGGCATGTTATATCTATATAATAAACAATTTAACACAAATTGTTCGATAATGTATAGTTTAAAATTTTCATTACCTACTTTCTTATATAGTGTTAGTGAGCATCGAGGGTGGTATATAGTAGGTTAAAGTTTCAGGTGTGCTGCTGATGATAAATCCCACCCCATTCGATATACTATTCGTATTCACATATCTAATGTACACGTAACATAATACAGTAGATGGCGTGCGTGTCGTAGTTACAAATGTTTTTGAAAAAGCATTTCTGTAATGTACACACCTACTTACAATTTTACATTTCTTTAATACATTTAAAAAAAACGCGTGCGGAGCCGCGGGGTACAGCTAGTCATTTATAAACCTAAACAAAAACTCCGGCGCTCTCACTAACCGAACGAAACGCAACAATGTAAGCACTGTTACTTCACGTCGGTTTCCTGTAAGAGGGTGCTACTACCCCGGGCGAGCCGACACATTCATGCTGAAACCAGTAATAGCTTCAGCGTGGTTCTACCACCTCTTAAACTTACTTACATACGTTCATTCATTACCACCTTATTTATATACGTTCTATAAAATATATTACATAAATATTATTATATGAAATTTTATTACGTAAATACATTGTGGAGTATCTATATTTACTGATGTTATAAATAAACAAGTGCATTTGTTTGTTTTTTATGCTTTCATGTCTTAACTACTTAACAGAACATCATGATATTTTGAATTATATATTATATATAAATAAGTGTTTATGTTAAAAATGTTTTCTAACACGAGCCAAGTCACGAGCTAAAGCTAGTATGCACATCGACGGAAGAAAGAGGAATTGTGACTTGAAAAATCGAACTTGACACCGGAGCCAAAAACTATTTGAAACATTTATGACTCATATTATATTTATGGAGATAGAACGTTGAAAATTAGTATATACTTATGTAAAAAGCAATTCCAAGCAGTCTCTGCGACACAAACAAAGTATTTGATTAAAGAAGGAGTTACTTTGCGGAAATCCATCATTAAATATTATAGTGGACGCTACTTTGCGCTTCCGCTTGGAATTGATTGAACACTACTACGTCTAACTGCAACAAAAAGCAAATCAATTAAACAATATATATGTACATATTAGTTATACAATATATCATCAATTATACAATATATCATCAATTATACAATATATTATTAATTATACAATATATCATTAATTATATAATTAATATAAACATAATAATTATCAATGAATTAACTTAAAAAATATGTGGCAGATTGACGTGTAATCAGGACAATCGATTGTATAAAACGCACAAATGTATTGCGTGAAAGTGTAACATAATAATTACGCTTTTTGCATAGGCTATATACGAATCTCGTTCTTAAAGTATAAACTGCAAAATACCTAAACACGCTGTGTATAATTGTTAATATATTTTATAAGTATTAATGTATGTGATATTAAATAGAAGACGTAGAAGTCAAATAATATTGTAGACAGCTAATAAGCGAGTCCGGTTTTTCGATCTCTAAATGGTTCAACCCTACAAACACACTTAAGGTACTTCGTAAGCTTTCACTAAATAACTAGTTTCGTGAAATATCTTGGTACATTCGTTAGTAGTAATTAATGAATCAAGATGTTATCTGGTTTTTGATTATAAAAGAGTACATTTTTACATTTTGCTCTTAGTAAAACACACACTTGCTTATTTATAATATCAGTAAATATATATACTCCACAATGCATTTACGTAATAAAACTTCATATAATAATATTTATGTAATATATTTTATAGAATGTATATAAATAAGGTGGTAATGAATGAACGTATGTAAGTTTTAGAGGTGGTAGAACAACGTTGTAGCTATTACTGGTTTCAGCATGAATGTGTCGGCTCGCCCGGGGTAGTAGCACCCTCTTACAGGAAACCAACGTGAAGTAACAGTGCTTACATTGTTGCGTTTCGTTCGGTTAGTGAGAGCGCCGGAGATTTTTGTTTAGGTTTACTAATGATATTTATGTATGATTGCTCCAACCGGTTTCGGCCATGGCGACCACTTTGACCCCTAAACTTAGAAATGGCGCTGGTGCGCTCGAAGATGGCTTATGTAGCCTATCTTCGCGGCGAAACTTCGTGCACATTTAGGGCACGTGAGTACGCCGTTTTCGTAATGATATGTTATGGCAGCAGGAGGGCGAGCCTTTAACTGGTCGCGTTTGGTATCAAGGTCAGCTTTCCGCTGAGCCTCGAACTCGCGTACTTGGCTGTTCACCATTCTGCGCCATTCTGGCCGTTGTGCTGCCAAACGTTCCCAACAAGAGGGCTCTATATTGCATTTCTTCATGTGCCGCTTTTGGACATCCTTGTACCGGAGGAGGGGGCCACCATGATTCCGCTTGCCCTCCTCCAGTTCAGAATAGAAAATGCGCTTCGCCACTCTTTCCTCCGCCATACGCGATACATGACCGCACCACCGAAGCTGTCGACGAATTAAATAGGCTTCAATGCCACCAACATTGGCTCGTCGCAAAACTTCAGTATTTCGCACTTTATCGGACCATCTGATCTTCATGATGGTACGCAGGGCATTTAAGGTGGAAGCGATCCAGAGTGCGAATGTGACGGCGGTATATACACCACGTCTCAGAGGAGTATAGGAGATTTGGCAGCACAACTGCCATGTAAACCGATATTTTAGTGGCCAACTTAAGGTCATGCGAGCAGAAGACCTTGGAACATAGCTTACCAAATGCCGCAGCTGCGGCACCCACCCTGCTATTAATCTCAGCATCAAGGTCACACTTAGATGTTACAGTGTTCCCCAGATAGCGAAATTTATCCACCTGCTTCAAAACATCCTCACCAAGTTTTATGTTCAGTGTCTCGTGACCGTGTATGTCCAGGGACATCACCTGCGTCTTATTGACACTGATCTTCAGGCCAAACTTACGGCAGGCTTGGTGGAATTCGGACATCAGCTGTTGCAGGCCGTCTAGGGATTCTGCTAGGAAGCACAAGTCATCAGCATACATGATCTCAGTGATCAGAGCGTATGAGACTTTAGTGCGAGCCTTAAGTCTAGCCAAGTTGAAAAGGCTGCCGTCTGTGCGGAAGCGGATGCGGACTCCTTGAGAAACAGTTTGTAAGACTTCTCTAACTACGACCGCAAAGTATAAGGCAAACAGAGTAGGCGCTAAAACGCATCCTTGCTTCACCCCACAGGTAACGGGGAAGAAGTCTGTTTGTTCACCGTCTACGGCAACGCAGCATTGCATGTTGTCATGCAGGAGTCTGAGAAGTCTCACAAACTTTCCCGTGCACCCGAGCTTACCTAGCACCAACCATAGAGCATCCCGAGGCACGCTGTCGAAAGCCTTCTCCAGGTCAACAAAGCAAAGGTACAGCTGACGACCCTGTTCTCTGCTCTTTTTATGCAGTTGACGCACTGAAAATATAGCTTCGCATGTTCCTCGGTCTGG
Organism: Antheraea yamamai; assembly: GCA_036509395.1. Classification (NCBI taxonomy): domain Eukaryota; kingdom Metazoa; phylum Arthropoda; class Insecta; order Lepidoptera; family Saturniidae; genus Antheraea; species Antheraea yamamai. The sequence goes on from AP028451.1 coordinate 5,007,146, forward strand.
TCGGAAGCCAAACTGGGTTTCTGGCAGAATCTTTTCAGACAAGTTCTTAAGGCGGTTTAAGAGAACTCTAGCAAAGACCTTTTCGGGGGCTGTAAGGAGAGAAATACCGCGATGAGAGTTGCAGTTGGATCGTTCACCTTTGTTCTTGTAAAGAGTGGTTATGCGCGATACTTTAAAGGTATCAGGGACGCGCTCCTCCTGCCACATGCGAACGAATAGTTCCCACACCAACGTGTACAACTCCTCTCCGCCGTATTTTATCAGCTCTCCCGGTATGAAGTCAATGCCAACCGCCCGTTTGTTTTGTTGCTGTCTGATGGCAGTAACAACCTCGTCACGCGACAGAGGCTCGTCCAGCTCAAAAGCAAAAGGGAGCTGAGGCATTAAACCGATGCTTTGTAGATCAGCTGATCGATCCACATTTAGCAGAGTATTGAAGTGCTCCGCCCAGCGCTTTAGTACATCCTCCTTGCTTGTCAACAGGTGACTACCGTCTAGAGACCTTACAGGCACCCTTGCGTGGTAGGATGTACCAATCAGCTTACGTACCTCACCGTAGAACTCTCCCAGCTGGTTTGTGTCAGTGAGCCATTGCATGTACCTAGCTTTGTCCTGCCACCACTTGTCTTTCATATTGCGAGACAGCTTGCGCAATTCTAGGTCACTAGCTTTAATAACCGCAACGCTTCCACTTCGTCTTTTGTGTTGTCGCAGGAGATCTCGGTGTTTGTCGAATGCTGCCCGCAGGACTTCATCATTTCTATCAAACCAGTCTTCGTTGCGATGTAATTTTGAACCCAGTTCAGTTGAAGCGGTATCCATGATGTGAAATGACAAAGTTTCCCAGGCAGCAACAACATCGCCTACCTCATTAACTGGCAACAGCTTTTTATTTATTTATTTATTTATTTACACTTTATGCGTTAAATACGCAATGGCGGACTTAATGCCTAAGGCATCCTCTACCAGTCAACCATTAGGTGGTGCAGAGATAAATGTTGGTAGGTGTAAAAGGTGAGGTTTTTATGAAATTATGTTTAGCCTATTTAATATTACAATATATAAATAAAATATCAACACCAATATACTAAATATATAATACATATATACTACACATATACAATACATACACATAACAACATCATACATAAATATCAATACAATAAATAAAAGTATAATTAGTCAACATCAAGTACTAAATACAGCATTAACCAGATAATTCTGCTAAATGACACTGGTAAAGCCGACGTACCCTGACTTTAAAACTGAAACGGTTAGATGACATCCTGATTTCGTAAGGAAGCGCGTTCCATAGGAGAATAGATTGAATATAGAAAGATGAATGTACTAGACCGGAAGTATGGACAGGACAGCAAAGAATAAGATTATTAGAAGAGCGAAGGTTAAGGTCATGATTAGAGCATAAGAACTGAAAATGTGGAGTTAAGTAAGAGGGAGTGTTGGGAGAAAATAGAATAGAATACAGAGTTGTCAGAGCCCGCAAATTCCGACGCTGGCGTATGGGCAACCAATTAAGCTCTGAACGATGGCTCGATACATGGTCGTACTTACGAAGATTAAAAACAAATTGAATGCAATTGTTGAGTAATCTGTCAAGTTTGTTAAGAAGGTCAGCGTTCAGATCGTAAAAGCACACATCACCATAGTCAATTATAGGAAATATTATAGATTGCACTAGCATGGTTTTCGTTTTAACTGGGAGAAAATTTTTCAGGCGATAAAAAGACTTTAGAGTACCGATCACTTTCTGGCTAACCTTGGAAATATGAGTTCTCCAATCCAATTTGGCATCAATATATAAACCAAGGTCCTTTACATCCGTACTAAACGGTATAACAAGACCACTGAATATAATCTGAGGCAGCGAGTTGAAGTCTATTCTGGAAATCATACGAGAGCTCCCTATTACAATTGCTTGACATTTGGAAGGATTAACTGATAAGCCAATTCTCTCAGACCAATCCCTTAAGGCATTTAGATCCTGGTTAATAGTATAAATTGCAGCTGAAAAGAGAATTTTTAGACAGGGCTTCAGCGTAGTCCACCCTAACCGCAGGATCTATTAGCTTATCCACGTTCAAAGACGCAAGCTTTTTTATAGGGGATCTACGTGGGTGATAGAGGCGGATTCGTAGCTTAGTAACAATAAGTCGGTGATCAGACCAACAGTGCGCACCACGCATCACGCGAGTAACTTGCACTTGGCTGAAATCTTTTTGCCTCACGATTGCATAGTCAATCAAATGCCAATGCTTGGATCTTGGATGCATCCATGTTGTCTTGTACTTGGCGGCAAGTCTAAACATAGTGTTCGTAATTGCCAGTCCGTATTGAGCACAAAGACTGAGCAGCAACTGACCATTGCTGTTCATGTTGCCAACTCCATGTCTACCCAGAACTCCAGGCCAAGCCTCATAGTCCCGACCAACCCTGGCATTGAAATCGCCCAGCAATAAAACCTGCTCTCTGGCGTTTATGCTATGGAGGCAATGAGTCACTTCCTCATAGAACTTATCCTTGATGTCATCAGACTTGTCTAGCGTTGGAGCATAAACACTGATGACATTAAGGTAGTTGTCTTTGTCCAGATGAAGGCGCAGTGTGGTAACACGGTCTGAGATATGTACAGGGTACTCCTCTAAACGCTTTGTTAAGTGATTTTTGATGGCAAATCCCACACCTGATCGTCGACATTCGGAGGTAGCGGTACCTTTCCAGAAGAAAGTGTAACCGCCACCTACTTCCACCAGCTCTCCTTCATCGGGAAGGTGTGTTTCGCTGAGAGCAGCCACATCCACGTTATAGCGATGAAGTTCCCGAGCTACTATGGCGGTTTTACGTTCAGGGCAGGCGTTGCCACCTTGATCAAGAAGCGTTCTCACGTTCCACGCACCGAACGTCATAGTAGAAGTTCTTTTAAAATTCAAATTATTCTTGCGACGTCGACCACGATTTGGATGATGCGATGATAGCCGCGGTTACTACCATCTACAAAGTTGGGACGAGCATTTTTTAGGGCACCTTTTCTAGCCCCCTCCCCGGCGGAGCGGGGAAAGCAGTGCCTCCCTAAACAGGGCTGCTTTGTCATCCCGAGTGCTGCCGAACCCGCGCCGTCGCCCCAAATGTGCAGCGCAGAAACGACCACGGCGTGTACTCACACCCCCGGGACCGCCTGTGTGCAGGTATCAGACAAAGTCTAGCTTGCATCAGGCTAGACCTCTCTACCTTTACCTATCGCCACAGGACTTTTGTGTACTCGGAGTCCAGTAGTAGAAGCGGTCATATGCGCAGAATATATTAAGGTGCACAAGTGTACGCGCAAGACACAGGTGCACATACTCGTCCTTGTTCTTCTGGACCCAGTGGAACGGGGACCGTTACGACCGGAGAAGGACTCAGACGGATGGTACAGTATTACAGTAAGAAAGTACAAGGGGTCAGTACTATCTCACACTCCCTTTATCGCCTTTTACGATACCCACGGGAAGATATGGGGTGGTGCTATTCTACTCTGCCGGCACCACACGGCATTTATATATAGGAACGCGCTGAATTAACTTATGCTACGGCTCTAGTGTATTGTCCCGATAGTAAATTTAATAGCCGGCAACCAATGATATTATAAGTAAAAAGACGTAGATACGTCATACGTACTCCGAGCGCGACATGTCCAACTGTGGCTAGATAGCCAATATTCTGTCTAATAATACTCTGTATAATCTGACAGATAACTTTTAAAAGAGTGAATCGATTTTAATGACACGAAGACTAAACGTTATTTGACAATATGCTTTATGATTTTCTTAACGCTAGTACACAAGCAAACGGACTGACAGATAGGGGGTAAATTTCGTTCCTGCACACCAGACTAGGCCCCCCTCGGCAGCGACTCAAGCCTAGGTCCGTTCCCTCGGCGTGGAGCCCTTGAGTGCGCTGCTCACGCGATACAGTGACACAAAACCTTACAACGCTGCAACAACATTACACATAACACCTCCACACACGTGCACGCACATATATTTACACATGAAAGTGGAAGGGTTGTATTTTTTCCCTTATCGAACTGAAGTAGTTTAGAAAAATTATCCGACACAAAATACATATAAGAGTTGTCGTGGTATGTATGCTTGGTACACATATATGTTTCAATAACCCATATAAGTATGAATATGTGGCTTAGCTTAGGTTAGCTTAAATAGGTCGCGAATTGCATGTATCAGGCAACAGCCCAAGCCGAGGTGTGCCGTGCACCCTGGAGCTAGTTGCCCAAATAAAATCGGCTGAGTGCCTTAAGCGCTCGCCTTAGTAGTCCGGTGAAGCTTTTAAGACCTTGCTAGCAAAATAGCGTAGTCAGTTCAAAAAAAAGAATAAAAAAACCCCCAGATATTATACATTTCTAAAAATGACTTAAATACATTTACTTTTTTTTTTTTCATAAAAATGTCAATAATGCATCTACATTAAATTTATTATTATTTATCGATATTCGAGCTTTATATATACATATAATTCTAGATACTAACACATTGGAATAAACACAAAACGAGCAAACTCTTGAGATTTATACAATTACTAGAAATCATTTAGATATAAAATTACATATAAAAATGGCGATATATCCATATGGGTTTAAAGTTTCATACATTTTTAATAATCTCAAAATATGAGAACATAATCCGACGTTTAAGCGCGGATTATAAGATATAAAGTTCTATAAATTTTATTACCCAATTTCAGATCGTTAGCGGTCTGTTTTGAAATTATTAAACTTATCATCCTACTGTTCATTTTATATCTCAAGTTAGATATTTGATTGCAGGTTTTCGGATTCTTTTTCTCTGATTTTTGATATTGTAATGTATATAGATATCGTATAAGTATTTACCTGCAGTTATTGAAAAATCAGGCCATTTGTAGAATACGAAGCTACGTCGTTTAACGCTCTGCCCGAACATCTGATGTAGACATATTTTTTTGTAGTTCTCTAGCCTAATTTAAAACCAGGGATAAACTGATGTTATAATGTGTAATATTGCAATGTTATATTCAATTTTTCACCTTTATTATTTGTGTATTTTATTTATATCCAAATAATTTAATGTTACTATCATTTTGTTGAATACTTTTAGGATTTTCATAAAACAAATTGTTGCAGGTGTCTATTAATAAGTAATAGAATACATTTCAATTCAATTTTTAGTAATGTCTGTCTATCTATCTGTTCGTATGAACACGCATCACTGCTAAAGTACTGGTTTCATAATAAAACTTTACAAATAAAATAATAATATAAAATAATAAAGCAATATCATCGAGAGTAACTTAGTCTTTGTTTTATTAAAATCGGTCCACTCTATAAAAAGTTATTGTAATGTGAATGACGGCTCGAGGTAAGTACGAAAGGAAAGTAGTAATCTACGAGTAAGGTAACTATACTAATATTATAAAGTTTATTTATTTGTTTGGTTGAACGCGATAATCTCAGGAACTACTGGTTCGATTTGAAAATTTATTTCACATTTAGATAGCTTATTTATCGAGAAAGACTATAATATATATATCATCACGCTAAGACATACAGGAGCAGAGCACCAATGAAGAATGTTTCAAACTCAAGTTTTTTTCCTTTTGAGAGCTTCCGCTGCGTGTTAGCGTTAGCCCAAATTAACTATTCCACGCGGACGAAGTCGCGGGCAGAAGCTAGTTTACAATATATTTATACTTTTTCCTAAATATACTGTCTTTTGTTTCTTATTTTATTATCTTGCTAAAATGTACACTATGTCTGCCTTAATATAAATTAGTGGTCGTCCAATGTTCGAAATTCGACCATACTCTATTACTTTTTATGATATAATATTGTTTGAATATTTTTGGTAGAGAATATACAAATATTTTAGATTAGTTATTGCCCGGGGCTTTGCTCGCTTTAATGTAGATTTCAAATACTCCTCGGAAACAATATATTTTTCTGGATAAATGGTACTCTATAACCTTTTCTAAATGGACAACGTGTATGCAAAACTTCATCGTTATCGGTTGAGTAGTTAAGACATGAAAGAACAAAACAAACAATCTCACATTCGCATCTATGATATTAATAAGGATTAGTGTCTACTAAAGATCTTGAAGTATGGCGAACAGAGACTTATAAAGTCGACAAATCGTCGATGGTAAGAAAACTGTTTATGATTTCTGCTATTGCTAACAACAGTTTTACTAGCTAATGAAGGAATATATCGGTCTACAAACAGAGGAGACGAACGTACAGAACTATTTTATCTTCGTCTATTTATATGTAGTACTCAAAAATATTTTTAGTAGATTTTTAGACGGTATTCAATTTCTAAGACAAATAAAAGAATAAACATATGCACACGTAACCAAGCCCTAAGACTAGCACTGGAGAATAAAATTAATGACTAATTAAGATCTGTGGGTTTATGTAATGCCATCCCTACTTTCCCGACATTCGAGGAAGCAAGAATAATTTACAGGCTAGTTATGTATGTATTTAAAAATGTTGTAAATCAAACGTTGTTTCTTCAAAAAGCTTGATTTCCTGAGTTAATAGATTCACCTTTAATTTACTGTGAAAGTCAATACAAAATTAAAATGCCTATAATTTGGAGCACACGGTATATTTTAGGTAGATTTTGTATTATCGCTACACGAATGGCAGAATATTACGCTGCGCCCTGAGCGGTATTCTTGCCAAAGAATTTTTATTTATAGTAAAATATTACAGGCAAGTACTATCTTGAAAATTGTTACGTTATCTACAGATTCATTTAGAGCTAATAAACGTTGTGGAATCTGGTTTTGCGAAAGCCTGAACATCACAAATATACGTAACAGTGCTACTGTTAGCTTTACCAAGTGCTGCCTGAAAGTTTTGCTGGACAACACACAAGCGTTTGACACAGCGTAACTTTTTAAGCAGAATACATCAATCTGTAGATTTGGATTCTATAAAATGTTGAAAATCCATGCCCTCAGGCAACATCATTCTAAATTATGGTCAAATAACAAATGTATAACGGACGAATTGTGTCCTGCGTTTTCATTTATGTTTAGTATTTGAACTTTCGAATTACTGTCACCGCAATTAGGTAAGCTTAAATAAACTTTGTCCATCTTTATACAAGGATAAAAACAAAAAACAAATGGACTATAAAGATCAAAGGTCCAGAAGGAAAGAGAAAAGTCGTTAGACCAATGAGACGATGGGCTGATTACATTACACGGGTGACAGGAAACGATTGGATCAGTTTAGCAGGGCGCAAGGGTTTTTGGAAGGTGCATGGTGGTCATGTAGAGCGGCGGCTAAAAGCTGTGCTCTGTACGCACGGGCCTTCTGAAGGTTTGTTAGGAGTCATGGGATGCAATACGCCTGCACCTCTCCGTCGCACTCGGCCGGCTCTTCCGCGCCGTATTGCCGGGGCGTCGGGCTCCCTTTCTCGGTTTCTTTCCGCCTCTTTCTTTTTGGCGGAGAACGCTCTCCGAAAACACTACCACGGTGTTCCATGCCCTCTCGCTACCGACCATGGATAAAATCAGTAAAATAATTTAAGTAAACATACTAACAAAATGTAATAATTGTATCTTGCATTAAACAAACTTTGTGTAAGGCACAACTGTTGCGTAAGGCACCACACAATTTGCCACGGTTTGCGGAAATTCGTTGACATAGGCAGTTATGGTTTAGCTGTTCTTGGTTATGCTTGCTTTTTTGTACTATATATGAGAGTCTTGGTGGTGTATTAGTTTGAACGGTGGAATATCGATTAGTATTGATATTATTAGTAGTACTAACGAATTTTTTGAGATTCGCGTACATTTGCTAATTGAAATTGGTTAGTACTATCGGCTAAGACTGAAGGCTGACGGAGCGATTTTATCCCGTGCCTGTCGCGGTAGTGGAACTGCGATTTTATTTCTAAACTCACAATACCGCTTATTTCCGCGGTTACTCAGCCTTCGCGGTTGAGATCATTGCTCGCAAACGTGGCGGGTGATAATCGCAAGACAGGTGGTTAATGAATTAAAGCAGGATGACCCGCCAACCGAACGCAAAGCGTGCAGGCGCAACCTGTCAAGGCTGCGGGTGACCGCGGCTCGCACGATTCTACTAGTTGCCCGCTGGTGCAGCGAGAGCCGCAACCAACCGCGCACACCGCGGGCCTAAAACGCGTCGTGAGATATGCTTTAATTTTTTACATATATATCTGCATTCCATAGAAGCTGTGGGCCCGCAATCGCGGTGCATCCGGATAAAAACAGTTTCGTGAGTCCTTAGTATAAAGGTGAAAAGATCGCGTAGAAACCTAAATATGAGAAAATCTTTTAAAGTACCACCGTATGTGAAAAAATATAGAAGTATTGTTTTCGCAGAGTTTGAAACAGCCAGTACGCTGTAGGATGACGTGGTGATTAAGCTCCATACTTTCCTTCGGGAAAAGGCCTAATGCCCTGCACTGGATCTCTTACAAGCTGATGTGTATGACCAACTAACGTAATATTCCAATTATGGTTAATACATTGTAATAATAAGTCAAATTAGAGAGCAAGCTACAATTTTCAAGAAACCTAGATTCCACTGAAATAGCTCCCTGTCGCTCATGGCTTGAGTCTTCCTTGAGACGTAATTTAAAATCTAATCTAAGGGGCATACGTCCGCAGGCAATCTGATTCTCGAGAAACTTAATTCCATACTAATTCCGAGTAAGTTCTAAGGCGAAATTGAATCCGAGCGCTTACGTCAGGAAATGCAAGTTAGCTCTACTAAACGTTATATAGAATTAGGGACAGAATACGAAGTAATTGGTATTCTGAGTATGTACGTTAGTGCAACATAAATATTAACTGTTGTTTGAAGGACTGAAGCGATGATGGCTCAATTCATATCGTGTTCGGATTCCCCGTATTTGACTTAGATTGGGATCCTTACGACAAAGTCGGAACTTTCGGTAAAAGAAAATATCGTGATGATACCATAGTATTGTTGTAGCTTTTTAGTACTCGCCTGGGTAGATACCTTCCTCAAAATGAAAAGATGTCACTAAGCACCTGTTGTTGTATTCCGGCAGTTGCACTTACTTGAGCACCAGTCCTCATCCAGGTGAAGCGAGTTTACAGTCTTAGAGCACATAGTCATTTTACATCAGATGAGAGCGTAGCTAAGCATCGAAACCTATACCGTGTTATTACAACAAAGTTAAATACGTATTAAAGACTTGGTTTAAAAAAGTTTCCTAATAAATGCACCGCGCTCGCCCGAGGCAAGTTCGCGTTATCCTTTTTCACAAGTCTAACCTGACGTGACCAAAGCGAGACAAAAGAACAAGATGGCGAACAATCAGCGACCGCGGTGCATTTATTTTGAGACCTTTTTAAAGCCAGGCTTCAATACGTATTTAACTTTTTTGTAATAACATCGATAGAGTATAAAAAATGGGTCAATTAGATTCTTCGTTGGCAGGTCCTAGCAGAAAGATTTTTTTCGATCCTTAGAACCAGTCAATGAATATGCTACGCTATACGCAAGACAATGCTAGAAAAATATAATGTTCAGAGTGAGTATGATTTAAAATCATATTTCGTAGAGAACAAAAGCCTATCGGGTCAAACATTACAATAGTAATAATATGTTGAAGACAGGTACGTATTCAGAAAAGGAAGCTAATAACTAGCTGCTTGTTTTGTTTTCCCACGGATATACTAGCGAAGAAAATGAAACCAAATCTTTATTTTAAAGAAGGATAATAAAACAAAAAATCTTCTTAAGAAAAAATTAAACTGACGAAAAAACTGAAATACAAAAATAATAAACCTTTTTTTAACCTTAATAACTAACTTCTTAAAGTAATGTAAGTATGCCTAAGTAATTTTAAGTCGGCGTCAAACTAGGAAATTAACTAATTACGTAAAGCGTGATGCGCGGTGGCGGCGCATCGTCATATGCCCCTTTGCCGGAAAATGCTGAGCGTTTACGAAGTTAATGTCAGCGAGACAGCGATCCAAACGGACACACACGTGACATCGGTTATCACTGGAGATTTCACATTGCATTGTTAATTTGATTTGGTTATTTGTTTGAATTTAAGGTAATTTAGTGATATTTGCTCATTGATTGTTTGGCGCCGACTCAAAATTACTTAGGTATACTTACATTAGTTTAAGAACTTATTAAGGTTTAGGTAGGTAATAAGGTTTATTATTTTTTGTTTTTCAGTTTTTTTCGTCGGTTTAATTTTATATTTTTTGTGGCTATAATCTACTAATTACTACATGCTTAATCTTGATTTTTATGTAATACACAACTCAGAAACGGAACTATAAATCATCCCCTATTTTTCTACCCTTAGAGGTATACCCTTTCCAATCAAAAAATAAATATTAAAGTCGGACTATTCTGTCAAAGATATGCGTGTATAAGTATACGTGTATATATATATAATAGGTCTTTACCTATGAAATTGCCGTTCTGCAGTACTGGCCATTTCAAATCAAAATAATTTTTGTTTGGCTAAGAATTCTAATTTCAAATTAATTTTATTTTAAAAACATGGAATTCTTTTTCCAAAAGTAGTCATTTGTTTATTGATTAGTGTTACATTTTCATCGCATTTCAATCTTTTTAGTCATCATGGATACGTTAAAAATTCGCGTAATTATGGAATATGAGTACCGTCAATCGTGAGTCAATCGCTCGTCTCCGCTGCTCCTGCACGACAACGCGCGACCTCATACTGCACAGCAGACGGTCTCCAAGTTGCAAGAACTGGGGCTGGAAGTTCTCCGTCATCCGCCCTACTCACCAGACCTTGCGCCTACAGACTACTACTTTTTCCAGAATTTGGATAACTCCTTGGCGGGAAAAAAATTCAATACCCGAGAGGCAGTACAAAATGCCTTTGAAGAATTTGTTGTCTCCCGTCCAGCTGATTTCTTTAAGAAAGGCATCAATAAACTGCCACTGCGTTGGCAAAGATGTATTGATTGCATGGGTCATTACTTCGATTAATACAAATAAAAAATACATGAAAAAAATTCGTTTAAATTTTTTCATACAAAACGGCAATTTCATAGGTAAATACCTAACATACACGCGTCGACTTGAGAACCTCCTCCGTTTTTTTCGTCGGTTACAAAGGGAACTGAATAACTGAATGTACATTTGTTAATTAATATTTTTAAAAATCTTACTAAAATATCGCTTGTTTTTTATTTGGAGATTTTGAACTCAATTTTTTAATTTGTCGTAATATATTTCAAATATTTTCTTTCATAGAAACAATGCCCTAGCACACACATCAAACATATTTATCCCAATAGGCTTAGCCATTCTGAAATAATGCGCTTAAATACATTCGGCATTTGATTTCTATTTATATAAATAACGCTGAGTGATTAAACAGGAATAAAAACTAAAGTCCCTGGCAGGTTTGTTATTTATATAAATATAAGGAGTGGTTATAGATGTGTTCGTGAGGTCACGTCCCTTATCATATATTGTTAAATGCGGCCCTGTATCACGATCGTGGGTTTCGATTTCCTTCCCAAATTAAAAGGGGACCCGCGATTCCCTAAAGGTAGTACGAAACGGGGCCTCTGATATAATAGACACGTTTCATATAAATGAAACGGACGCAATTCAGCCCGTACATGTTTATAAATCGGGCTTTAGCTTTTCTAAATAAGACCAAAACGGTCGAATGATTTTTGATGTTGGTTTTTTGCTTGAGGCTTTAACGAATAAAATACTTTCTTCGTAAATATGTTTCTGATTTTAGCAATGTTACGGAATAAAGGATACTACTACAAATATCACATAAAAAGCAAATCTCTCTTTTTATTACATATATTGTATATGTACATACATTGTATATGTACATATATTGTATATATATCTATATATATATTCCACTATAAAAGAGAATATAATTATGGGAGAAACAATATCACAAGCAGTGTATTAATCTGTTAGTGACTTAAATGAAACATTAATACGTTAATTAAGTGATAACTACACTAACTAAATTATATATATATACTAGCGGGCTCGGCAGACGTTGTCCCGCCCTGAATATGAAAAAATCGTTGACAAATTTTATACTAAAACATTCCTCATCAATCTCTCTATCCACCAGTGAAAACCGCATGAAAATCCGATCGGTAGTTTTTGAGTTTATCGCGAACAAACAGACAGACAGACGCGGTAGTGGACTTTGTTTTATACTATATATGTATATATATATATATATACTATATACTATATATATATCTTAATATATATATTTCTTGTGTGCGTGTGTATGTGACTGAACTCCTCCTAAACGACTGGACCGATTTTGATGAAATTTTGTGTGCGTGTTCGAGTGGATCCGAGAATGGTTTAGATTCACAATTGGACCCGGTAGGTGGCGCTGCGGTCGACTTTTAGGATTTTTTTGTTTTCAAGGCAGGACAACGTCCGCCCGGTCCGCTAGTCTTAATATATATATTTCTTGTGTGCGTGTGTATGTGACTGAACTCCTCCTAAACGACTGGACCGATTTTGATGAAATTTTTTGTGCGTGTTCGAGTGGATCCGAGAATGGTTTAGATTCACAATTGGACCCGGTAGGTGGCGCTGCGGTTGACTTTTGGGATTTATATTTTTTATTATCAAGGCAGGACAACGTCCGCCCGGTCCGCTAGTATATATATATATATATATAACTAAAAAGAAACACCTTTTTAAATTTAAAAATACTTTTAGACATTTAAAATCGATTTGAAAGCGTAGTTTCTAAAATACATTTTTACTGAAATAATTATTCATTGTCAAATAGCTTATTTCATCGGATAAATCATAGGTTTTTTATAGTATAAGGATACTTCTTAAGTTTGTGCGAAAATTTGTATTAATTATTTTTAATCCTTTACCGTTTCATTGCAAGCTTCAGCCGTTTCTGTCTTACACAAAATTCGACAAACAGCCTGTTATGTAGTGGCTTTTATATTTGACTAGCTCACCCGCACATCTTCGTCTGCGCCAAATCGGTTATTACCTGTTCCAATTTTATTTCCAAACGCGAAAAATCTTAAAAACCTTCAACCCAATTTTAGCGACACCTATCGGGTGCAATTGTGAATCCAAACTATCCTATATATATTGGTAAGAATTGTCTTCGCGGTATCTCCTGGGTTACTCCTATGACCGTCACCTCCATGCCCCATTCACTATCCTTGCCACAACACAATAATGTTAGCGAATGAATTATCCGGCGCTCTCACTGACCGAACGAAACGCAACAATGCAAGCACTGTTACCTCACGTCAGTTTTCTGCGAGAGGGTGGTAGTACCGCGGGCGAGGCGACCCATTCATGCTGAAACCAGTAATATAGCTTCAGCGTGGCTCTATCACCTAAAACAAATAATAACATAATTTAATAACAGGGTACCCATATGGATTATGGATTTCCGTAAAGTAACGCCTTCTTCAATCAAATATATAAACTTCTATATTTTCGATATTAATTCTATTATTTAACATCCTTCCATATAATAAAACGTTGTACGTAATAAATTGGTTCTCTTTTTGTTGCAGTTAGACGTAGTGGTGATCAATCAATTCCAGGCGGAAGTGCAAAGTAGCCTCCGCTATAATAGACGTTTATACACACATCAAAAAAGTCTAAGCAACATGCGTGATATTACAAATTTTACCATTTATATTAATTAATTTCTAAGTATTTACTCAAACAAAGTGCGTAGGTAAGTAAACTTTTTTGTTATTGATGACATACTGGCTGGTTGTAAAAAAGAAATTTGATTATGTTTTGTTTTTTCATAAAATTCAAATGACTGCGAATTTGTTTGAATTTAAGTGCGTTTTAATTGCTACGTTTAGTCTTGATTTTATAATTTTACCAACCTTTTAAATAAAGTTAGCGACAAAATTGAATTGTTAGATATTCTTTACGTCATGAAGCGACGTCATTTTATGGCAGATGAAATGCAAAGAGCTGTAGGGATGTTGCAAGCGGGAAGTAATCAATCTCAGGTATCTCGACATTTTGGCATTCATAGAAGTGTTATTTGTCGTCTTTGGCAGCGCTGCAATAATACAGGAGAACCCGCTGAACAGCATCCAGGCCGTAAAAGGAGTACAACCACTCGGCAAGACCGGTACATACAACTGACTGCAAGACGCCAGCCGATGTTAACCGCTCGAGAGATAAGTTTGAGGCTACAAATTTCAAGTGGTGTTGATGTAAGTCCTCAAACTGTGCGAAATCGACTGCATGAGTACGGCCTACGAGCTCGACGCCCAATCAGGTACCCACCGATACGTCACGGGAATCGCGCTCGTCGATATGAATGGTGTAGAGAATGCATAACATGGACCCAGGAATAATGGGATAAAATTATGTTTTCCGATGAGTCGCGATTCGGGTTTAAGGCTGATACAAGAAGGGTGCGAGTGTATCGTTGGCCCGGAAATACTGAAAGGCTCAGGTGCGTTCAGGAAGTTCATCCATACAGCGGCTCAACAGTTTTGTTATGGGCGGGTATTATGAACAACAGGCGAACTGAGCTCGTTTTTGTAAATGGAAACATGAATGCTGAAAATTACATTGAGGATATTCTCAGACCTTATGTCTACCCATTTGCACAAACCTTTGGCTCCGATTTTAGGTTAATGCATGACAATGCGCGTTCACATACAGCTCGGCGAACCAGTGAATACTTTGCAACGGAGAACATCCGGGTATTGCCCTAGCCTGCACAATCGCCAGATCTCAACCCCATCGAGCACGCATGGGACATGCTCCAGAGACGTGTTTTGAAGGACTTGGACGGAGCGACAACAACCCAACAGCTGAAGGATTTGCTACAATTCCATTGGGAGCGAATACCGCAAGATGACATAAACAGTCTCATTAATTCAATGAATAATCGTTGCCGACAAGTTCTGAATAGCAGAGGAGCCCATACTTTGTATTAAATTGTTCTATTCTTTCACAATAAATACATTTTCTTTAGAAATTTCATTTTGTAAGAAAAAAGTTTAGTTTCTTATGTATCTTAGTTTCTACAGTATATTCTAATATTGTTCATTTCTGTTATTAAAAGAACTTATAAAGATAACAGCTGTTATTTTTACATCATAAAACCCTAAAGATATTATTTTAAAAATAAAATACAACGTTATAATGTGAAGAACCATCCTAAAATTTAACTTAGTACATGTTGCTTAGACTTTTTTGATTAGTGTATTTCATTAGTCATTATATTTCTTGTAGTCATTGTGGTCTAGTGGTTTTTCAGTTGTTCAATTTCAAACCTGTGGAATTTCGATGCGATGTCCCAGGTTCGAACCCCGGCATGTACCAAGGGATATTTCGAAATTTGTGTACATTTACTAATTTAAATTGGTAACACGTGAAGGAAAACATCGTGAGGAAACCTGAACCTGAGAGATGTGTTTGTAGTACTAGGTACTGTATGTGGGAAAACGTAATACTCTGGATTTCTCAGAGTTTGAAATCGCTAATACGTCGTGGGCTGGCGTAGTGATTATGTCGATACTTTCCATTGGGAATAGGCCTATGGCCAGGGCACTGTAAGCAGTGGACCTCTTATAGACTGATAGTGATGGCGATATTTCATTCAGTAGTGAAAGTGCTAAGACAATTTCCTTTTTTATACTAACACTAGCGGGCCCGGCACACGTTGTACCGCCCTGATTAAGAAAAAATCTTTGACAAATTATATACTAAAACGTTCCCCATCAATCACTCTATCCACAGGTGAAAACCGCATGAAAATCCGTTCGGTGCTTTTTGAGTTTATCGCGAACAGACAGACAGACAGACGCGGTTGAGCACTTTGTTTTATACTATGTAATGATAATGATGGTATAATGAACTCACGTCTAATTCAAAATCCAAGAGTTTAGGTTTTTGGTCAAGTTTAAGGATTATTATTTTTTTTTATGTCAAAGGACGCATACGAACAGGTGGGTCACCTGGTGTTAATCACCACCGTCCTTAGACACTAGCAACACCAGAGGAGTCGCTAGTGGGTTGCCAGCCTGTGTATGGGGGAGGGGGAAGGGTAAGGAGATGGGCCCCGGCGGTCTCACTGACCGAAAGAAACGCAACAATGCAAGCACTGTTACTTCATGTCGGTTTTCTATGGGTGGTACTATCCCGGGCGAGCCGACATATTTATGTTGAAACCAGTAATAGCTACAGCGTGGCTCTACCACCTACAGACTTTAAGTTTGGTTTAAAATTACTTCGTCATGCTTCAATAAAATATAAGAAAGGATTAGATATTTTCATGTTAAAATACCTGTTTAATCTGAGACCATACAAATCAACTCGACTTTGTGAAATTAGTGAGAAAGTATTTTCGAAGAAGTGAACTCCTACAAACTTCTTAATGCTTTGATATTATTTTCATTGAGCTACTTTATTAAATTTCGTTTTAATCAGAGGTATTACAGAAATAGTATTTTTATGGTCTTGTTTAAGAGAATATTAGGTTATTATCTATACTAATATTATAAAGAGGTAAAGTTTGTGAGGTTGTAGACAGTAAGTAATATCTAGATCTACTAAACCGATTTCGAAAATTATTTTACCAATAGAAAGCCACATTATGTGTGAATGTCATAGACCGGAATGTCATAGATATTTACCCGAAAAATGAAAAGACATTTTTGTAGTAGTCGGATTTGCAAACTAAGTCGGAGAAAAAACGGTCGAACGAAAACGTTTCTTACGAACGCTGCCTTAATGATGAGAGATATGATTGAGTTTTCGATGTTTATTGGTCATATTATCAACAACAATTATGAATTCTTATCAAGATACATAGCAGTCAGTACTAACCAAATCACACTCATAATTTCATCACAAGTAAAAATGTTTACCGCCCAACGAAGTGGGCACGGGTCAGCTAGTTGAAAATATAATTAATTACGTTCATAACGTATAACGTATTTGGCTTTTTCAGAGACTTTAGTAATTTATTTATTTTATGTCGAGTATAAAGAATTGATGCATGATTATAGTGAATATTTGGTCTTCCATTATTGTAATAATTTTATCATAATTTTAAAGATATTTATCGTTTTTGATTATTTATAACAACAATTTAAAAGCTGTTACAAATTCCTGAGTAATCATTTGAATAAAATTGAATTTTAAAATACTAACTATTCATCGCGGCTTCGCACGAGAAAAATAATTAAAGCCTAATTAATCATTACATAGTATAAAACAAAGTCCGCTACCGCGTCTGTCTGTCTGTCTGTTCGCGATAAACTCAAAAACTACTGAACGGATCGCCATGCGGTTTTCACCAGTGGATAAAACGATTCATGGGGATAATTTGCCAAAGATTTTTTTATAATCAGGGCCGGACAAAATCTGCCGGGCCCGCTAGTGATAAATAAAAATAACTGAAAATGACGTTGTGGTATAGGATGGTAAACACGCTATAGGAGAACTGGCTCTCTAGTGCAGCTGCCGGAACACCTCAATAGGTCCTTGGCGACAGATATTTAACTTTAAGGGCATTTTCAACAGCTAGCCAGGTAGACTTAGAGAAAATCCTAATGATATATTGTAGTTTCACCGCATTGTTTTCCTTCACGGAGTTCCTTCAGTTGGAGGGATTACGAACCTTTTTTTTCCCGCGGGATAATCCTCTTGGAGATCTGCACCTAGCCGGGCAGCACAGGTGAGAATGCCAGATTTCTACTGACTAAGCCTCCTCGGTGTTCTTCTTGCACCATTTAGGCGGGTGTGCAGTGCTTCTACCCAGCAGTTGACCCCTCATCAGGGCCCCGACTCGTAGTCCGAAGCGGGAAGACTAAATGAAAGAATGAAGAATGAAAGTAATATTAAATGTTACTCAAGAATATGCTTTATGATTCTCTTAGTTGAAGTTTAATCGTGAACGCAGTATTTTCGCAGTGATGCGTGTTGGTACAAACCGACAGACAGATAGACATTTCTAAAAATGATTGAAATGTATTTTATTCCAAGAGATCTGCAATATTTTTTTTTTCACAAAAATTTAAAAAGTACAGACACGTTAGATTTACATTCTTATTATATGTATAAGTTTTTCTACTACTGTACTTTTGTTTAATTTTGTTTTTAACAATTTAATTTAATTTTGGTATCATTTTTGTTTAACACTTGAATAATAATTTTGTTTAATAAAATTTATAAACTTAATATTCGAGAGGGGTACATATAAACCCAGTGAATAAAATTTTAAAGACACGAAGTCTGAATTGAATTTTATTAAAAGGCCGACAAATATATAAAGACTCTATATATAATTTCAAACAAAAGGACCGGGTAAAAGGATGCAAATATAAAAAGCAGAATATGAAAAGAATCTTGCGGGATGTTTGGAATTAAATCAAGCCCGTGAACACGCGGCCTAAATTATAATGAAACCCTTTGAAAACTGGGAAACAATGATGAAGATACTACGTTAGGAAGGGGCATTACAAAAGTTTATCAAACAACTACCGTCCGGATTCAATTATATTTTTAGGCATAATATTTACGTTCAGTGTTTCGTGTTCAGATGGTGGATCTATCAGTTATTTGCCCGGCAACTAATTTAGTTCACTAGGTGGTAGAGCTACGCTGAAGCCATTACTGGTGTCAGCATGAATGGGCCGGCTCGCTCGGGGTAGTACCACCCTCTCACATAATACTGACGTGAAGTAATAGTGCTTGCATTGTTGAGTTTCGTTCGGTCAGTGAGAGCGTCGGAGGCCCACAGATTGGCAACGCACTTGCGACTCTCCTGGTGTTGCTAGTGTCTATGGACGGTGGTGATCACTTGATATCAGGTGACGAACCTGTTCGTTTGCCTCATATGATGTAAAAAAAAAACGAGTTCGCGGCTCCGGATTGTTCTAGCTGCTAGTGTCACATTTCTTTACTTTCCGTGACGTATTCTTATCTCGTTAAGCATTGTCTTGTTGGGCTTACAGGAGAAACAAGATTGTTGCTTACTAATCGACTTTCTCCCATGATGGTATCAATCAACTTTTAAAATCGCTGTTATGTACAATGATTAGACAATAACATCTAGTTTCTGAGTAAAAGAAAAACTGGGAACAAACCTGGAACTGTACCTCCACTTGGGCAGGAGTTAAAAGGTACCTGCGACCAAACTAGTACCAACAAGTTAGCTATAGTCAACATTTTGTTTCTTTGTATTTGTTGTTTGTATTTCTTTGTATTAAAACTTTCAATGTATTAAATACCTTTTTTCCTAACGCGTGTACACAAGTATACACACACTTTTTTTACGATTTCATCATAATTTCAGCCATCAGGGAATTTTAAGTGTCTGTTTGAAAGAAGGTAGTAACATGTTTAACTTAGCGAAACGGGCTCTGAAATATAATGACCAAAACATATCTTTAGGTGTTCTGTGACAGATTCATAGCTTGAAAATATTAATTAACCAGGCGGATATGAGAAAATTTCCCACCACCATGCCTTGGCTTGATTAGTTTGTTTTCTTTCATTGAAAGCTCAGGTCCATTGTGAGATTTCACATTCGAACCCACGTATGCCTTATGGGATAAAGATATCTTGATATATAATTACATAGTATAAAACAAAGTCCCCTACCGCGTCTGTCTGTCTGTCTGTTCGCGATAAGCTCAAAAACTACTGAATGGATCATTATGCGGTTTTCACCAGTCGATAATGTGATTCATGTGGAACGTTTTGGTGTATAATTTGTCCAGGATTTCTTTATAATCAGGGCAGGACAGCGTCTGCCGGGTCCGCTAGTTAAATATATATGAATAATAATATTCTAACGTTACTAGAAGAAGTGCAAAGTAGTCCAGAGTAGTAAGATTATATTACAAACAGATTGAGTTTACAAGTGGGACTATACAAATATCATTTAACGATAGATTTTGAATTGGTGGCACCAAGTCACAAGTGCATTAGAAAATGACATTAGTTTTTTGTACACCAAAAGACAAAACTTACTGCATATGTGGGCCGTTAAAAATCCCGCTGTGTCTTTATAGTTGGTTGTATTTGTTGTAAACTGAACAATAAAGACGATTTGAGGAAAAACATTGGTTGTCTAGGGCTAGCGAAGTTGGCCACCGTATCGATGAGAGTTGGATACTTATCATGAGCATAAGTTTCAATATCTGAACCACTAAAGCACTGATCAGCTGTCTCCCTATCACATAGAAAGTCGGCTAGCCTAGCCTAGCACATTACCGAATTACCAGATAGTGAGTTCAAAAACCATGTCAAGTGGGTTTTGTTTCTATATTATAGGGTGGATCAATATGTGAACGATTTTGACGTCTGGAAATGTCGCCCCGCTTTGTACATCCACTAAAACCAATGTAACTATTTATGTTTTGTAAAAATATATAACATTAAGAGATAAACCAGATCGAGTTTCTTGCCGGTTCTTCTCGATGACTGGGTTGTTTTCCGAACTGGTGGTAGCTTTGTCGTAATAAAGCGCCTTCTGAGGGCCTAAATTAAATAAAGTATCTTTTGATTTGATATTTTCATTCACATACTTTTGAAATCCTGACCAAAGATAAATCTATAGATTAAAAAAAAAGTGAACGAAATTTAAAACTACACTCGATAATAGAAAAAGTATCGTAGTGCACAAGATCAACCCTAGTCGAGATTCTAAAATAATACACAATATAGAACTATACTTCATATTATAGGGATGTACCTTAATAACAAATGACCATCGACCCTCAATAAAATATACCCGAGTTCGATATAAATTACAGCAGGTCGAAATGGGTACGCGATTCTGGATACCTGATTTACGTTCTTATAAGGTTCTCCAGTCTAAAAGATACATTAAGAATATTTTTATAAGAATAAATAACGTCATAGTGATTTGATGTCGCTTTAATGCAACGTCGAATGTTTGTTTAATTTTTTATTATAGAAAAATAAACGAATGAGTTACATTTGTAAAATTGATCTCAGGATACAGAAATCAAGGAGAAAGTTTTGTAATGACACAGATTTTTGACGTGATAACGTCTTATAAATCGACAAACGCCGGCTGCACGCACGAAAAAGCATGACTCCGTCACGTTTCGTTTGAGCCGAGCGTGCAAGCGCGTTCTGCCTAAGCGTTCAGCTTGTGACATATCTATCTATATATAGAAAAATTCAATTCAATTCATAAAAATATGCAATGTTTTCTTTTGATGCCATCACGTAAAAGTATCGTCCGTAAATCGACTCTAAAGTCGTCTCTAAAGACAACCAATTTTTTTAGTAAACTTGGTTTGGTAAGCATCGTGGCGAAAGCAGACTTCCACGTACATAGCCAGTATCGACATTTAAAAGTTGCATTTCGATAGATCATTATCTATATAAGACTATGTAGAGGGTTGTCATGTAGTCAGATATTTACCACCACATTGATCAACATAGGTTTGAATCCTTGCGAATGAACTCCTGCTTTCGTTGAAGAAGAAAATCGTGTTGAAGTCATAGTATGGTGTTAAGGTTTCTTGTAAGCCAGTCTGACTAGCTACCACCCTCGACTTGAGAATCTATCACCAAGCATCTATGGGTGTGTTCCAGCAGCTGCAGTTTACAGCCAATCCCTCTAGATTTAACGTGTTTACTCAAGCCTGTGGTGAACTTATAAAGTATTAAAAACAAAAGCAAAAAGTATGGCTTAAATAGCTTACGGTTATGGTATGGGTTATGGAGATCGATCCTAAACATAAAACCGTTGTTTTAAGCCACAGAACATAAGGTCACACAACAGAAGGTCTTACAAAAACTGATGTCATTGTTATTGATGAGAAGATAAAATGCAGAACAATTTCTTCAAACTCTGAATTCTAAGAACGATTTTTTTTAATGTTTATTGAAGTGAAAACTTGTTTAGGCGCGTTGAGCGGTATATTTTGGCAGGAGATAAATTTATAATTTCGCGTCATGAGATGTTAGTAAGCGTAACTGATCGTATTGCGCTCACGCGGCTTGCGTCAGACTTGCGACGCGTAGTACAAGAGCCTGTGTACATTTAATATTGATATTTTGTATTAAGATTGTGCAGTCCATCATATGTTTGATGAATTAATAAACTGTATAAGAAAGTATACAATTATTATTCAAGTAAGCCGTTCAAGTAAAACGTTTATATTTCACTAGGTTCTGCCCGCGACTTCGTCCGCGTGAAATAGTTACTTTGGGCTAACGCCAACGCACAGCAGCAGCTCTAAAAAAATACCCAGATTTTGAAACGATTTTCATTGGTGCTCCGCTCCTATTGGCCTTAGCATGATGATATGTGGCATATAAGCTTCCTCAATAAATAATATAACACTGAAGTAATTTAGTACCTGAGATTAGCGCGTAAAGCAAACATACCCTTCAGCATTATAATTTTAGTATAGATTATTGCCGATACGTATATAATACGTATATAATATTATGTAATTAACATTTTACCCTGAGACTTCTGTGCGAGAGGTTTACTCTTCAACTTTGCAGACTTTTGTCTGAGTAATGCCGGAGCAGTGTAAAACACCGGAAGCGTAGCGGCGGTGCGCCCCCACCGCGTCCTGCTCGCACCCCACCTGTAGTTTCCGGCACCAGTACTCGAGTGCTACAGTAAAAGATAAAGAGTTTGAAAAACCAGACATTTTAATTTACTATATTTGCGTTTTTGCGTCTCATTTTCCTTTGCTTTCACCGTGTTTATGTCACAAAGTATCTGTTGATTGTTTATACTTTTCAACCGGTTCTCTTCAATGCTTTTTAAAATGGGAATCAACATATCTTTGTATATAAAAGGGCAAGGACTTAAGTACATCTTCTTTCTCTGCTTTTTAACCATTTGTTTCGTCCTTTCCATTTCTTAGTATGTTTCATTTTTTTGTTGCTTAGAAGATATTGTCCAGCTTTAGTGTCATCAATAAAAAATACTTGAAAATACTTTTTTCTAAATGGCGTCGGCAAATCGAAGCCTGTATTTATAAGTCTCTATTCATCGTACTTCACGATCCCTACGTCTACTTGATCTATACACATAAAATGAATGTAAATCTAGCGTGTCTGTTGTACCTTTTAGATTTGTATAAAAGAATGTTGCTGGTGTTTAGGAATAATTAATAAAATACATTTCAATATTTTTTAGATATGTCTGTCCATTTTTTTGAACATGCATCACTGCGTTCATGATAAAACTTTTATAAAGAAATTCATAAGGAATATCTTCGAGTAACATTTAATCTTTGTTTCATTAAGATTGGTTCGGTCTATCAAAAGTTATTGTAATTTTAATGACAACACGAGTTATGAACGAGAGATGAGTAGATAATTGCACTATTTTCTCTACTTTTAGAAGTGACTCAAAGCGTTTCATTTACTTTTAAGACAAATTTATGTCGAACATGTAAACATGGCTAACTTTAAACACATTTTCGTAAAAAATCGATTTTTTTAGTTACTTCCTTTCCATTAAATGAGCGATATATAGTTTTTAGAACGTGAACAGGAAAAAATAGAACAAAGACGTGGTGATTTTTAAAATATGAATAAACGTACTAACAGTTTGGATGCTATAGCAACCGTATTTATTAGGAAACTAACTGACCCGTGCCCACTGCGTTAGGCACTAAACATTTATAAAAAACTACTTTTTGTGACTTAAATATAAAAGTTGGACATATGCTATGTCTTTTTGTAGGCATTATCAAGCTCTACAGCTTTTCTCTGGAACTCAGTCATATATCTCTCATCGTTAAGGCAGCGTCCGTAAGAAACGTTTTCGTTCGACCGTTTTTTCTCCGACTTACTTTACAAATCCGACTACCACAAAAAAGTCTTTTAATTTTTCGGGTTAATATATAGCCTATGATGATCACAAATAATGTGGCTTTCTATTGGTAAAATAATTTTCAAAATCGGTTTAGTAGATCCAGATATTACCCCCTACAACGTCACAAACTGACAATCTCACAAACTTTACCTCTTTATAATATTAGTACAGAAGGATACTCGTAAACGCCAGTTATAGCAAACTATAAAAAAAATCGCATACGCTAAAAAAGTAATTTAGCTAATCTTTATATATAAATTTCTTCTGTGCGTGTGTATGTCACTGCACTAAACGATTGGACCGATTTTGATGAAATTTTGTGTGCGTGTTCCAGTGGATCCGAGAATGGTTTAGATTCACAATTGGACCCGGTATGTGGCGCTGTGGTTGAATTTTTTTTTTTATTATCCAGCCAGGACAACGTCCGCCCTGCCCGCTATTAATTTATAAATCTATAAATGTTTTCAAATCATTATTTGAGGACATATTTCAATTTGTCTAATGAATATTAGACTAAATATTTCTGTTGAAAATATCAATTTAATCCGACGCACTTATATGAATAGATTTCTGAGGTTTGTTATATGGCTCTAGTTTTGTCTGTTCTAATTATTGTGACCAACTATTCTACATACCATAGGACGTCCTGCATTTTTTGTATTAAGTTTAACGTTCTGTCGAAACAGGCCGTGGTCTTGGATTCTCTTTTTTTATTTTTTTATATCATGGAAGGCAAACGAATAGATGGTGAACACCTGATGTTAAGTGATCACCGCCGTCCATAGACACTAACAACACCAGGGGAGTCGCAAGTGCGTTGCCAGCTTGTGTTTGGGGGAAGGGGACGGAGGAGGAGATGAGATGGGAGGGTAGGGGAGGTAGGCCTCCAACGCTCTCACTGACCGAACGAAACGCAAGCACTTTACTTCACGTCGGTCTTCTATGAGAGAGTGGTATTGCTCCGAGCGAGCCGACTCATTCATGCTGAAACCAGTAATAGCTACAGCGTGGCTCTACCACCGATAAAAGTAATAGCTTCAGCGTGGCTCTACCACCTATATTCGATAACAATATCTATTTTTAAAAAACTTATGTAGGCTAACAAAAAAAATTATAACAGTAGTAAATAGATAATTAAGTTGATGGGTTTAATTGTGCTATTTTAAATATGTCTTATATAAATAATCTCTATCTATATATATAAAT
>AP028451.1:5032766-5056766 GCA_036509395.1 Antheraea yamamai
CGTGCCCGCGGCGTGGAGCCCTTGAGTGCGCTGCCCGCGCGATACAGTGACACAAAATCTTATAATACTGCAACAACATTACACATATCACCTCCACACACGTACACGCACATAGGCTTACACATGAAAGTGGAAGGGTTGTATTTTTTCCCTTATCGAACTGAAATAGTTTGGAAAATTATCCGACACAAAATACATATAAGAGTTGTCGAGGTGTGTATGTTTGGTAGACATATATGTTTCAGATGTATTTCAGTGTATGTAGCTTAGGTTAGTTCAGATAGATTGCGAATTGCATGTATCAGGCAACAGCCCAAGCCGAGGTGTGCCGTACACCCTGGAGCTAGTTGACCAAATAAAATCGGCTGAGTGCCTTAAGCGCTCAACTTAGCAGTCCGGTGAAGCTCTTAAGACATTGCTAGATCAATAGCGTAGTTAGTTCGAATAAAAAAAAAAAAAAATTACGTCACAATCTTATCATACGGCAAATGCCAAAGCTTGCTTTTAAATCTATACACATAAGTAAACTTAAATCTCTGTTCTGTATCCGAGCTAATCTCCGAAACCACTGAACCAATTTTAATGAATCTATTACAAACCAATCGAGGAGTTTTCAGAGTATTATCCAGGCCACATATGATACTAGGCAGTAAGGATAAAATTTAATAAAGGCAACCTAAAATCGTTAAATTCACGTTCTCATCAAATTGTCAACCCATTTTAATAAGAATGGAGTCGCAGGCTCTGGTTAATGAGTATATTAGGAAATTACTACAAAAAAATATTGTGAAACGGTAATGGCTCAGTTGATAGTGTGTTCGAACACCGCGCCAACTGACGTGGATTCGAATCTTTGCAACTGAGTCTAAGGCTTTTCCTAAGTCTAATTGTCTAACTAAACCCTGAAGTTGAAAATCTATCACTAAGCACTTATTGGTGTATTCCGACAACTGCAGCCGAGCACCAATCTCCTATAGATTTAGCGTGGTTACCATTTTAGACCACGACGTCATTTAACATCAAGTGGAATTGTGGTTAAACGTTAAAAATATACCAGGTGTTATTTTACTCGCTGACAGTATCCTAAGAGATGATACTTCATGGTCACATTTAATATATAAAATAATAATATCAAAACAAATACTAATAAACAACAAAGATAATCTAAGTTAATGTTTATTGTAAGACTTTCAAAAGTATAAACACAAACGTAGTAAACCTAGGTGCAATGACCGGTGTCGAAAGCTGCAAGGGGCGATCCGGAGTTAATAACCTACGTTAATAAAACGGACAATAAACCCTTTTGTTTTGTTCATGCCGTTCCCATGCTCACTTTCAAGTGAAAGTGAAGTCATCCGACGATCATTGACACTATGCTTTAACATAAACGCGTAGAGGATTGCGTTTAATTTTTGTATTTTTATTTTGTATCCGCCATAAATATTTCTACCGTCTAAACTTTCAGCTTGTATAAGATATAAATAAGAAAAGGAAATAAATTATAAATGTAATATATACATATCTAAATATGATTTACAGTTATGAATTAAAAAGGTATGCAATTTCCTTGGTGGACGATACTGGTGTTTGAATATTTCCCAACATCGCACTCCATTTGACATACATTATAATAGGATCTGTTGTTAGAAGCGCAGATGGGGTCATATATTCTTGAGCACACACATGATTTCTTCGATTCTTCAGTTGTACTTACTTCTGGTATACTGGAACTATAAAAAAATAGTATATAAATAAAGGTTTGTCAATCTACTTATTCACTTATTACAGTACAGGTCTTAAGTGAAATTTAAAATATTTTTAAGTAAAACTTCTTAGGGAGGGTTTTGAAATTTTGATCGGCAATCTTTTTGTGTGACGAAGAGTGATGGGGGTAAACACTGTGTCGGGTAGGGTGTTGAAAACACTGGTTTTCGTCTGATCACCGAAGTTAAGCATCATCGGGCGCGGTTAATACTTGGATGGGTGACCGTTTGGAAACATCGCAAGATGTTGCCTTGTTGTTGTATTTTTCTAATTAAAATATTTCACTGTAATACAATAGTTTCACTTCGATCGCGTGTCTTAACGACACACTTTTTTTTGTTTTTGTGTAACAAACACTCGCTTTTATTATTTTTAGGTTATTTTAAATTATGACATTTGGTGACGGAAACGTAACAGAAGATTACGGAGACGTTACGTAAGACGAACAATTGTTAAAATTATATAATAACCGAATGTTAAAACACTACTTATTAATTAGATTTTTGAACTGGAAACTTCTTTAGGTGCAATGAGCGGTATTTTTGACAGGAGATAAATCTATAATTTCTGGTCATGTCATGCTACGTCAGCATGGCCGTATCGCGCTTACGCGGCTTGCGTCAGACTAACAACATGCAGTATAGGGGCCTATGTACATGTAATATTGATATTAAACAGTTCATCATACTTTTGATTGGTTAATAAACTTTATTAAAATGTTTATAATTATTACTCAAGTACGACTACGAGTGTCAACAGATATGAAAACCACACTAATGTAAATAATTTTGAAATTATATATTGACATTCTCACGATAACTAATATGAAAATTGAAAAGAGAATAAATTTACTTCTTTGTTTTCAGTGTTCACTCCGTCGGCGGTCATTATGACTGCCTCTACTTTTTTTGTTCTATGTATTAGAATAGTACAAGGAACAGATGCTAATACATTTATTTGTATCAATAACTTTAATAATATAATATACTGGCGACACGCCCCGGCATCATAATCGAGTTGTACTCAATATGTGTGTACCACAAACATCCGAAGGAATTTTAGATACACAGTAAATGAACCACATTTCTGCATGTTGACATAACACACCTTCGATTTTAACAATCGGTAGGTGGTAGAGCCACGCTGAAGCTATTACTGATTTCAGCATGAATGGGTCGGCTCACCCGGGGAAGTACCACTCTTTCATAGAAAACCGACGTGAAGTAACAGTGCTTGCATTGTTGCGTTTGGTTAGGTCAGTGAGAGCGCCGGAGACCCACCTCTCCTCCCCTCTCCTTTCCTCTCCCTTTCTTTCGACTCCCCTAGTGTTGTTAGTGTCTATGGACGGTGGTGACCACTTAAAATCAGATGACCCACGTGTTCGCTTGCCCGCTACGACACTAAAAAAAAAGTAAAAGCTTACACGATCGATTTAAATTTGTCTTAAAAATAAATAAAACGCTTAAGTCAGTTCTAAAACTAGGGATAGTTAAAGTAATTATATAGCTATTTGATCGTTGTAGAAAATATCACCATTTATTATAGACAGACTTTCAAACAACCATTAAGAAAAGTACGTAGTTAATTTATGTTTTTAATAAAGTATGTTATGAAATAATATTCAATACAAACGGAGTAACAGCATAATGCACTACCATAATTAGCATAAAACAGAACTAAGTCGTAATGTCACCGAAAAAACTACCTACGTACATTTTTTAAAATAAAATGGCACATAGATCTGAAGTAATGCATTTTTTCAATAAATTATAGTAAATATGTTATTTATTTTTGATTAAAACATCTACTATTTCTTTTAATTATAGGAGGCAAACGCAGAGGGCCACCTGATGTTAAGTGATCACCACCGTCCATAGACAGTAGCAACACTAGGGGAGTCGCAAGTGTGTTGCAAGCCTATATTTGGGGGAGGCGAGGTGGGCCTCAGGCGCAGTAGTCCGGTGAAGCTGTAAAGACCTTGCCAGCATAGTTAGTTCGAGAAAAAAAGGGCCTCAGGCGCTCTCACTGACCGAACGAAACGCAATAATGCAAGCACTGTTACTTCACGTCGGTGTTTCTATGTGTCGGGTGGTAGTACCCCGGACGAGCCGATCTATACATGCTGAAACCAGTAATAGCTTCGGTGTGGCTTTACAACCTACTAGATATACTCCTTTAATCTTTACGTCATTTTATTAACTATCTTCAGAGACTAAGTTTTTCACACGTTTAAATCAAAAAGAGAGCAGCAGTCATCTATTTTTGATCCTATTAAATTAACTGTTGAATTGGACGTGTTCTCCTCGCAACCTTAATTTGCTTTCTGGTCAAAATGTGAAAAAAATACATTTTAGTTACTTCTTTTTTTTATTAAAGATGTGATTTAAATACTAAATAATATTTTTTACTGCAAATAACTTTAAATCTGTCATGTCTTAAAAATATATATACTGAAACGATATGCTAACAAACACAATATTAATCTACATTAAGTGTTCAAGATAACTAACATATTAAATTGTTTAAGGATTAAGATTGCTATACTGCTCAAAATAGCATCCTAAATTACATTTTTTTTATATATATAAAAGTTTTAAAAAAAATTGTTGACTGTAAACATGCACGTGGGGCGCTCGCGATTCTTGATACTGCTTTGTTGGTTTATTACGTTTGTGCAAAACCATTTTTGTTTCTCTAAAATAAATGTAACCTAACTTACTCCTTAAAAATAAGATATCTGCCGTCAGAGTCCTGTAAAAATAGGTCCAACCGTTTCGGAAATTTTCCGTAACAAACAAACAGAAAGAGAAAAATATTAAGAACTAGCGGGCCCGGCAGACGTTGTCCCGCCCTGATTAAAAATAAATCCTTGACAAATTATATACCAAAACGTTCCTCAGGAATCAGTTTATCTACTGGTGAAAACCGCATGAAAATCCGTTCAGTAGTTTTTGAGTTTATCGCGAACAGACAGACAGACAGACGCGGTAGGGTACTTTATTTTATACTATGTAATGATAGGTTTTATATCTCATCTATTTTCATATGTATTTTGGAAAAAGCCGTTATTCTAACGTTACAAGCACTTTAAATTTATTAAGATTTAAGAATTATTTTAATATCTTTTATATGGTTTACTAGCCTTAGTAACTTAAGATTTAAGCATCATTGTAAATTTTATATATTTATTACCTTGATATTTCTCTACTGTATCTAAGTATATAATGTATATTATACATTATATCCACCTGGAGAAACTCTTTGAATAATGGTAGAATAATCTATCAAAATCCATTGTGTAGTTTAGAAAATGGAACACACATACGGATAGCCGTCTTGTTTTATACTATTTAGCTATACAAATAAAGAGAATTGAAGTGTCTGTTTGTAATTTACATCTTTTTAATAAATGGACGTGAAAATATATGAGTGACTTCCAAATAAGCTAAAACCAATCTTAGCCGTTCTTAATATGTTACGTTACGTTCAAGATCTTCAAATTTTGTACATATAAAAGATGAAGATCATTAAAAAACCAGAACGGCAAAATTTGAATTTCGTTCTGGGTATACAAAAACTGGCAATCTTAAAAAAATTAAACGTGGTATATGACCGGTTGAAGTTGGATTTAGCTCAATTTGAAATGTGACGACATATATATGGTACTTTTAACAAAAAAATAAACATTGTTAGTCTGTCTGCATGTTCGGACAAATTTTGAATAGAGTTTCACTGGCATTACAAGAAAAAGTTACAAGAAGTAACTAAGGCTACTTTTATTTTAGAAAAAAAAAACGATACAGACGTAAACGATGGCATGGGTAACCGTTAGTTGATACATAAGGGGCGTTCTACGCCAAATCGGACGGCATACATTTTTTCTTAGTTCCTCAATTTTTTTTATATGTTTATACCCCACAAAATAGCCCTCCTGGTAAGTTTTATCATTTTTTTAAAAATGATCGTTAAATTTTCTCGTTAAAAAGATAGATCTTTTTTAACTTTTAATTTTCTTAAAAATGGTCCAAATTGATCGGATTTTTTTTTACATTATACAATAAAAAATATTTCGAATATTTTGTATAAACTTTTAAACTTTAAATGAAGTTTAAAAAATGAACTACCCTTCGATGTTTTATAAACTTCTATCCATTTCTGTTAAGCCGGATCAGACAATGGAGTGTCTCTAATTACTATTTATTTTCGATTTTTGAAGATTTGAACTTCAGTTTTCAAATCTATTGATGCAACGCCCCATAAGTAGACGAAATTCTTCGAAATAATAACAGCGTTTTAGTCCGACGTTGTCAGTCAGTTTTTGTCTCCATGAAACTTATTTACAGCGATCGTAGCGAACATATCAGAGTAGGGTCTGTTAATAAAGGGAATAACTTACCCTTGTCTCGACGCGAAGTGACGTGTATAACTCGGCTTAATACCAGCGAACGGCGTGAGATTTCCCGTCGCTTGTTTGGCCTTTGCGGTTATGTAGACCGCCAAAATCGCATCTGTGTGACGGCACAACCATTACTAACTTTCGCACGAGGTGTCGCTCGAGTTAATCTAGATTTGTCCTGACCCTCGGGAATAGTACTTTTTTTTTAAATGAAACTTTTTATGTAACTTCATTACGTATGCTTGACTTTGGGAGTAAGCTGGTGAAAGCATAACGAGAGCGTTACGAAATGTGTGATCGGGCGACGCGAACGGAAGTTGAAAAGGAGATATACGATATAAGTTAGTGAAGATAGAAAAAGAGAGAGTTATGTGTCGTATCATCAATGAAAGCCCATAATAAATTTTCATTATTTGCAGAAAATTAATATACATACATATAGATGGAGCTAAAGAAGTTTTACTTTAATCGTGTGGTCTAAAGGACACTCGGTTTTTTTTAAAGAGAAACTTTTCCACGTTGCTTCAAATTTTTTCGTCCGTCTATCGCATATCGCATTACAGTCGGCCGCGGAGTAGGGATAAAGTAAAATCGCTGGGCAGAGCAGCAAATGCCAATATGGCGGCGCCCATGGTTCAATTCAAAATGATTAAATGATTGAAATAAATATTGTGGCCAATTTTTAACATGCGTCTATCATCTGAATGACTGTATTTATTATGTATTCTGTAATCTAATACGCAGATTGAAATTAAAATTTATAGTTGGGTATCTTGTCTACTATTGATTTCCCATTGTCATTGCCATTTTCCAATTATTAAGATAAGGTTGAAAGGAACCCCTAGTCTCTTCTTCATATAATGCTTTGTAATCGATCTTTTGGGCTTGACGGAGAAGGAGTCTGCTATCAAATCGTTCGATAATTTTGTCAAGCATGTAATCGCTAATCTTAAGACATTTAAAGGATTTTGAAATTACTATGACTCTCTAACTTGCATCTAAATCATTTTGAAATAACCACGACTCTCTGAATTTATATCTAAATCATGACTGACAAATCTTGGTGACTTCTATAGTATGCTCGTGCAAAACGTCAAGGGAGTGAGTGTTACAAAATATGTATAATCGGCCGGTAGGTCAGGGAAACCAAAAACACTCTGTAGGCACTGTGACTATTTATCCGGGCAGAGCTTTGCCTTAAAATAACTCCCACATAGGAGTGCGTCTAGATCAGCGACATCTTGCCCTTTATATGCCGAACTCCCACCAATGTAGTCTCACAACGGGGTGAATAATGAACAGCCGACAACTTCAACTAATAGCGTTCGAGGTCATTAGTAACACCCCCGATAAAGTCAATAGCGCGGCATCGCAGGTCAATAGTAGCTCCCCGGGTGGCGTTGTAGTCTCGCCTCTCGGGTATATCGTAGCGGTACAGAACGTACTTATTAACAATAGTGAATCGTATGAAATTGCGATCACCCGTCTCTCCCTTTATATTGCCAATTCCAAATGATATCTGTGCGAAACCAACAAAATAGAAAAAAACCCTAAATTGAATAATTTTACGAAAATTTTCAGTTAGCCTACGATCTGAAAAAAACGTTTCACTTGCGTCGTGGTTACATAAAACTGCAATTTTTTTTCTATATAATACGTACTCTATGTCCTCTTCTGAACTCTTGACAATGTGTATGCAAAATTTTATGATAATCGCCTGGTTGATTAAGGCGTGAAAGAAACAAACACATAATCGCTTTTTTACATTATAGGGGACAAACTAACAGGCGGGTCACCTGACGGTAAGTGAATACCGCCGTCCGAAGACACTAGCAACACCAGGGGAGTCACAAGTGCATTGCCGGCCTGCGTTTGAGGGAGAGGGAGTGGAGGAATGGGGGAGGGGATATGGCGGGGAAGTGGGTATCCGGCGCTCTCACTGACCGAACGAAACGGGACAGTTCAAGCACTCTTACTTCACGTCGGTTTTCTGTGAGAGGGTGGTACTACCCCGAACGAATCGACCCATTCATGCTAAAACTAGTAATAGCGTGCCTCTACCACATACAGTTTTTATATTATTAGCAAGAATGATACATCTGTACTAATATTAAAAGCTGAAGATTTTGTTTCTTTGTTTAGTTGAACGCGCTAATCTCAGGTACTACTGGTCTGATTTGATTTCGGTATTAGATAGTATCATCACGCTAATACCCTTATAAGGCGGAGCAACAATGAAGAATGTTACAAAATCGTTTTGTTTTTCGTTTGAGAACTTATGCTACTCGTTAGCGTTTCGTCAAAGTAACAATTCCACGCGGACGAAGTCGCAAGGAGAACCTAGTTATGATATATTTATGTATTCACTAGCTGTACCCGCAGCTCCGCACGCGTTTTCTTTATTCGTATTAAAGAATTATAAAATTGTGGGACTATGTACAACTATAGAAATACTCTTTAAAAGCAATTGTAAGTACGACACGCACGCCACTTACAGTAACATATAACGTGTACATTAGATATATAAATACTAACAGCGTGCCAAATGAGGTTTGTCACCAGCAACATATTCGGAACCTTAACCCACAATATAACTACCTCAGTGCTCACTTACACTGTATAAAGAACTTAATGAACCAATAACTTAAAATATTATTATAAAGATTTACATTTACATTACACTTAATATACATTGCCATTATAATTAAGATTTTATGACTATACAAAAAATAAACGTTTGTCTGTTCCGCAAGAAATTGTATTATGTAACTCTTTACGTAATACGTTTATAATCTAAGATCTTATTAGGAAGACCTCTATATCATTAAAGTTATTAATAATTATAATGTCGAATTGTAAACAATAAGCTGATTATGATTTCTCTAACTAAAAATAAAGAATGAGTTGAAATCTTGCTAAATTTCATGCAGATAAAGTCGTGGGTAACAGCTAGTCGAAAATATAATAATCTCAATTACTTTTTATAAGATTCGCTATCTACCAGTGAAAGTTCCGTGAAAATCGGTCTAACCGTTTTGGTGATAGCACAGTGGGCGAAGCCACGGTTAACGGCTAGTCTAAATTAAAATAAATTAAATTACTTTTTATAAGGTCCGCTATCTGCCAGTAAAAGTCTTGTGAAGATCGGTCTAACCATTTTGGAGATAGCACTGCGGGTGATGCCACGGTTAACAGCTAGTTTAAATTAAAATAGATTAAATTACTTATTACGATGTCCACTATCTGCTGGTAAAGGTTCTGTGAAAATCAGTCCAACCGTTTCGGAGATAGCATTGCAGACAAGGCCACGGTTAATAGCTAGTCTAATTTAGAGTAGCCTAAGTAACCCACTGTAATTTTAGCTATCTGCCAGTGAAATTCCTGTCAAAATCGGTCTAGCCGTTTCGGAGATTACCCAGAACAAACAGACAGACAAAAAGTTTAAAAATTGCATTTTTGTTATCAGTAGCGTGTATACTTTCGTACCCAATCAGTATTTTTTTTGTTTTGATATTACATACAGACGCTTCATTTTTAATATATGTATAGATATAGAAGATATAGAATAGAAGATATAGATTTATCTATTCAATCTACTATTTTAGTCATACTTCAGTCTCAAACTAACTTTTTTTAATATTTGAATTATCTAAAAGATTTTTTTGAAGTTATACTTTTTTTGGCGCGTTAGGGAAAAATGACAAGAGTAAATTTTTACGATGCACGCGCACACCGTCACGAAAAACCGACACCCTGAAGTTAGCTATAGTCAACATTTTGTTTCTTTGTATTTGTTGTTTGTATTTCTTTGTATTAAAAATTTCAGTGTATTAAATACCTTTTTTCTATTGTTAGTGTCGTTTTTTCTACAAACGTAGAATAAGGCGAAAGATAAAATTTTTATCTTGTTACGACAAAGAAGTATAACTTCTTACGCGTGTACATAAGTACACACAATATTTTTTACATAATACCGCTGGTTAGCTGGAAGAAAATTTATTATGGCATTAAGCTAGTCATCGTACAAACTAAAAAGTATTCATTCGTTCATAAATTAGATTACAAACCTCGGTCAATCTACGTTTGATTCAATAACGTCTTATCTTTAAGTTAATAACAAGTCAAGACCTAATGGATTCTTTTCAGTGATCAATCTAAATAAGTTAATGCATAAATATCTCTATTTTTAATAAATAAAACCTGAAATTCGTACTCACAAAATAATAATATAAATTCTCTCTTCATTTCTAAATTCATTTTTATTTTCCGATATCTTTTTACTACTTCAGAATGTATTTCTTTTCATTCGTATAATTAATTGCTTAATTACAAGAGTTAATTAATTTTTACTACTGTAATAAAACTTGTATTAATTGAGTAATTAGCTAGTATTTTTCTATATGTCTATTTTAATAAACTACAACTTTAATTGCGACAACCATACACTCGAAACCGATATACACACAAGCATTTTTTTAAATGAGAAGGCTTTAAAATTCTCATCTCCAACCTGTTTGTGTGACGAGGCGTGTTGAAAATGCCAGTTCTCATTCGATTCTTGATTAAAGTCGTACGTTGTCTGTACTTGGATAGATGACCGCCTAGGAACACCGCGAGACGTTGGCTTTATGTTGTATTCTTTTAATTAAAATAATTCCATATAATACAAAAGTTTCACTTCTACCACATGCCTTCATGATAGACCATGTTCTTCAGAACAAGATAAAAACAAGTTTTATACAAATGTAAACATAACAATATTGCACAGTACACTAAGAGTAGTAAAAACCGATGCGACTTTATAATCACATCTGTCACGTGTGAATTGAATTTATTATTATGTAAATTATCTTCTAGTAAAGTTGAATTTCTTAATAAATAAGTGAATGAATGGGTAAAGATATAAAAAGAAAAACGAATATACATTATCACTGCGTATTATAAAACAAAGTCGTCCGCCACGTCTGTCTGTCTGTCCGCAATAAACTCAAAAACCACTCAACGAATTTTTCATGCAGTTTTCACCAGTAGATAAAGTGATTCATGAGGAAGGTTTGGGTATATAATTTGGCAAGGTTTTTATTATTATCGGGACGAGACAACGTCCACCGGTTCTGCTTGTTTAATTATAATAATTTATTCTATCGTTATTAAACAAATTTTTCACATTTTAAAATTCTTTTCCACTTTTTAACCGACTTCAAAAAAAGGAGGAGGTTATCAATTCGACTGTATTTCTTTTTTTATGTTTGTTACCTCATAACTTTGGACTGGGTGAACCGATTTTGATTATTCTTTTTTTATTTGAAAGCTGGTACTTCTCGTGTGGTCCCATTTCAATTTGGTCCAGTTCCGACAACGGCATCCAGTGCAAAACCGTATAAGTTTTAAATTTGCATTAATTATGTAAACAACAAATAGACGAATAACTCAATATCACGCTAACCGATTTCGATGATTCATTTTTTATTGGAAAGGATGTACTTCAAGGGTAGTTTGATGAGAATTTGGTTAGGTTCTGATCATGGGATCCGTGACAAAGTAAGAAAACTTTCAAGAAACGAGCCTACTCCTTTCTTAACGGCCGGCAACGCGTCTGTGTTTCCTCTCGTATCGCAGGTGTCCATGGGCAGCCGTGATCACTTACCATCAGGTGACCCGTATGTTCGTTTGCCACCAATATTATAAAAAAAAACTCTTCAATTCTTAGGAGCCTATTGTGCTTATGTTCGTTGCTGTGTTGCAACATGACGCAAGCATTGCAATTACATTACTTAAGGTGTATTATATGTGAAGCGATGGTAGCCGAGTTGGTGGTAGAAACTATCGCGGATTATTGATAAGGTTGCGTTCGTACCAAACGTTACTTATTGTACAACCAATTTAAACCATATCGCATACCATACCGATAGATACCATACCGCAAAAATGCGCATATTTTAATATACTTAAGTACTATACTAACGGAGTTCGCGGGCATTGCTAGTAAAATATATTTATGTACACTAAAAATGGAAAAATAAAGTAAATTTTCAAAAAAAAGTATTAACCGACTTCAATATCAATCAAAAACCCATAAGGCACTAAAACGCGGAAAATAAATAGTTTATCAAATTAACCAAATTAAATAAAACATATGAATATGTGTGCTACCTAGAGATGTATTGGAAGTCGGTGCGAACCGAAAATCATATCATCTACATAGGTACAAAGTTTAAGTCCACTCTCACGTCTCTGTAATACATTTCTGCCTGGAACAAATTTGAAATTTCGGTTGGCACCGACTTCCAATATATCTCTAGGTAGCACACATATTCATATGTTTTATTTAATTTGGTTAATTTGATAAACTATTTATTTTCCGCGTTTTAGTGCCTTGTGGGTTTTTGATTGATATTGAAGTCGGTTAATACTTTTTTTGAAAATTTACTTTATAAATCGGTGTTGTTGTATGACTTGTTTTTTAATTTTCCCTACATCCTAAATATCCACTCGATATTGTGACAGATAATTGCTAAAATATGACTACAAAGATTTATTAAGTTCTCATGAGTTAAAAACTTCATTGTGTCGACGAAAACGAGGAAGTCACAGGATAATATAGCGCACCGGACTTCCGTTTCGTGTTCAAAGTTTAAGGAAATCTTATTATACAACTTTAATATTGTTCCAATTCGTAATGAGTTCTTTTAAACTATTTAACACAAAGAAAATATATATTTTCTTAGCTTTACTATATTATCCTTTGCCCGCGACTTCGTCCGTGTGGAATAGTTACTCTGGGCTAACGCTAATACGCAGCGGAGGCTCTCAAGTGGAAAAATAACCCCGATTTTGAAACATTCTTCATTGGTGCTCCGCTCCTATTGGTCTTAGCGTGATGATATATAACCTACAACCTTCCTCGATAAATGAACTACATATATAGCACTGAAAGAAGTTTTCAAATCGAACCAGTAGTTCCTGAGATTACCCTCTACAACGTCACAAATTCACAAACTTTACCTCTTTATAATATTTGTATAATATATCTCCTAAGTTTATTATAATACCATTGATTAACTCTAATTAATACCCATATAACTGTCATTAAGAAATGTATATGTTTTTCACCAATAAATTGATTTCAAATGCACACCATTGTTTTAATCTAAAGTTCTAGTCTATAGACCATAAATTATATTACAAAACCTTCCTCATTAATCACTTTATTCACTGGTGAAAACCGCATGATTATCCGTTGAGTAGTTTTTGAGTTTACCGCGAACAGACAGACAGACAGTCGCGGTAGGGGACTATGTTTTTTACTATGTAATGATAATGATAACCAAGACGCGACGTCAACTGTATTATTTCTACAACTGAACGCGTTTAAACGGTAATAATTATTTAAATGTAAGTAAAGCAGCAATTATCCGAATCTGTCCAAATTGACCCGGCTGTAAAAACGGCCTAAGACGAAACGACACGGAATGTAATTACTGGGGCAAGGTTCCCCGGGGGCATAAAAGCTCCTACAGTGATATCATAATGTTAAGAATAAAATAAAAGAAAAACATCCCGAAATTTAACACAATATTCTTTTTATTATTTTATATTATACTTACACGAAAATACATCACAAATTTTAAAGGTATACTGTTTAATTTGTGTACTGTGTCTAATTTATTGTATTATTTGGGTTTATGTTGAATTTCCAGTGGTTTATAAAGGAATTTTGAGCAATTCATTGCCAATGAAATCGCGAGCGCGACTGATCTGCAATTATTAAGCTATTTAGTATAATTGTGTAGTATTAAGCGTCAAACTCGCTGCTCACCACCAACTTCGTTGAGCATTAAAAAATAATGGCAAAGGTTCAATCGAATCCAAAAATTAAGTAACCTATAAAGCTATGGAAAATTTTGCATCGAATAGTCATAGTTCTATGTCGATACGCCGTAGTTTTGACATAATTTAACCTAAAAGGAACAGTATATTTTAATTATACGTGTGTAGAATATTATAATGGATGTTACTTTGCACTTCCGCCTGGAAATGATTGGCCACTACTGCGTCTTACTGCAACAAAAAGCGTTTTTACTAAAACAATAAAAATATTAAAACCGCATTCCTTTTTTTTTTTTTTTTTTTAACGTGGGGAAATCCCTTATGGATACACCACCCTCTCGGGGGAGAGGGTGAGTTATGTCCGACTCGCACGGACTAAAACCCCACGGTGTACGTCTGCCGCTATAGTTGGGGCGGCACGAGATCTCTATAGACTTCATCGTGCCGCCCCAGCGGTTGGCCCAGCAGAGAAATCGCCGCCGCCGGGCCTCGTCTTGTTAGGAGACAGCCGGGTACACACCGGCCGTCTCTTCCGTCCGCCGGACCTGTGCAATGGGGAGATGGGCCCCCCGACCCATCTTCCCTGGTCCGGTTACAGTGGGAGGAGGCGGTCAAACTGACGCCTCCTCCTGCCCGTCCTCCGTTGGCGGAGACGGCCACTTTGAGGGTCTTGCTCACGGACCCTCTCCGCCGCCTCCTTCTGCGAGACGACCTCCTCGCAGAAGGAGGCCATTGCATTCCAGTTATCCTCACTACCGAGCATGGCCGCAACCACGCTCGGCAGTGAGAGATCTTGCCCTACCGCCGCAGCCAGAGTGCGACGTTGCTCCTCCCACGCAGCACACTCAGACAGAGTGTGCTGCGCGGTGTCCGGGTCAACGCCGCACTGATGGCATACGGCGGTCGGCTCCCTGCGTGCTATCTGGTGCAGGTACCAACCGAAGCAACCGTGCCCGGTCAGGACCTGCACCAGACGGAACGTCAGGGAGCCCCATCCTCTGTTATACCAATCCGGCAGGACCGGGCGGACGGCGTCGATCGTGTATCGACCGTACCGCGCGTCCGCCAGGTCCCGCCTCCACCTTTCCACTACTTCCTCCCTCGTCGCTTTTCTCTTTTCCTCTATTTCTCTGGGAGCTAGAGGCTCCCCCATCTGTTTCTTGACCGCCGTATATTGATATACGGCGGCAAGCACTTCCGCCTCTAGCTCCCAGGGAAGGGAGCCGGCCAGCACCATGGCCGCCGCTGAGGACACCGTGCGGTATCCTCGTATCACCCTCAACGCCACAGTACGCTGCGCAGCTCGCAGCGCACGGATGTTGGTAGCGCTGAGGGCGTCGACCCACAACGGTGCCCCGTAGGCGGCCATGGATCGGATGACTCCCATATAGAGGCGACGGCAGACGGCGTCCGGCCCCCCCGTGTTGGGGAGGAGTCGTCCGAGCGCCGCTGCCGCCTTGACTATGCGCGGTCCGAGCCCCTTAAAATGGGGCTCGAACCGCCAGCGTCCATCCAGGTTGAGGCCCAGATACATCATCTGGGTCCCCACCCTGACACGGACGCCCTCCACATAGATGTGGGCCCCCGGAGGCGGCCCTCGCCGAGGCCCATGGAACATTAGGGCCTCAGTCTTATCAAGGGCCACCTCGAGGCCCAGCCTTCTGATGCGCCCGACCACGAGGGTCACGGCCTCCGTGGTCAGGCGCAGCAGCTCTTCCATTTCCCCACCCCGGGCTACGACTAGGGTGTCATCCGCGTAGCAAATAAGGCGCGCTCCAGAAGGGAGCGCGCCGCGGAGCACCCAGTCGTAGCCCATGTTCCACAGGAGCGGGCCCAAAGCCGACCCCTGTGGAACCCCGCACGCCGTATTGCGTCGGACCATCTGGCCTCTGGCATCCACGAAGGCGACCTCTCTACCCTCCAGGTATGCCTCCAACAGCCGCCGCAGGTACGGTGGCACTCCGAAAAAGCGGAGTGCCTCCCGTATGACACCATGCGGCAGACTGTTGAAGGCGTTGGCGATGTCCAAGGACACCGCCAATATTCTATCACCTTGAGAGGTCGCCTCCGTGGAGACCCGCTTCAGGAGGGTCAGGGCGTCCAACGTGGAACGCCCTGACCGGAAGCCGAACTGCGCGTCCGATAAGTTCGGCCCCACTTCCTCAAGATGCCGGACGACCCGGGAGGCAACGATCCTCTCCAGCGCCTTTCCGGTGTCGTCCAGCAAAACTAGGGGCCGGTACGCGGACGCGCAGTCCGGGGGGCGGCCTTCCTTTCTTATGAGGCAAAGCCGCCCCGTTTTCCAGGGCTTCGGGAACTGCCCGACCGCAAGACAGCGGTCAAACAGCTCCCGAAGCCACCCTCCCAGATGGTCCAACGCTATGGCTAGCACCCGGCCCGGGACCCCGTCGGGGCCGGGTGCTTTGCGCCCGGTGGCGCGGAGGCGCTCAGTCGCCCTCCCCATCTCCTCCTCCGTGACCGGGGGAGGGATGACCGGCGCCTCCTCTGCCACCTGAGCAGGAGGCATGGGAGGAGGGGCTAATTCCGGAGGGCTGGGGAACAACGCTCCCACGACCCTCTCAACCACCTCCGGCTGGAGAGTCTCCGTTGCCGGGGGCGCCTGGCCCCGGAATTTCTTCCGGGCCAGCTTGTACGGGCGCCCCCACGGATCCCTCTCCAGCTCCCGGAGCATTTCCTCCCATGCCTGCTCTTTCGCCCGGCTGATGGCGACCTGCAGCGTCTTCCTGCAGGTTCTGTAGTCGCCATACAGCCGGGCCTCCTCTTCGGGGTCCCTATTGGTCCGCCGCCGGCGGCTGCGCCCGTACAGCCGCCGGGCCGCGGAGCAGGCCGCACGAAGTTCCGCAATTTCGTGCGACCACCAGTACACCGCCCTCCTCTTTGGACGGTGTACGCTCCGCGGCATCGACGCGTCGC
This sequence comes from Antheraea yamamai, assembly GCA_036509395.1. NCBI lineage: Eukaryota > Metazoa > Arthropoda > Insecta > Lepidoptera > Saturniidae > Antheraea > Antheraea yamamai. Next base: position 5,049,691 of record AP028451.1, read on the forward strand.
AAACCTCCGTGAGAGCTTCACGGAGGCGGGCTGCAGACGCGTCGATATCGCTGTCCGGGGTGGACATGGACCAGACCTGGACGATGGCCGCCTCTTCCGCTAGCTCCCGGTCGAGGCGGCTCATCGCCCACCGGGGGAACGTAGCGCCCCTCCGGGGGCGGGTTACCGGCTCATTGTGGGAGGTGGAGACCTCGAATCTGATGTATCGGTGATCCGATAAGGTCTCCACCTCCTCCATCACCCTCCACCCCCGGACACGGCGTGCGACAGACGGGGTAGCAAACGATAGGTCCACTATAGACCCCCCGTTGTGTCGCACGCACGTGTAGACGCTCCCCCGGTTGAGGAGGGACAACCCATGTTGGACTGCCCACTCCTCAAGAGCCTCGCCACGTGGGTTCGTGGCCGCCGCTCCCCATGCCCTCGATTTGGCGTTAAAGTCGCCCATTAAGACGACGGGGAGCGGCTCCAGCCGCCTCACGACCGGCCCCAGCGAGTCCAAAAAGGACTCAAACTCGATGAGGGGCCGGTTCGGGGAGAAATATACCCCGAGGGTCGCGAAACCCCGTGAGGAGACCGCCACAAACCCGGCGCCCCTCTCCCTAATTGAGAGGGGTATTCCCCCCCCGGACAACACTGCCACGGAGCCGTTCGTGTCTCCGGCCCAGTGAGGCTGGTCCGGAACACGATACGGCTCCGCAACCACCGCCACATCGATATCCCACTCCGCCGCCGCCTGCAGGAGCAGGTCCTGGGCAGCAGCGGAGTGGTTCGCGTTAGTCTGGAGGTAGCTGCTGTGGATGTAGTCCATTAACTATCCCACGGCAACTACCTCCATACTCGCCACCTTTAAGAGGGGCGGCTTCCCTTTCACATGGGGGGGTCGACAATCACCCCCCCCCATAACGTGGCCCGCTGGCTTGCCGGCTTCTGCGCAGACAGCACACCGCAGCTTAGCGCTGCAGCTATCCGCGCAGTGCCCCTCCTCCCCGCATCGGAAGCAGGTCTTTTTCCTCTCTACGGCCGATGGGCACATCGGCCGGGTGTGGCCCAGGCCCATGCACTTAAAACATCTCAAGGGTCGGCTGTCCAAGTGCTGGACCCGGGCCGAACTCCAGCCGATCAGGATTCGACCTGCTTCCACCAGCTTTCTTGCTGCCTCCATGGGGAGGGATACAAATAGGGACTGGCTCCCGTTTCCACGGGCCCTAAGCTCACCCACCCTCATCTGGGTGAGCCCACAGCCGGCCACCTTGGTTATGGCCTCCACGGCCTCGTCCCACGATACCGAGTCGTCGATTCCTACGACTCGGATATCGGTCTTTTTGACAGGCCGAACCACGGTGGCCAGCCCGAGCAGCGACTTCCTGACACTCGCCGCAAAGTTGTCAACCTGCTCTCGGAGCAGGGTGCCAGGAATCGTCAGAAGTCGCGCTCCGGTGGCGCTAGGCCGCACCTTAATGGAGGGGATGCCAAATTCAGCGAGAGGCACCTCCATCCTGGCCTTCAGGAGCACCTCGCTGTACTTCGCCCCCAGTTTCTCAGCTTCCGGCTGGATCGTAACCAGTACGCCGACTGAGCGAGGAGGAGCGAGTCGGTCCCTGACCCTCTTTCGCTTCCTCCTCTTTCTTCTGGCTCCGGACTTGGGGGCCGTGGCTGCTGCAGCCGCCACCGGAGTCGCCTTCTCTTTCTTTCTCCTGTGGCGGCGGACTACAGTCGTCCATTCCGTGTCCGAAGGGGCCGAGGCTACTGGAGGCGGCACGGGCTTCGGAGGCGACTTGCGGGACCCTGAGGCGGTTCCCATCCTGGGATCAAGTCCAGTTCCCTCCGTGGCGGAACGGCGCTCCGCGATCCTTTTTGCTGCCTTTTGTGGGCCGGGAGCGGCTTTCGCCGTATCGGCTGCAAGTGCCGGCCTCAGTACTTTGGGCGGCAGGAGGCGATCGTCCAAGGCAGCCAGCCTGGCATTGAGCATCTCTCCTACTGTGTTCAGCAGAGAGTGCTCAAGCCTGCCAACCGTTGCTGACAGCATGTCCTCCCACTCCTGAGGCCGCACCGCAGAAGGCCGTAGAGAAGGCTGAGGAGGAGGCGGCGGAGGCGGCATCGGAGGCGGCATCTCCTTCTTTCCATTCGCCTCCCGTCGCCAGGAGAGAACCTCCTCCTTTAGCTTCGCAACCTCGGCCCGGAGGTTGCGTGTCTCCCGCTGGAGGCGCCTCGTCTCCTCCGCCTCGGTGCGGAGGGCCAGGATCTCAACCACCTCCTGGAGGGTAAAGGCTGCCGTCTTCAGGGCCCTAATGAGAGGCCCCTTGACGTTCCCTGACTTCGTGGCCACCTCCACGATGGTGGCCGTCTGTCCGCTGGCCAGCTCCATCAGCCGGTCGGCATCAAGCGCCTCCAGGTTTGTCGCCATAGCCTTGGCGGGCTGAGGAGCGGAGGGCTTGGGCTTTGTGGGCTGCGGGTTACAGGGTTCTTCGTTGTCCTCCTGTGCGCTTTCTTCTGTCGCCGTCCGAGTGGAGCAACGGGAGAGAGCCCGGTCGTAAGACCCATCGGCCTCCCCAAGCACCGAACGCTTGGAAGAGCGCTTGTTAAGCAGCAGTGCAGCAGATTCCACATCGCTTGCTTGATCGAAGTCCTTATCCATAGCTATGGTCGTCATGATCGTAGGATCGTACAAAATTTTGCCCCCCCCAGAGAACGAGGGGCTGCCCGAGTCCAGGGACTCGGGGAGGGATTCTCCACCCGCGGAGCGGGCGGTACCCTCCTGGGGTAATAATATTTTAGATTTTGTACTTTTCATTTTATGGGTTATTTTGTGGGTTCGAAGTTCATAAGGAATGCGTAGGTCACAGAAAGAGAAGAGATCGAAGTCCAAAGGCAAGCAGGGGTCATCGCGAAAGGAAGAATTAGAGTCCAGAAAGAGAGCAATGGGTCAACAAGAGAGAGGGAATCAAAGTCCGTTTAGGCAAGCGTCGTTGTGTCAGGTATCAGCCGCCGACCGAGAAGCGGTCGACGTTGCCCGGGGTGCACCACGCGGAGGTTCCTGACATAAAACCGCATTCCTTGGTTGAGCCTTACTTACCTTAACCAACGTGGGATTCAACCAAGGAACGCGGTTTTAATTATTTTAAAACGTAGTAGTGGTCAATCAATGCCAGTTAGAAGTGGAAAGTAACGTCCACTATAAAGTTTAATGATGGATTCCCGCAAAGTAACGCCTTCTTCAATCAAACATGTATAGAAGACTATTCCCCTAATTTTCGAATATTGTTCGAGGTGTATTGTAAAATCTTTATAAAACTGAACCACAATTTCAAATATCCAGTATACTGGGTCATATATTAGACCAGACATGCAAATGCATTAATTAAGTTAGAAACGTAACGGCCTATTTTTTCAAAGGAATTTCGAAATAATGTTAGTAGAACTGCTGTGCAGTTTCACAAGTTGTACTAGGTAGCTGGAGCCATTGGAAGTAACAGGACAGAGACGACACGACACAGACGAGTTTCAAAACTGTTTCGAAAGTCCGGCGGCGGTTAGTGCTTTTTGTGACACGTCTGGAAGGTTGCTAGATGGTGAAGTAATTATAAGACTAAGTTCGGAAACGTGCATGCTATTCCAGTATATTATTTATTTTATTTACTTATTAAAACTGAGTGACAGAGACAAAGAATATCTTAAGCCAGTTGATCTAAGATACTGTCACTGCTGGATTCCAGTATTGTCATTATTTTGAGTCGTTACATTTCAAAATCCTAAGCTAAGTCCAATTTTAATCACACACACACATTGGAACCGAAATGGTCTCGGACGGTCCGGTTCCAGAGGAGTTTCCTTCCACGAGCGATCCGGTTGTGGAATGAGCTGACTGCTAAAGTCTTTCCTGAGGACTACAGTATGGAGTGCTTCAAGGGGAAAATAAATAGGTTACTTAAGGGTCGGCAACGCGCATGTAACACTTCTGATCCTACAAACGTCCATAGGCTGCGGTGACCGCTTTACATCAGGCGGCCCGCATGCTCGTTTGCTACCGTCGTAGTATAAAAAAAATCGTTCATGTTGAAGTAAACAGCAAGATGGCGATACTGTACGATCTACAAGTAATATATAATATACATATAACTACCACACATGTAACATGTTTATTGTTTTTTTTAAGATTTTCAGTTTTTATGCAACGAGAACGAAGGTCAGATATTGCTGTTCGTAAGGTTTTTAGATTTTTGTTTAATTTTCATATTCTTCGTGCACATTTTTGAAAATCTTTTTTGAAAATTGAATTTAACTTATTTTGAAATACAGCGACTCATTTGTAAACTGATATTACAAGTTTCTTGATATAATTTCAATGAATGCCATTGTCGAGTAGTCAATGGTATTTCAAGTTCTTCTTCTATTCCATTTTGGCAACCAGTCTTCTAGTAGACTATTACTGCCATTGTCAAGTCAGTATCGATATTACAAGTTTCTTGATATAATTTCAATGAACTAACAAGATGGTGGCCATCTTGTTAGAACCTTCCATGGAATTTTTGTGGCATCTCAGAATTCATGGTCCGTGGCATTATTTTCCATTCACTTCACTTATGCACAATAAACAAACTATATCACAGAAAACACCACCAATTTTACACAATATAGAGTCAAGTAACACAAGATTATGAATAAAAAATAAAATCCACTACATGACAGACCAACATCCCGCCAAAAACTCCATACAAAAGTTACACGCAAATTTCTCCATGTCACCGTAATATTCTAGATCAGTGTTTCCAAACCTATTATTTTAAGTTTCTAAAGTTCATAATTATGCATAAAAAATATACATAAATAAAATAGGTACATTATTACATTACGATAACTTGGATACAGGATTTAACATTTGAGGATATGAATTTACACCCGAAAGACTATTAGACAAATAAAATTTTGAAACAGGAACGAGTACGAGTCATATCAATGTCAAAATTAAAATATGTATTAGAAGATAATACAACATTAGCGCATAATTGAATTCATCATAACTCTATTATCGTTATGAAATATCGTTGTGCTTGTGGAAGCAATGATAGCTCAGTGCTTAGCGTGTTTGGACATAGCACACGTTTGACATAGATTCGAATCATTGCAAATCAGCTAACGGTGAAGGGAAATAACTAGCATGTTGGTAGGACTTTATTCAGGCTCTTCTGGGTAGTTACCACTCTCAAGTTGAAAGTCGGCTAGCACATATTGGTGTGTCGACAGCTGCACTTAAGAGCCGGTCACATTCTAGATTTAGCTTGTCTATCATCTTAGACCACATCATTAAATATCAAGTTCTTAGCTGTACTTACCTGATTAGGTATAAAAAAGCATACCAGCGTATATGCGTGGATATTTCTGTGAAGTTGAAAATATTGTATTGTATAAATAGTGGCAATATCCAGACACATCGACACCTACGTCTACTATACCGACGTGACTGACGACGCGGTTAGTAGGTTCATCCATCTGGCCGTGGACGCTCCGGCGCGGAACTATGTGGATTATAACCTAAAGATAAGAAAGGATTAAAATGAAACCGCCATAAAGGCAATAACGTCATTAAAAAAATCCGTCCTATAATAGGTAAATAAAATAATAAAAATAAACAAATAAATATTAAAAAAATATTTAAAAAAAATATATATAAAAAAAAGGAAAACACCCAATAGTTGCTCACAGTACGATTTTTGACGTATACAGTAAATCAAACGAAAGCAAAAAAAAGGTGTGAAGCAAGAGTCTGCAGAATAAAAAAAAATTAAAAATATTGAGGACTAGCTGAGCCCGCGACATCGTCCGCGTGGAATCTAATGTACAAAACAGTGACTAATAAAGTCATCTGAATGTATATAATTAAAAGTCTAATTAGTATTAAGTCTATTAATAAATTATAATTACCTCTAATTACTATCTACTTTTCTCTCGTACTTAAGTCTCGTCGTCATTAAAATCACAATAACCTTTGATAGACCGAATTGATTTTAATAAAGCGAAGACTAAATGTTACTCTAATATATATGTACCTTATTATTTTTTTGAAAGGGTTTCATCATGAACATAGTACTTTAGCTGTGGTGCGTGTTCAAACAAGCAGACAGACGAACATTTCTATAAATTATTGAAATGTATTTTACTATTTATTCCTAGACACAAGCAACAATTTACAAAAATCTAAAAGTACAGACATGTTACATTTACATTCTTATTATATGTATATATTTCTGTAAAAAGGGGGTGGTACTTAAGTTTGAGAAATGCTGGTCTAAATAATTTACAGTTCTGTCACGTACAGACACACTGAAGAGGAAATGCGAGTAATATATGGAGCATGTAGATTCAGGGCCTCTTATGACATCTTATACAGATGTTACTGTGGTGCCAATGAACAAAAGGCTTGCTTTGGAAATGATAATGCCTATATAGACTGTATATAAAAATGGGTGTTGGTATATCTGAGATCGAAAAACTGCAGCACTGTTTGATCAGTCATCATAAAAAAAGCCACAACTATTTTTTTTTTTAATGTAGAAGGTTTTTATATTATTTACTAATAAATGCGCATCTGAGTTTGTTTGTTACGATTTCTCTCCTTAACTACTGCACTAATTTTCATAAAACTTTTGCACACACGTTGTGATGGGCACAAAAAAAGGCATAGAGTATGTTTCATCTAGTGAAAAGTGTTATTCCCGAAGGGTAAATAAAATCTAAATTAAGGCAAACGAAGACGTGCGCAAAAGCTAGCACTTATAATTGGATTGCCAAACGCTCTATTTTCTTAGGACATGTCCTCTTTTTTGGAATGTCCTGCGGTTTCTTGAATAATTTTCTAGGGAAGTTCTAGAAAAAAACGTAAAAAATGTCATGTGTTATAAAATTCGCATGTGGATACCTAGTGCCTGCACTTTTCTCTTATTGATCGACTCCACGAATCTCTTAAAATATACTATAAGAAAAAAAAATGTTATTTAAAAAAAATCTGCTGACTTGGTCCGCACCTTTTTTCTGCTGTCGTTAATTTTACTGGCTTTGTCAAAAATCGATTAAAATGA
>AP028451.1:5057266-5150266 GCA_036509395.1 Antheraea yamamai
AAGTGTCGTTGGGATTTGTTCGCGCTGTCGTCGCCGCTCTCTCCAACCGCTCGCACCTCCTTTGGCTCCGGCTGCATCACACCTCTCACGAGGGCGTGGATTGGCCCACACGTACAGCGGGATACTTGAAGCGGCGTAGACAATTTAGATAATTGAAACACAGCCCATAGATATTTAAGATACAGCACTTATTTCTTATAAAATAGTGAAACCATTATTTTACAAGAACTAACTAACATACATGAGCTAAATCCAATTTTAGCTGTTCCTAATATTTTACGTTGTCTTTCAAGATCTTCAATTTTTGTGCAAAATGTATGTAAAATATGAAGAACATAAAAAAACTAAAAACTTTATGAACGGCAAAATTTGAACTTCGTTATCGGTGTATAAATACTGGAAATTAAAAAAAAAATAAACATGTAATATACACGATTAAACTTGGATTTTGCCGATTTTGAAATATAACGACACAACTATCGACCTTTTTATTTTAACCAGGGGAAATCCTACATGGGATACACCACCCACTGCCAGGGGATAGCGAGAGGGTTATATCGGACTCCTACCGGCTAAAACCCCTGGGCCACTAGGCGCGTAAGATGACCAGAGTTGCAGGTGCGCGACAAGCACACTTCCACTAACATTGGTCACGCGCTTGAGGCTACCCGAAGATGTTGATACGGGGACTCTCACCTCTGGGAGATGTTGTGTTTCTGTCCCTTGCTTCATTCAAAAGCAGCGGCGAACCGTGCTCCTCCATTACGGGACCATGGAAACAAGCGGTGAAAGAGACCTCCACCACGCCTCCTTTCTCGACCGACTCTCCCACGGCGAAGAGCAGGAGCATCGGTCGATCTTTCCCTCTCACGTTCGACGTCCTCTTTTTTTGTCATGACACACTCGCAAAAAGTGAGAACATCGACCTGCTCCAAATTCGCACAGACGAATTATGTACGAATGAGACATCATAAGGTATTTAAGCGCTTTAGATCAAAATCAAAATATACTTTATTTAATTTAGACCCCGAGAAGGCACTTATAAATGTCACACCTACTACCGGTTCGGAAAACACCTCAGTTATCGAGAAAAAGCGGCAAGCAACATTGTAAATATTACAATTTGAATTTGGAATCTGTCATTTTTATATGATTATTCATTGAGTTTTCTCCTTTTTGCGCCAATACATTGTACAATATTTTGCGATATTAAAATGGAGTGGAGTGATAAAGAGAACCGAATCGCTGTGATTTCATTACATAAAGTAGGTATGGAGCCAAACGCAATATTTAAAACTCTCCTTACGCTTGGTATTAGTAAAATGTTTGTGTATCGGGCTATTAATAGGTACAATGAGACCTCCTCTGTTTGTGACAGAAAAATATCTAGCCGTTCACGTAGTTCGTACAAAAAAGGTGGTCAAAGCAGTAAGGGAAAGAATTCGAAGAAATCCTGTCCGAAAGCAAAAGATTTTATCTTGGGAGATGAAGATAGCACCTAGAACCATGTCGCATATTTTAAAAGATGACTTAGGACTTGCATCCTATAAGAGACGTACTGGTCATTTCTTAACTGATAATTTAAAAAAGAATAGGGTGGTAAAATCGAAACAACTACTGAAGCGGTACGCAAAGGGAGGTAACAGAAAAAAATTGTTTACGGATGAGAAATTCTTTGCAATTGAACAACATTGTAACAAACAAAATGACCGTATTTATGCTCAAAGCTCTAAGGAAGCTTCCCAATTAGTCGACAGAAGGCAACGTGGGCACTATCCGACTTCAGTGATGGTTTGGTGGGGTATTTTAGCTATGAATGAGTGACTGCGCCATACTTTTGTGAGAAAGGTATCAAAACATCGGCACAAGTGTATCAAGATACCATTCTTGAGAAGGTAGTGAAGACCGTTAGCAACACCATGTTCAATAACCAAGAATGGTCCTTCCAGCAAGACTCGGCGCCGGGTCATAAAGCTCGGTCTACGCAGTCTTGGTTGGAAACGAACGTTTCGGACTTCATCAGAGCTGAAGACTGGCCGTCGTCTAGTCCTGATCTTAATCCGCTGGATTATGATTTATGGTCAGTTTTAGAGAGTACGGTTTGCTCTAAACGCCATGATAACTTAGAGTTCCTAAAACAATCCGTACGATTGGCAGTGAAGAATTTTCCCATGAAAAGAGTGCGTGCTTCTATTGATAACTGGCCTCAACGTTTAAAGGACTGTATTGCAACCAATGGAGACCACTTCGAATAAGCTTTTTATATTTTAAATTGTTTTATATTTATGTATTAAACGAACACACTGTAAAAGTAATAAATGTTATTTGCAATAGAAAATATTTTTTTTTTGTTACAGTATTTATGGCAAGACTAGGTATATATATAATACTAGCGGTCTCGGGGGACGTTGTCCTGCCTTGATACTGAAAAGAAAAACTAAAATTCAACAGCAGCGCTACCTACCGGGTTCAATTGTGAATCTAAACCATTCTCGGATCCACTCGAACACGCACACAAAATTTCAACAAAATCGGCCCAGACGTTTAAGAGGAGCTCAGTGACATACACACGTACAGAAGAAATTTATATATATATATATATATATATATATATATATATATATATACTAGCTGACCCGTGCAACTTCGTCTGCACCAAATCGGTTATTACCGGTTTTAATTGTATTTTTAAACGCAAATAATCTTAAAAAACCTAAAACACTATTGCAGCGTTATCCAGCACTTCCAATCGTGAATCCAAACTATCCAGGGACTCACTCAAACATATACCCAGTTGGTATGTGAGAAATCTTTTAAAATAAGCCTAGAATCTGTTCGCAGCATTACCTAAAGTAGTGTCATCAAAGTGAAGATCAAAACTAACTTACATATATTGCCAATAAATGTCTTCCCAGTACCCCTTGTAACTTCATCACGTAACATACCGTAAAAGTTGAACTTTATCTACATTAAATTTCCATTTTGTTTTTTAGTTGTTTGTTTTATAAGAATTTGTAAAGTATACGTGAAATCTGCATTCAATTTTAATTTGGTCACATTTATTTTACTTTTGACATACAAACCACCTTTTTTACTGAGGTACTGAACTTGGGATAATATACCGTTCTGACAGTGAAAGAATTTTTGAAATCGGACCAGTAGTAGGTACCAAGCATTCCTCGAAAACAAAACTTTACCACTCATTATAATATTAGTATAAATACAACATAGTAACTGCAAACAGTAGTCCGATGAAGCTGTTAAGACCTTGCTAGGTCAATAGCGTGGTCAGTTCAAGAAAAAAAAACTGCATACACCTCAACTGATTTATTTTAATCTTAGATTCACAAACCTGAACCCAACTACTTCAAGACTCAACAACATTTAGAAAACTAATTTTATCAAATATCGAAACAACACACGTACTGATAGAACTGTAGTTGAGATTCATCTTCTACAATGCAATGTAACTATTATCTAGGTTTATGTTTTAGGAAAAAATCTTGTCACCTTTGTTTAGCAAACATTTTTTATAGAATAAAATAAATGTAACAACATATAAGTGACAGTTTCGTTTACACATATTTTTTTCATATCAGGTTGATAATTACGCATAGAAATGTCATATAGCCGTAGCTCAGTTATAACGTACTGGACATTACATGGTCCGCCGGAGCCGACGGTTCGAATCCCGGCGATCTTTTTTTTGGTATTTTTTTTAAAGTAGCTTAGGGAAATATAGCTTATCTTTTTAGCTAATCTGTCTGCTATATATGGCACAATGAAAATTTACCAAAATCCGTCAAAAATTTCATTAACTACAAATTTTTGACTTTCGTCCGTTATCCTGGAGAATCCCTTGCGTTTTATGAGATAAAAAGTATTCTAGATGTAACCTTGTAATATTAGTTATCACTGTGCCAAATTTCGTCAAAATTGGTTCAGTACTTTCAGAGTGGTACGTGTTCAAAGGGACAGACAAACAGGCAGATCCTGGAGAATGCCTTGCGTTTTATGAGATAAAAAGTATCCTAGATGTAATCTCGTAATATTAGTTATCACTGTGCCAAGTTTCGTCAAAATCGGTTCAGTACTTTCAGAGTGATGCGTGTTCACAGGGACAGACAGACAGACAGTCAGACAGACAGACAGACAAAAATTGTAAAAAGATTATTTTTGGCTTCTATATCGATAACAAAGTCTACCCCGATAAAAATTTTCAAAAAATATTTAATGTACAGATTTGACCTTGCTACAGTTTTATTATAGTATAGCTGACCCGTGCAACTTCGTCTGCACCAAATCGGTTATCACCGGTGTCAATTGTATTTTTAAACGCGAAAAATTTTAATATACCTAAAACCTTATTGCAGCCACACCTACGGTTTCCAATTGTGAATCCAAACTATCAAGGGACTCACTCAAACATATACCCAGATGGTATGTGAGAAATCTTTTAAAATGAGCCTACAACCCGTTCGTAGCATCATCTACCGGGTTCAATTAAAATAAAAACTAACCTACATATATTGGTGGTAATGTGAAAAAAAGCTTTAGAGGTCTATGGACCCCCGGTTTCTAAAGAAGTTCGTTTCCCTTTTTTGTAGCCGTTTACTATACAGTCAGTAGAGTTTACATTATAAAATATCAAGTTGATGAGTTAAATTGTAAATTAAACGACAAAATATATTCATAAAATAAATAATGATAAATGAAACACTGAATGATATCATAACTATTTTTAACTTGTATTAAAACTTTTTCACACTCCATTGTATTGAAGAAAAATATAAATATTAAAAAGATATGAGCACGACGCGTCAAATGTCACTTGCCTGTAACTATTTGTCTAAGAGCTAGTAACGGTTTCGACAAATTTTCTATAAGACAGTTTTTTATATATCTTTATGTTCTTTTGTATTGTTGTTTATTGTATTGTATGTGTTGTTTTGTTTTTTACTAACTTTGAAACCCTACTAAAACATGAAATTATTATTGCCAGACATTTTTGTTATAAACAATAATTTGCCCGATGCTATTTTTTTGTAAATAAAATAAGTATGTTCTAACCATGTTAAGATAGCTGTAATTTTAATATTATTCTTATTTTATTTTTGAATGAAGGCTTAGTCACCTGCACGACTATATCGCCTAAATGACATACAACTATATAACAATAATAATGACAATAAACTTAACAATAGCTTATATTAATTTTGTACAATTCTTTAGCATCTTTCGAAATGGGGTCAGGCAATAACGAATTGTACAAACCAGTGTGGAACGAACCAGAAGCATTAAGCCAAGATTTAATATCTTCGCTTCGAACACATTCTGCCAGGATGTGGTGCACATCATCGATGAGCTCACAACTCTGGCAGAGTGGTGATAGAACTTTAGATAGAATTTGACTCAAAAAATGCGGCTCCTAAATAATTCCCAGCTTTAGATCCGTCAGTGTATATTTTAACAAAATTTTGATAATATTTATTTATATATTGAAGACAAATATCTTTTATTTTAAGAACATCATATTGACGCTTTGGTTTCCAAATACCATCTACATTTATTTTAATTATATTGTGCAAATCAATGTTATCGACCCAGGTATGTAAAGTGAACATTTCATGTTTTATACTTATTTGAATTGGAGTATTTTTATATTGAGAAAAAATAGAAACTAATAATGGTATTTTTCTTTTACGCCAATAGAGTGATTGGAAAGGGGTGGACAGTTCTTCTGATACATTGGTTAGTTCGTTTTTTTCGAATGACTTAAATTTAAATAGAATTTGCCAGCTAAATATTGTCACCTAAGATGTAACGGCCATATGCTCAATTCGCTTTCCATAGCATAGATTGGAGTACTTTTAATGAAACCCCCGATAATTCTCATGGCTTGGTTTTGGACTTTTTCAACTTTAGAGAGGTTAACCTGAGCACTACTATCATAAAGAAAGCTTGCATAGTCAATTCGACTGCGTGTAATATTGAAGTATAAACGAACTAAATGTTATAGATGAACACCCCAATTAGAACCGGCTAATGCTTTGAAAACGTTTAGAAACTTGGAGCTAAATTCTGCAACTGCATTGATATGTTTACCCCATTTTATGTATGATAAAGATAGCGATAATTATGTAAGCGCCTGTTATAGACGCATGTATTCAAGATAACATCAATCTCAAGTCGTATGTCTACGTTTATCGTTGTTTTTCAGTTTTTACGGTGAAATCTCAATATCATAATGGTTAATAAAATGAAATATGTTGTTTGCAATGGAAAAAATGAAATAGTTTGAAATGAATTATTTTATTTATAAAGAATATCATCGGGCACATTATTTTCAATAACAAAATTGTCTGGCAGTGATAAACTCGTGTTTTTAATAGCGTTAAAATGTAACCGAAATTTTTTTTTCCTAAAATTAATTATAAATCAAAATTTTGACCTGTAAAGGTGTGATGCGCATTAAAAAACACAACGTTAACCGGCTACCAGGTATTCTGAATCCTGTTTGGAAGGGCATAATATATCTTCATATTAAAGAACCAGCTTTTCTAAAATTCTCGTTCTTCCAACGTTGCTGGCTCTTGTACTAAGGTGTCGCAAAAAAGTCTAGTTACGTTAACTACAATTTTTTGTTTTTCGTTTTCCTGGAGAGCCTTTTGCGTTTTATGGGACAAAAAGTATCCTAAATGTAACCTTGGAATATTAGTTATTACTGTGTCAAGTTTCGTTAAAATCGGTTCAGTACTTTCAGCGTGATGCGTGTTCACAGGGACAGAAAGACAGACAGACAGACAGACAGACAGACAGACAGACAGACAGACAAAAATTGTAAAAAGATTATTTTTGGCTTCTATATCGATAACAAAGTCTACCCCGATCAAAATTTTCAAAAAATATTTAATGTACAGATTTGACCTTGCTACAGTTTTATTATAGTATAGATAATATATAGTATACATTACACATCACAATCGTTTTTAGTGTACAGAGATGAGTCTATTCCAGACGTCACCATCGTTCACATATTGATCCACTCTAATAGCCTTTTGACACCAAAAACCCGCTTGACATGGCGCTTAAACTCACAATCCGGCAAATCGGTAATATCATTTGGGACTTTGTTGTAAAATCTAACAGTATTCCCTCAAAAACTGTTACTGGTTTTATTAAGTCTGAAATTTGGGACAACCAGTTTGTCACAGTTTCTCTTATTTAGATCATGCCGGTTTACGAAATCTAGCTTTTCAAGTTTCTTGCCGATCCACCTTTTTGCGCTCAGCGAATATGCAGTAAAAAAAAGTGTTTTCAGTAAAGCTAAATACACAGTCGATTAGCCAAAGGGTGTTGAGGGTCAGAATAAATAATTGTACAACGAAGTATCCTAACCTCACTCTAATTACCTTTTAATTATGATTTAAGCGTTTACACTTCAAAAACAGAACCCAAAAACTGTTACCCAAAGGGAACATCGTTAACAGGTAACAGATTAATCAAAAAGCTGTTAAAATTAACCGGGCCCGCGTTTTTGTTAATTATCAGTGGAATTAATGTTTCATCAAACAAGACTTGTCAGAAAAAAAAACGTAAATTATTTAAAAAAATGAGTTTTACAACCTTTCTCGTTTTTTGTGGTAATCCTTTTTATCCCAGACTAACTGATACCTCTAACCTCGTTTAACTTAACAATATATTAAAGTACAAAACAATAATTAGTTGTAACACACCGCCTGTCACACTTCTTCAGGTCAAGTAAACACCCATCGCTGATCGCTTAGTGATTATAAAAATGTGATAACTAATAAGTTCATATATAATGAAGACATCGTGATATTCTATCGAGACAAGGACCAAGCCTCCTGAAAATAAAGCACAAATATAGGGCGTATCGTTAAGATACGCCATAGAAATACAACATTTGTATTGCAAGGAAACAGCTTAGATAAAAAGTTACAACCAAAGATGCGGTGTTTCCATACGGTCACCCACCCAAGTACCGACCGCGCTCGACGTTGCTTAACTTCACCGAAGTCCAAACCGGTGTTTTCAACACTCTACCTGACACAGTGTTTATCGCCATCACGTTTTGTCACACAAAAAGGTAACGGATCAGAATACAAAGCCAGATGAAGATTCACTTCAAAAATTGGTCCAAATGTAACACTTCGTCTTAATTTAAAATAACTATATTTACGATCCAATCACAACATACAAATGTGTCGTTTACTTTTCAAAATTAGCTAAATCCATTTTCAATATCTTTAAATTTAGTACATGTAAAATATGAAGATGATAAAAAAAACTAAAAACCTTATGAACAGCAAAATTTGAACTTCGTCCTCGGTGCATGAAAACTGGAAATATAAAAAAAAAATAAACATGTCATATGAACGACTAAAATTGGATTTAGTTCGTTTTAAAATATAAATACTCAAATATTACCTCTTATATATATAAAAAAGCTGAAATGGATGAAATGGCGAAAGATGTCTGGGTTAGCTTGTGACCCAGGAATGCTGTTGAAACTCAAGGGGAAGGTGTATAAAACTATTACAAGACCAGTCATTTTATACGCATTTGAATACTGGGCGACGAGAGAGACGGATGAGAGAAGACTACATGTGGCAGAGATACGAATGTTAAGGCGGTTGTGTGATGTAACTAGAATGAATAAGATTAGAAATGAATATATCGGAGGAAGTTTGAAAATAGCACCAGTGACAGAGAAGTTAAGGAGTAATAGGTTAGCATGGTATGGGCATGTCATTAGAAGAGATGAAGACTATGTGACTAGAAAAGCTTTGAGTATGATTGTCGATGTATATAAGAGTAGAGGAAGACCGAAAGAGGTATGGATGGATTGTGTGAAAAATGATGTGTGCGTATGAGGTGTGAATACTGAGATGACATCTGATAGGCGAGAGTGGAAAAGGAAAACATGTTGTGCCGACGCTACTAGGTGGGATAAGGGTAAGAAGATGAGGATGATGATATTGTATAAAAAAAAGTATCCAACAATGAAAACAATAAAGCCAAATCGGAACACTAGTTTCTGAGAAAATCGCGGACATACAAACATATATACATACATACGGGTCGGATACAAAGCCCCTTTTTTTAAAGTCCTTAAAAAAATACATAGTGTTATGCCCTTAGGCTAACCAAAAGCCTAATGCCAAATTACGTGTAACAATAGCTTCAGCCACCTATATTCCTCGATTAGGTGATACCCGTGACTTTGTTAGAGTGAAATATGTTTTATTTCATGTGACCGACGTATTATTTCTCGGTACTTCGTGGGCTGCCTTTTATGTTTTAATTGAAAGTAGCTTCTACCCTCAGCCTCTCCCGCGTTACTATTTTATATATATCTTTTTCTGTATTGCATATGTATCATGATGATTGATTTAGTGGTTGAAGTGTGAAAGCGTAACGAACAAAAAAACATAATATTCGTATTTATACTATCGATAAGAACGGTTTTTGGTACATTTGAAAATGATTAAAAGGAACTTCGTTTTACCGTATCAATATATACAATTAGTACACTTTAATCCGACTCAGTTCCTAAGATTCGAACCTATGTTCATCGACGCGGTGTCCGATCACGCTATCAAGTAAGCTGTCATCACTTCGAGAACTCTACAATTGTACAAGAAATGGTTTTTCATGGAAAAGTTTTTATACTAATGTTGCCTTAACTTGATAGTAGGTGGCGTTGCGTTAGTGTTATTAAGTGAACTATTGTATTTTACATGTGTGACGTCGCATTGATTGCTACCTTAATATTATGAATACATTATAGTAATTTTTCAACGATAGTTCGCGTGGTAATGTTTCTAATATTTCGATTATCGATACTGATCTACTGTAATTTGCATTCGATCTTTAACTTTAAGTAATTATAAACATTTATTGTTAAGGATTAGCTTATATAACGTAGAAATATTATCGAGACCCGAAAAAACACCTACGTCTGTACGTTAAAGACATATTGAACTATTAGCTGTGCCCGCGACTTCGTCCACGTGGAAACGGATGTATAAAACAGTGTTTAATAAAATCATCTGAATATATTTAGTCCATTTGCTTATCTACTTTTGCCTCGTACTTAACTCGAGCCGCTATTTAAAACACAATAATTTTTGATAGAGTAGACCGATTTTGATGAAACAAAGACTAAGTTACTCTCGAGGATATGCCTTATGATTTTCTTCATGAGGTTTTATCGTAAATTCAGTGCTTTAGCAGTGATGCGTGTTCATACAAACAGACAGACACACAGACATTTCTAGAAATTATTGAAATGTATTATTATTACTTATTCCTAGACACCGGCAATATTTTTTTTCACGAAAATCCAAAAACTACAGACACGTTTGATTTACATTCTTATTATATGTCTAGATTCTAAAATAATCAAGATTATTTCAATACATGATACGATGAGTCATCCAGGAAAAAGTTCGTACACCCATCGTTTTGTAATAATTAGAGCGCCACAGGGCTACAGTTTTATTTCAGACTAGCTGTGCCCGCGACTTTGTCCACGGGGAACCTGATGTACAAAAAAATGATTAATAAAGTCATCTGAACGTATTTAATCCATTTGCTTATCTACTTTTCTCTCATACTTAAGTCACGGCGCGATTAAAATTACAATAACTTTTGATAGAGTGGACCGATTTTAATGAAACAAAGACTAAGTTACTTTCAAGGATATGCCTTATGATTTTCTTCACGAGATTTTATCGTGAACCCAGTGGTTTAGCAGTGATGCATGTTCATACAAACAGACAGACAGACAAACAGACAGACATTTCTAAAAATGATTGAAATGTATTATTACTACTTATTCCTGAACACAATTTTTTTCACGAAAATCGAAAAAGTACAGACACGTTCCACTTACATTCTTACTATATGTATAGAAGATATCGAAACGACTGCGAAGGATATCAAATGGATGAAATCTACAAACGGACGGGCACAGCATTGTGAGATGTATATGCAATTATATGATAGTGAAACAATGATGGCAACAAATGAAAAATGAGAAAACTGTGGTAAGGTGTTTTAGACCACATGCTCATTTAATAGCTCAAATGGTAATAATACCTATAAAGTAGATAAAAAATATAAAATTGAGAAGCTGTTTGAATGAAATACAATCTTATTCTCAACACTATGACTTACCCCACAATTAAATTATCGTTTTTTATAACACTGAAATAACTTTTTATTTAAGAGAAATTACTTAGGTTATAGTTTATTCTTCATTGCTATGGATTACTACATTTAAGTAATATTTTTACTAACCAAATGTAAATTATAATACGTTTTAAGTGGCTTAAATTAGCTGTAACCTATGTCTGGTTTATATGCACAACGATAAGGAAGAAGGACAATAACAAATAACTCATTCGAATGTACACGTCATGTAGGAGGTGTCTATTTCCTAAATACATATAATACGACAAGTACACGTACTAATTAGGTAAATTAGCAAAGGGATGATTAATTACGTAGGCCGTGCCCAGTTCACACATCTGAAAAAGATTTAACATAACGAAAATATTTTTAATTAAAAAAAAAAATATTATTATAGGTACATAAAATTGTCATACAAAAGCTGAAAAAAAAACACAAACTAAACGTATGATCAAATACGAAGTAGAAATCCTGTATCTATCAGTAAATATTTCATCAAACAAAAAAACAGATATTTCAATTTTATTTATATGCCTAGATGTAGATATCTTAACAGTTTCGCATAAGCGAAGTTTTAAGAGCATTAAAATAGATAACGTTTCCTCGCAAACGAATTCAAAGGCCAAACATTTTTTTTCTTTCCGTTACCGTAGAAGTGCGCTTTCAGTTAAAAACACATCGAGTCCGGCGAGCAAAACATTCTGGCAGCGCAACAATTTGTGCGGAGGTCGATCTGTCTGGCCGCCATTTTGCGGTGAAAGACTAATGGGTTTCATACGCTGAGTGGATTGTGATCACCTAGCAAATAAATCTAATACATTTAGACATATGCACCGCTACTATAAGGTTAGATGCACACGAAAATATTTTTTTCATAAACTAAAAGCAAAACTGTATATTACTACATATTATAATACGATGTCCTCCACCACATCTGTCTGTCTGTTCGCGATAAACTCAAAAACTACTATGCAAAATTTCATGTGTTTTACATTAATAAATAGGGTGATTCAGTTTGGTATATAATTTGTCAAGATTTTGTGTAAATTTGTTGAAATATAACGATAAATGTTGGAAGTGTCCGAAAAAGTCAAGCCGCCTGGGAGCTTTAATCGAAAACGCTATATCTTCATATATAAATTTCTTCTGTACGTGTGTATGTCACTGAACTCCTCCTAAACAGCTGGACCGATTTTGATGAAATTTTGTGTGCGTGTTCCAGTGAATCCGAGAATGGTTTAGATTCAATTGGACCCGAAGGTGGAGCTGCGGTTAAATTTTAGATTTTGTTTTATTAACAAGGCAGGACAACGTCCGCCCGGCTCGCTAGTATATATATATGATCGCTATAATACACGCTTATTTTTTTTTAAATCGATAAGTATATTTGTTCAATGTTTTGACTTGAGTAACTACCTTTTGCCCTCAGATTCGTTCGTGTTAATGTAGATACTATCCGACCCTCAGGAAAGTTTATTTTTCTGGATAAAAAGTACCCTATGACCTTTCCGTAACCGCGACAACGTGTATGCTAAATTTTATGATGACCGGTTTGGTAGTTAGGGTGGAAAAGTATAAAAAAATGTCGAAGCGGTCATAAGGGCTGCCGACGGAATCTTTTTGAATTTTTAAATTAATTATAGTGTGAATGACAGTATTTAAATTTTAGCATTTGTCTATTGAAATTATTAACATTAGTGTGGTTTTCATATCTATTAACACTCGGAACAATAATTATATACATTTTTATAAAATCTATTAATCAATCAAACGTATGATGTATTACAAAATATCATTATTAGATGTATACAGTAAATGCAATACGGCCGGTCACGCTTACTAGCATGACATGATGCGAAATTATAAATGTATCTCCTGCCAAAGATACTGCTCAACGCGCCTAAAGAAGTTATTCACTACAAAGACAAACAATCATCCACATCATCACCACATAGTATAAAACATAGTCGCTTTCTCTGTCCCTATATCCCTATGTATGCTTAAATCTTTAAAACTACGCAACGGATTTTGATGCGGTTTTTTTAATAGATAGAGTGATTGAAGAGGAAGGTTTATATCTATAATAACATCCATTAAATAGTGGAGAAGTACTGTTATTTTTTAGGTTTCTAATGTGATGTTGTAAATAATTACATTTTTTCCGCTTACATTGCAAGAAACGCAGGCGGGCCACGGGCAGTAATAAATAAATCAGAACTACTGGATCGATTTTAATCATTTTTTCAGTGAATGACATAGGCTATATATTTTATACCCGTGCGAAGCCGGAGCGGGCCGCTAGTGTAGAATATTATATAGTTAGCTGGATATCACTTTCTTCTTTAGCATCTTTTTTAGCAGCGTAACTTTATACTAATTTCACAATAATATCTTTTGACAACGTAACGAAATCTTCTACTACTTACAATTCCAATTATATATGTATTGTATACACATATATACTTGTGAAGTCCATAGTACGCGAGCTATTTAACCGTATCTAGTTCTTCATAACATAAGAAGTAACTGGAATTATTATAGTGCATATGTATTCTGAATCTGTATATTTTAAGATAACTTAGAATATTCGAGATATATTTTATTTAAGCTTTAGTAGGTGGTAGAGCCACGCTGAAGCTATTACTAATTTCAGCATGAATGGGTAGGCTCGCCCGGGATAGTACCACACTCTCATAGAAAATCGACGTGAAGTAATAGTGCCAGCAATGTTGCGTTTCGTTCGGTCAGTGAGAGCGCCGGAGGCCCACCTCTCCTCTCTCCCTTCCCTCCCTCCCTTTCTCCCAAACACAGGCTGGCAACGCACTTTCGACCCCCCTAGTATTGTTAGTGTCTATGGACGGTGGTGATCACTTAACATCAGGTGACCCATCTGTTCGTTTGCCTGCAGTGACATAAAGAAAAGCTGTGTTGTTGTCCTACTATAACGTCAAAAAACACGGTCCAGAATATTACAGAGACATTTTGTTGAATGGCAATATTTTGACAAAACTTTAGCATCTTGTAATGTAATTGTTCAGTTCTTGTATTCTGCCATACATATGATATGGTAAACCCGTAACAGTGATTCTCTTATGTTTTGGCACATTTCAGGACCATCCAGCTCCCGAGAGGCCCTCAAACAATCATGAGAATCAATATTGATTTTGGATTTACTTACTATCAAGCACAGTGCACACATAGACACTTTTTGGTGCTGACATCTTCATTTTTTAAATTAGTATATATAATACAAATGAGGTATCTGTATGTAATATCAAAATAACGTTCACTAACAGAATACCCTTTAAAAACTAATTTAGACTATTTCATACTAGACTAGCTGTTACCCGCAGCTGCTTACGTAATTCTATCTCAAAAACGGTTGTACCGATTTTCACTAGATTTTCACTGACAGCTATCTGACCTTATAAAAAGTAATTTAAACTATTGTATTTTATCTTAGCTATTACGCGTGACTTCGTCCGCAATGTTCTGTCACCAAAACGGTTGAACCAATTTTCACGAGACTTTCACTGGAAGATATCTAACTTAACAAGGAGTAACTTAAACTTAAACTTAAACTATTTTAGACTTAGAATGGACGAACGGGGTCCCAGGCTGTGGAAAGACTACGTGGTTAATTAAAAACTTCGATGTGGAGAGGGACGCTGTGGCGACCACCACAACCGAGGCGGCAAAAGACTTACAGGAGAAACTGGTGCAGGCACACGGCAAAAAAGCCGAAAAGCGGGTGCGCACCATGGCGTCCATACTAGTAAATGGTTTCAGAGAGCACGATAAGCGTCCAAGGTTAATCGTGGATGAAGCTCTCATGAACCATTTCGGGTCCATCCTGACTGCCGGCCGGCTGGCGGAAGCAAGCGAAATTCTCCTCATCGGAGATTTCAACCAACTACCCTACATTGATCGAGAAAACTTATTTCGGATGGTTTACAGCAGACCAACGGCCGTAGCTGGTATTGACCAACAGCTCACTTGCACATACAGGAACCCGATGGATGTAGCCTATGCGCTGAGTCAAGTATACGACGGTATATACTCACCGAAACCGATAGTGAGATCTCTGAGCATCAGGGGCTATCAGGGCGAACAAATATCCTCCCATACCCCCGACACTCTCTTCCTGGTACACACACAAGAAGAGAAAAAAGCCCTGATAAACAAGGGCTACGGGGTAGGGGAAGGATCGCGCGTTCTGACAGTCCACGAATCCCAGAGATTGACCTTCAAATCGGTGGTGATCCTGCAAACAAAGAGCAGAAGGATGCAAATCCACGATAGTGTTTCACATGCTATAGTGGCAGTATCCAGACACACCCACACCTGTGTCTACTATACCGACGTGACTGATGACGCGGTTAGTAGGTTTATCCGTCGGGCCATGGACGCTCCGGCGCGGCATATTGTGGATTATAATTTAAAGATGGCGATAGAGGACCGGAATGAAACTGCCATAAAGGCAATAACGTCTTTATATAAATAAATAATAAAAAAAAAAACCAATAACAATTAAAATAAATATATAAAAAAAAAAAACACCCAATAGATGCTCACAGATACGATTTTTAACTTAACTTACACTTAAAAAGCTATAGCAAAAAAATGGTGCGGACCGAGAGTCTGCAGAAAAAAAAAAAAAAAAAAAAAAAAAACTATTTTAGACTGTTACCCGCGACTTACGACTCCAGTGGAATATCCGAAATGTTTTTCATTACTCTCTTACATAGTGTAAATGAGCACTGAGGGAGTTATATTATGGGTTAAAGTTCCAAATATATTGGATATGGTAAATCCCATTCGACACAATTTTAGTATTGACATATCTAATATACACGTTGCATGCTATAGTAGGTGGCGTGCGTGTCGTACTTACAAACGTTTTTGAAAGAGCATTTCTGGAATTGTACATCTTCTCACAATTTTTTTTAAATAGAATTTTAAAAACGCGTATGCAGTCGTGGCTTTTAGTTAGTATATTATAAGTATAGCAATGAATGACATTGTGGTCTAACATGGTAAGCACGCTAAACGTAGACAGGGACTGGGTCTCAAGTGCAGCTGCCGGAACACACTTAAGGGTATTTAAGCAGACGCACTCAGAAAAGCCCCACCATTATGCTATGGTTTCATTACCATCTTTTCTTTCGTCGAAAGCTCCAACTAACTCGGAAGGATATGAGCGAAGTCAATCGATACATTGTTCGAACAAGCCATAAACAAAGCCATTATCACTTACATCGTCTACTACGAAGTAATATTGAAGCAGGACCAACATTAAAGTTCGGCAATACATTCTTATGTCATTCACACAATCCCGGTAAAAAGTGTTTTTTTATATCATAGGAGGCAAGCGGACAGATGGGTCACCTGATGTTAAGTTATCACCACCATCCATAGACACTTGCAACACCAGGGGACTTGCAAATGCGTTGCCAACCTGTCTTGAGGGAAAGGGGAAGTAAGGGAAGGGGGGAGGGGAGGGGAGGTGGGCCTCCGGCGCTCTCACTAACCGAACGAAACGCAACAATACAAGCACTGTTACTTCACGTCGGTTTTCTGTGAGAGGGTGGTACTAACCCGATCGAGCCGACCCATTCATGCTGAAACCAGTAATAATAGCTTCAGCGTGGCTCTACCACCTAGTCCTAGTTAAATCCAGTGCACCATAAGGTTTCAGTGAATAGGTGTCTCATACCACCCAGAGCTGGGGCTCATTAAAAGCATTTTAACTATGTCGTCCCTTAACATAAGGTGAGGTAATTGATAGACGCTAGCAAACATTAAATTAGAAAGAAAAAAATGTCAATAGCAGGTATCAAGGAAACGCAAAGAAAGTCAATTAAGACGGACAAGAGATCTTTTCATCGTCCCATCAGCTCTTGTCCGTTGAACACAATGATAAAATAAGACGTTACATTGAATAAAGGACTAGCCGGGGATAAAATATAACACAGATGCCCCTAACGATGGCAGTTGCTAAGAAAAAATGACAGGTTTTATCTGTAATGGAGCTCACGCATTACCTTCATTAAGATTGAGGCGCGAACATTTTTTCGGCTTACAGTGTACTCGGGACCGTCAGTGTTTGTTTTTTTCTTAAGACAAGAACTTACAATTGCCTTGGTCTATACTGTTGTCTTTATGTTCTTCAATTAGGGCTATATGTCTTCCGCGTCAATATATAACTGAACAGTGAAAGTTGTAGCATATCTACGATTATAGAACTCTGTGTTATTATTTTGTTAAATTTCATTATTTTGTGACTGTTTTTAGGAATTCGTTCGAGCATCTGCATCTATATCGGCCGGAGCGAGACCTTTTAAGATGTCTTTATCAGAATTCGTTTAAATAAATGCTCCACATACTCACATGTTTCCATATTCCTTCGTATAGGCGCCATCGCCTATGGTGCACACCGTAGATTTTATTGCATTCGTTCGACGTTAACATTATTTTACAAAACTTATTTCAAATACATTATAACTTTTTTTTTATATCATAATAGGCAAACGAACAGGCGGGTCACCTGATGGTAAGTGATCACCGCCGTCCATAGACACTTGCAACACCAGGGGAATCGCAAGTTCATTGCCAGCCTGCGTTTGGGGGAAGGGAAAGTAGGAGGGGGAGAGAAGAGGGGATGGGTGAGAGGAGTGAGAAGGGGAGGTGGGCCTCCGGCGCTCTCACTGTCCGAACGAAACGCAACATTGCAAGCACTGCTACTTCACGTCGGTGTTCTGTGAAAGGGTGGTACTACCCCGAGCGAGCCGACCCATTCATGCTAAAACCAGTAATAGCTTCAGCATGGCTCTACCACATACAAAATATAACTTCGGACAATTCTTACAACTATCGAATTACAGTAAATGGCTCGCCATCCGTAGTATGCTTATGTGTTACTTCATACATAAAGAAGCAATTTTTTTTCTTGTTTTTATATTTATTTTTTTACCAAACTTCTTATTTTCGCAAAGAGATCATTTGGTATTGGTAATATAAAGGGATTTGTTAGTTCTGATATAGATACAAGTCAGAGAGTCGGGGTTATTCCAAAATGATTTAGATGCAGGTAAGAGAGTCGTGGTAATTTCAAAGTCCGTTAAGCGTCCATTTTATATTACTAACATAGGAATAGCTCACTACTAGGCAAAGTTTTCTTTCCTTAGATAATTACGCGAATAATTGTCACGTAAGTCCACAATGCCTGGCGGTAGGGCTTTTTGCTTGCCCATCTCGCTAACTACCACTCTGAACTTGAAAATTTGTTACCGCATACCTACATACATGTGTATTCCGGCAGCTGCATTTGAGAACCAGTCCCCGTCTTATTAACGTGTTCAACATCTTGGACCGTATCATTTAATCTTAGGTGATATTATGGGCAAACACTAAAACATTCAAGTATTAAAAAAACAATAATTTTACTTGCATTACATAGATTCAGCAGCATGCTCGATTGCCACCAGACAAAGTAATAATCAAACGCAAGGCTGTAGTAAAATAAAATAAGTGGGAAAATAAAATCAAATCTAACGGCCAGTTCACACGGTATAAGTTCCTTGGTATATCTGGTCCGAACCATCTGAAAATTGAACTGTCAGTAGCAGTATTTGGATATCGTCCAACTGGCCGTGTTGGAAATCGATGCTCTCAAAATCTTTCATCACAGTTTCTCTGTGTTGGAATAGGTTGAGACATTTTATTTTTATTTTAAACCTTTGTCTCTTGATCAGCTTGGATTTATCGATTACAGCAAAATTCAAGAGTGGCACTGTTTACTATCACGCTAATATTCTCGAATGCATATGCAAGCAATTACAGGTTTAATCACCACACCATAACGTCTACCAACGTACTATCTATATAAATAGAATGATGGACGTTTAAGGTTGTATGTACATCACTCGAAAACTACCGGACAAACTTCGAACAATTACTTTTTTATTTTTCTTTACAGACAAATAGATTTCCTTATTTAGAAAAATAATTACCACGATAGCTTCATTTAACGTATAGTTATAAAAGTTTAAAGAAACTAAGATTTTATAAGCACATCACGTTAACCGATGTGTGTTTGCTTGCTGTGGAAACGTTGAATTCAAAATATAAAATTCAGATTATGTATCAACTAGAATATAAAGTAACAAACGAACAGATAAACCTTTCTTTATAGATTTACTCGTTGGCAGATTATAATAAAAACATGCTACGTACAAAGAGGTACATGTTGATTGCTTGATTATGAGTGATACTCTGAACTTGCAATTTTAAAGCCAATCTATACAAATAAACAAATTCGAAGTATCCATTAAAAATATCAAAATCACATCTTTTTTTAGTAAATGGATATGAAAGTATATTTCTAACTCAAAAATAAAACATTTTTTAATATTTTTTTTTAATTTAATTATGCCTGTACGTCCGGGCAACTTTTTGAAACGGTTACTAAGATTTTGATAGGACTGGCAGGCAACTGATATAATAAAGAATAACTTGGGTTACGTTTGTTTAAAAAAAAGAGTTCCATTCAAATGCCATCTTTTATAAAGATACAGAAGAGTGGTAGTATTCAAATATTTCGGCTATCGCTTAGCTTCTGCGAAATCATATATAATTAGACTTTTGGAATTAAAAAGTCAAAATAAAAACAATCAGGTATCTGTATTTTGTATTTAAGTTTTGTATCCCTAACAAACCAGTAGTAAATACAATACGACAAACTTATTCAAAACAATAGCTTGGAATTACAACAAACCTAAAGACCCTTTTGTGCTAAACACAGTATTTTACGCAACGGCCGCTTCTCTATGGACGGAACGTTGAATAAAACATGAATTTATCTAGTTCTCTTAATAAGTAATGGTACGGTTCTCTTAAACCATGTTTAAAGTAAAACTATGTTTAAAATGAAAATATGAATTTCGATTTATTTTTACAATACGCTTAAAAAAAAATACCCACCTGCAAATCTCTCGACAATGGAATAATATACCGATTGACCCTAAAACACAACACAATAAGAAGAGACGTTGTGTCACTGTGTCGGGATATCACCACGTACATAACTGATGATAATGTTAGTGCATCGTAGTAGTTCGTTAGTACGAATATAATTACGAATTATCTTCAGACGTGTGAACGGTTCGACGATCCGGGTGAGAATAATCCCCTCTCCTTTTTTTGTAAACCCACCAAACTTTTTGGGCGACCGTAACAGACAAAGTTAGGCGTATGGTAACAAGCCCAAATATACCAAAGTCGATAAATCTCGATTTGAACTGTTCCCTTGAAGCTCATAAGTGAATAAAAAATATTATTACATAGTCAATCATTTACGTTACCACAATTTCTAACTTTCCGTCTTCCAGTAATATCTTTTTTTTAAATACAAAATCGGAAGTAAAATTAAAAAAAAAAATTAGTAATTCAGACGATCGTTTTTTTTTTCTCTTTTATATAAAAAACGTAGCTTATAATGCACATAAATATACAAGAACTTTTATAATGTGAACTGCATTTGTTAAGAAGATAGATCGGTTAATGTACGCATAATGCACCGAGGTCTAGCGCTTGCCTAAGTAGGTTCAATTGTCAGATATCGCATCAAAGTGCTTTGATATTAGCATATATCATCTTGTTTGAAATTCTGTAAGCTATGACAATGATGCAGCGTAAGGATTATTGAAATAAATAAGTATACATCTCAATAGAAATATTAGTAGAAAGTAGTACCTAATAACTAAGAATTTTGTGACAACGAAAGGTAACTAATAGCACCATTATATAGTTGCGTGAAGAATTACTTCTACTTCGAATGAATTGTTTCATTTGTTATTGTTCTGACCTCGCGTTGATATTGTGAAACTTACAAGGCACTTGTAGGTATATTATAAATAGCCACTTATATATATATAGTCGCCCTTTCACTTTTTTTTTCGAACGGACTACGCTATTGACCTAGCAAGATCTTAACAGCTTCACCGGACTATTAGGATCATACGAAACTATACTGTGTTAGATAAGTTTTATATGTAAAATTATATTGGTGTCTCTAAGAACTGATGCGGCAAAAAATATCACATGAAATATAGAAAAAATATATCCCGTTACCCCTACCTTGCCACCGGTTCGAAGCGTAACACGGAAACATGTGGATATTTCGAGAGAAATGTTTTGAGAAACAATTAATAATACTGTAGGAGCTTCGGCTCACTACTAGAACACTCCAGACTAACACGGACAGCGTAATAATAAAACTTGGAGAGTGTAAAATAGACTGTTTATTAAAATGATCATAAAAGATATTTATAAGACATGCGACATTTCATTTATTTGTTCAATTGTTTGAACGATATTCTATTTACAATATTTACAAGTTTCAGCCAGTCTACCAGAGAGGATGACATTCTCGGTAGCTACAATACGTTTTTAACCAGTCATAGCATATTTTTCTTGTTCACTCCAGAAATGTATAATAAAAATGCCTATAGAAGAGTCCGCGATGATATATGACTATATCTTAAGGGTAGGTCCTATCCTAACACTATACTATATTTATTTTATTTTTTACATATAAAAAATCGGTTATTTGTGATGCTACTTTGACAAAAATATAATAAATATTTATCCGGTTAAATACTCCAGTTAACTTGGACATATAATGTAGATCAAAACAGCCTTTTATATAAATTCAATGAGTCTACCAGTTTCCCATAACACAGCGAAATTTTAATTTGTCAGTTTTTTTTTAATTTTGAAATTATCTTGAGAAAAAACCAAAAATAAAGGTATAGCCAAAGTTCTTATGCCCAATAAATTCATATTCACTCTTCGCTTGAACAACGTTTTAAGAAAGAAAAACGCAAATGGATTCCACTTCTTAACTATTCTCACAACATATCCACAAATAAATAAAATTTCAAACACATTACCAATTTAAAAAGTTACGATCAAACATAGTGTCAAGAAGGTTTCATTATCAAGATATAGATAGGTCAGAATGTAGGGTGGAACATGACTTGAACTATAGCCATGTTTGAAAATAACTATTAACCTGTATATATATTAAAAATAATCTATACTATACTATATATACTATACTATCTATACTGATATTATAAAGCTGAATACTAGGAACTTACTCGTCCGATCTGTTGAAAAATTATTTCACTGCTAGCTCATTTAGCGAAGAAAGCTTATAGGCTATATTTCATCACGTTAATAGGAGCGGGTCACCAATGAAAAATGTTTCAAATTAGTGTTTTTTTATCCTTTTGATGGATTCCGCTGCGTGTTAGTATGTGCCCAAAGTAACTATTCAACACAGACGAAGTCGCGGGCAGAAGCTAATACTATTATATATTGTCGATCTCGACAGCTCAACTGTTTTTCAATTCAATAGTAGTGATTAATTTCTGGGCATAAACTGAACAAAATATTTTCGTCGTGTAAAACCTAAAAAAAGGGCTAAATTAACTCGACCTTATTCTTAATTAATTTATCTTGTATACGGGCATTGCTGCTCCGTGACTTAGAATTCCCTTCACGTGCGGTTCGCGTGCTAATGACAGCGCCCATTAGTGCGCAACATTCTCTGTCTTGTATTATGATTACTGTCGTGTGTAGACAAATTAGTGATCAGATTTTTTCTAATTTTATTATTATTATTATTAACATTACCTACTATATTTATTTCAGCTACATCCTATGCGTAAAAAGTAATAAACGCTATCAATGCATGTATTTTCTTATTCACTTTTAAATATTCTGTAGGTGGTAGAGCCACGCTGAAGCTGTTACTGGTTTCAGCATGAATGGGTCGGCTCGTCCGGGGTACTACCACTCGACCCACAGAAATCCGACGTGAAGTAACAGTGCCTACATTGTTGCGTTTCGTTCGGTCAGTGAGTGTGCCGGATGCCCACCTCTTCCTAAACACAGGCTGGCAACGCACTTGTGACTCCCCTGGTGTTGCTAGTGCCTATGGACGGCGGTGATCACTTAACATCAGGTGACCCACCAGTTCGTTTACCTCCTATGATATATATATATATATATATATATATATATAATCCCGCGGCTTGATTTGTTGCGGCCCGCAGAATTTTTTTTATCTTCTTTGTTTAAACATATTAATGAGCAAATTATTTTTCTCGCGACGAAATTCAAATGTTTTGGGTATGTATTCGATCATGCCGTGATCGCGATAACCGACAAATTGATGAAAAAGTAGATAATAAAATAATGATACCTATTATACATGTATTCTATTTTTATAAATATTTTGCGGCCCCCCAATGTATTTAGTCATTTTTGTTGGCCCTGGGTCCCATCTAGTTTGGACAGCCCTGTTCTAGAATATCGCGAAAAAGTTAGTAATAGACAAAGCAATGTAGTGAGTACAGTAGTGTAGCAAATCGAGACATAGTTCGTGAGGACGCTTCGAGAAAACAGATTGCAGACGTAATTTAGGCATCGATTCTACAAATAACTAGTAACCTAGGGAGCCTACCTAGTAACCTAGGTTGGCGAGCCACGAAGCGCTGTGGGAAACAAGAATGCTCAATTTGGAGCATCGACGGCAAGTGACTTGTGTCTCAGTGTTTTATAGGTTACACTTTGGAGAGTGTGCACAGGAATTGCATAATATAATTCCACCGTCTCCATTCCATCAGAGGACGATCAGACGCCTTGAGGGATTCCACCCTTATGTAGTTGATATTCCTGAGATTCGTACGAAGCGATTTGCTTCCACATTTATTATACGTACGGCTAAGGTCTGGAATTCACTCCCGGCGTCTGTCTTCTCTTAATCATACAACTTCGGAGTGTTCAAGAGTAGAGTGAATAGGTACTTAGCAGGTACACGCGATCTATAGGCGGCTTTATCGTCACTTACCATCAGGTGAGATTGAGGCTCAGCGCGTACCTGTAAAACATTTAAAAAAAAATATTCCCCTACACAAAACTGTATACCACAAAGATTGAATTGTAATATTGTTAATAGTGAATTACAACCACCTAATTCTATTCGCAATAGTAGTACTAGCAGAGAACACTGTACCGATTAAATTCTCAGTAATAATGAATTTATTTAATTTTATCTTTGTGTGTATTAATAAATTTACTTTACAAAAAAACCCTTATTTCGTTACCAACGAGTATAAAGAATATTTGAGACCGTTTCAGAACTAAAATAATTCGATAGAATATTTCAAAAAACAATTCAGTCTCGAACGATTATAAGAATAAAATATTATAAAGTGCTCACGTATTTGCAAGCGTCAGATATACATTACAATATTTATCTTGGGCAAATAATACAAATTTCACGTATATTCTAATCTTGTATGAAATATTAAAAACTTCTTCTTCTGTCAATATTTATTTTCTCACATTCAAAGTCTTTGAACTTGTATTATCAGTGCTATAAACGACATTATAACTAGATGTTATGTGTATATATTACAAGCTATCCGGCCCGGCTTCGCCCGATAATACTAACCAAGTAGATGAGAATAAATCTTCCCATTGGAGTATTTCATGGCCGCATGTAATGACATAATGTGACAACAGAACATCTGAACGACGAACTGTGAATTCAGTCAATATTTAAAAAAAATCTACTGCCTTTTGTCGCTTTTCATGTAAAGATATTTACTTTTCGAGTGTCAATTTATTTATTTTATTTATTACTAGCTGTGCCCGCGACTTCGTCCACGTGGAACCTGATGTACAAAACAATGACTAACAAAGTAATCTGAACGTATTTAGTACATTTGCTTATCTACTTATCTCTCATACTTAAGTCGCGGCGCCATTACAATTACAATTACTTTTGATAGAGTGGACCGATTTTAATGAAACAAAGACTAAGTTACTCCCGCGGATATGCTTTTGTATATATGGATATAAGGTTTTATTGGGAACCCAGGACTTTAGCAGTGATGCGTGTTCATAAAAACAGACAGACAGACATTTCTAAAAATGATTGAAATGTATTCTATTACATATTCCTAGACACCTGCAACAATTTTTTTCACATAAATCGAAAATGTACAGACACGTTACATTCACATTATTTTTATATGTATAGAAGAAGATAGAAGATTGTATTCAATTTAATTCGTTTCTCTCCTTTTCATAACCGAACTACATGCGGTGGGCTTCGGAGCCACATTTGATGATACATCATTGACATCATGAACTAAAAAGTTCGCAACATCTTACCTTTGCCGTACCGTGAAGCTGTGGAACAACATCCCGGTCAGTATGTTCCCTCCTTCTTATAACATCGGGTCCTTCAAGCGTAACATGAAGAGACATTTACGCAGGCCGCCATGACAGCGGCGACCGGCGAGGGATGCCGTGCCTCTCGGTGATTGCCGATGTTATTGGATTGTACTGTGCTTACCATCAGGCATAGTGAAGTCACTATACCATACTACAATAAAAAAAAACTTTTGTAAAATATTTTCCGAACATTTTCTTTCATACAAACCCAGTCTTAACAATTACAAAGAAAACACAGAAGAATAATTAAAATAAATGCAGTCGTTCTGAATTATTTATTATCTACATTTGACAATTGATTTTTATTTATATAGACACTAACAGCACATTGTTTATATAGGTCCAATGTTCTAAAGAGGTTCCATAAGTGTCTAATTTTATACTATAGGGGGCAAACGAACAGATGGGTCACCTGATGGTAAGTGATCACATATGTCCATAGACACTAGTAACACCAGGGGGGTCGCAAGTGCGTTGTCGGCCTTTTAAAGAAGTGTACGCTCGTTTCTGAAGGCAGAAATGACTTTGAGAACCTCACCGTGGAAGACCTCCCTCCATCGAGGTGATGTGGATAAAATTTCAGTTTGAGGCGGGTTGTACGATAGGAGAATCCAGCGGCAGATGTTAGTCCAAAGAACTCCTCTGAACACTCACGGTGGTAGATGCAATAAAAGACAATTTACAATTATTGCCTGTACAATTAAAAATAATGTCTCGGCGCTTCGATGTCTGTACTTCATCAAAGTCATGTGAATCTTTCCATAAACGTTTTTGTTTTTGTTCCGTCGCGTAATTTGAAACCAGTGATATCTACCAAAATATTCATTAAAATGCTATACTATAAAGTGCATTTTTCATTTACAGTAAATGCACAACGAATCAAAATCGAGTTGCAAATAAGCGATTGTTTTCTGATCAAACGTAAATAATTTTAGTAAGTTTTTGGAGTTGATGTGGTTGTTGAAATTTCTAAATCTCGTATTTTTTATTAAATAATTTTTAATTTCACCAAGGGTATGGAAGTACAAATCGAGTATGGCTTACGTACATGGGATGTTCATCTCGTTCCCCCCTTTGCGGCGCTCGCGGGAAGACAGCATCAGGGTAACCTCTGCGGCTCTGGATTCTCTCTCCTCCCGCTTCAACGGGACTGTCTCTTTATTTTGGATTGCACGCCCTTTACAGGGCGCTCCTCCAAGGTTGTCTCGTCTTTATTTTTGTTCACTTCATCTTCCGGCAGTGAGAGGAGCGATCTAGCCGGTGTTTGGCGTTCGTGGTGTAATGCGAGCCTCTTAAGTTTGATGCAATACTCCTTCGCGATTTTCCCGGCATCTCGTAGTGGGCGTTTCTCTTCAGAACGTCGAACTCATTAACGAGATCCTCCACTGCTTTCCACAGATCATCGACCTGGTCTTGGTCTTCTTTGTTGTTTCCTTAGGGGGTGGATCGTTGGCGGGTGCCCGGGATCACTAGACTGGGTTACGATGCCTGCACGGCGGTTTCTTGGTTCCCTTTTGATTACAGGGTATCGGGTTTATTATTAGATGGGTGGGCGCCCCTGCAGTAGGCACAGGTCGACGGTGCATCTTTTCGGTGGTCACATTGGTGGGCGAAATGCGGTCCCCTGCACCGCACACTGACAATAGGTCTGTGGCATTGTTGGGAGGAGTGGCTTACGTACGTACAATGCGCTCGACTTATATAGACTACCTTACGTAATAATAATTACGACCATCGTAGGATTAAGATGGTGAAGCGTTGAAGCGTCGCGGTTATTAATTACGTTTGGCCATTTAAAAATGGCGTCTCTAAATTCTATTGTTCTGTAATTACATATTACTGCTCGTGGAGGGTTTGAACGGATTAGCTTACTATGTTATTTCTTAGCATAGTAAGACTAGCAGTTCGCTCGCTACAAAGCTATACTTAAAGAAGATAAACAATATACTATCGCGGAATCTTCTGTAGGCATTTTTAAAATGTATTATTCCGTAGTACATTATTTTAATCGATGTCATTAGATTACCATAGTAAGGGCCCGAAAATTAATTCTCTTGACGATAAGGGGAACCGTATTGCGTAAGTTAAAACATATAGAGGTACGCACAAACATACAACAAAAGCAACATAAATTTATAATATCTATAGCTATAAACTTTTAATAAAGTGTAATTTCTCATTAAAACGTCCTCCAAATTCGTCCCTTTTATACTGTAGAGTGTAAAGACTTTTCAACTGAAGAGTTTCTAATATTAAATTATTAAAATCAGACGCTTTGATAAACAAGAGGCTCGTGTGTCATGTATCAATCGTACTGTAAAAAGATTTCTCGAGAAATTTGAATAAAACAAACAGAGCGGCGTCCAAGGATAATCTTTCGGTTCGACGGTACATACTTTTAATAAATTTTCGTATCATATATCAAGTGTAAATTGAAGCGTCTCATGTATTATTGCTATTTTTCATATGAAATGAAAAGTAATTTGTTATACGAAAATTTTAAGATGTAATTCTGTATATCTACCCGCTTTTATGTGATTTTATGAAATCAATACGCCTGAAAATAATAATTCGGCAAACTTAATACCTCTGTTATATACTAGGACGAAGAATTTTAAAAAATCGCCTAGCTGGGAGGCGCTTGTGAATTTTTTTGAAACGAAGTTCTTTAATGCGGCTTACTGGTAGTGCGATTTAGCAGAAATCGTCACGTAACGAATATGATGCATGTGTGTGTGTCGTGCCTTTTTTTATGTCATAACAGGCAAACGAACAGGTGTGTCACCTGATGTTAAGGGATCAACATCGTCCATAGACACTAACAAAACCAGGGGAGTTGAAAGTGCGTTGCCAGCCTGTGTTTGGGAGAAAGGGAGGGAGGGGGGAGAGGAGAGGGGAGGTGGGCCCTGGCTGACCTAACGAAACCCAACAATGCAAAGCACTGTTACTTCACGTAGGTTTTCTATGAGAAGGTGGTACTACGCCGGGCAAGCCGACCCCTTTGTGCTGGAAACACGAGCAAGTGTACTCTCTCTCTCTTTCTCTCTGTCCCTGTCTCTTTTTATCATGTAACCTCAACACACGTGTAAATTTCGTGAAAACGTATTAGTTATTTGTGTTAGATAGATAGATTATACGTGGGTATTTTATTATTGCAATTAAGACTTGAAAAATGGAAACTGCAGCAAAACCGTGTAATACAGGTTCAGAAAAGTAAGTTGATACAACTGTATAACTTGATACAAGTATTTACTGTTTACATTTGTTTATTGTACGTGATTTGTGTAATTTCAATATCGAATGAAACTTTCTGATGTAATTCGTTCCTTTAGATGCCTTAAATAAATAATCTATACATATAATAAGAATGTAAATCAAACGTGTCTGTACTTTTTTGATTTCCGTGAAAAAAATTGTTGCAGGTGTCTAGGAATAAGTAATGAAATACGTTTCAATCATTTTTAGAAATGTCTGTCTGTCTGTCTATCTGTCTGTTTGTATGAAGACGCATCACTGCTAAAGTACTGGGTTCACAATAAAACCACACTAAGAAAATCATAAAGCATATTTTCGAGAATAATTTAGTCTTTGTTTCATTAGAATCGGTTCACTCTATCAAAAGTTATTGTAATTTTAATGACGACGCGGCGTACGTACGCGAGACAAGTAGATAATTAAATGGACTTAATACATTCAGATGACTTTATTAATCACTGTTTTTTTTTAAGGTACACTTCTTTTGGCGCATTAGGGAAAAATGATGACAGTAAAGTTTTACAATGCGCGCGCACACCGTCACGAAAAACCAACACCCTGTAGTTATTACGGTGCGCGCGCACACCGTCACGTAAAACCGACACCCTGAAGTAAGCTATAGTCAACATTTTGTTTCTTTGTATTTGTTGTTTGTATTTCTTTGTATTAAAACTTTCAGTGTATTAAATACCTTTTTTCTATTGTTAGTGTCGTTTTTTCTACAAACGTAGAATAAGGCGAAAGATAAAATTTTTTACCTTGTTACGCCAAAGAAGTATAACTTCCAACGCGTGTACATAAGTACACACACACTTTTCTCTTACATAAGGTTCACAGATTTCATTTCGAATCACATTCGGAGTTGAAGAAAAAACGTAAGGGACTTCCTGACCGGGGTCCTACGATAGCACATCTTTTTAAAATGCTTTTTAGCGTTTGACCAGAATCTCATCTGATCTTAAATGATTATGTGGTCCAAGATGGTAAACACGGTAAACCTAGAGCGAGCTAGCTCTCAAGTGCAGCTGCCGGAACACACCAACAAGTGCTGCAACAGATTTTCAACATGACGGTGGTAGCTAGCCAAACGGACTTAGAAAAAGGCCTACCGCCATGCTCTGGTTTCGTCACGCTTATCTTCATCGAAGGCTCCGATTCAGCTGCTAGGATTCATCCTACGTCCCTCGACGCGGTGTCGGAACAAGCTATCAATTAAGCCATTATCGCCTCGCTTTTGTAACCACGCTGTGATTATATTCGTAAAATAAAGCAGATTTTCGTAAATTTAATATCATTCACACAATAAAAACTCAAGGCTTCACAGTCTAATACAAACATTTGAATGAAATTGGAGTTTATTGTTATCGGTTAACAAATAATAATTATTCTCCGAAACGCTGGAACCGATTTAGGCGAGACTTTTACTAATAGACATAATACTCTTCAAAGTATTATTTAAGTTACATATTATAACACTTTTATATATTACTTAGACCACTAAGCAATAATGTAAAATGGAACAGTAGAAACTTAAAATCGAAATAACCAAACTATATCCATTTTTGGTAAACCACATAAACAAATAAACAAAATTCCTTTCCAGTATCTCTTTAGAACAGTTTTATTTTATATAGTTTCGTAACTTCTATTGCAATTTGATATTAAAAAGGTATATACAAGTTTGTTGTCGCAGTGTCGACTTTGAAGCAAAACTTTCTAGTGTTTCCTTGTGAATTTTCTTTTATCGCAGTTTTAAAATAAACTTAACGTAAAACAAATATACGTGGAAAGAACTAAGAGGAAAACATTATCTTCAGATGAAAATGTATTCAATATTTTGTTTATTACTTGACAGACCAGAGCATTAAGTATACTAAATGGCTTCGTAGTTCTAGCACTTGGTAGAGCCACGCTGAAGCTATTACTGGTTTCAGCATGAATGGGTCGGCTCGCCCGGGGTAGTACCACCCGACCCACAGAAACACCGACGTGAAGTAACAATGCAATGTTGCGTTTCGTTCGGTCAGTGAGAGCGCCGGATAACCCACCTTCCATCTCCTCCCCCTCCTTCCTCACTCTCCCTCTCCCACCTTCCTGACTCTCCCTCCCCCAAACACAGGGTGGCAACACACTTGCGACTCTTCTGGTGTTGCAAGTGTCTATGGACGGTGGTGATCACTTAACATCAGGTGACCCACCTGTTCGTTTGCCTCCATATACAAAAAAAATAGCACTACTAAACTTAAGACTGTAGTTTATAGCTCTTCATACAATAATTTATTCTAAATATGGTTACAACATATACCTTGTTAGAGTATACAACTGTCGAAAGCTTATCCGAACGTCAACATTTATTTTATTATCTATACATGTAATAAGAACGTAGTGTATGTAAAGTGTAAAGTAAGTGTAAGTGTAAAGTGTATGTAATTTTTAAATTTTTGCGAAAAAACATGTTACAGATGTCTAGGAATAAGTAACAAAATACATTTCAAGCATTTTTACAAATGTCTGTCTGTCTGACTGTTTGTATGAATACACATCACTGTTAAAGTACTGTGTTCACGATAAAACCTCACCAAGAAAATCATAA
This sequence comes from Antheraea yamamai, assembly GCA_036509395.1. Taxonomy (NCBI): domain Eukaryota; kingdom Metazoa; phylum Arthropoda; class Insecta; order Lepidoptera; family Saturniidae; genus Antheraea; species Antheraea yamamai. Next base: position 5,088,648 of record AP028451.1, read on the forward strand.
AGCATATTCTCGAGTAACATGTAGTCTTGGTTTCATTAAACTCGGTTCACTCTATCAAAAGTTACTGTAATTTTAATTATGACGCGACTTAAGTACGAGAGAAAAGTCGACATCTAAATGGACTTGATACATTTATATGATTTTTAGTCACTTTTGTTTTTACATTAGGTTCCACGCGGACGGAGACGCCGGCGCAGCTAGTGGTAAATATATCTTTAATCACTTTTAGGTTTAACATGTGACCACAATATTAGGTAAATGTGTAACCTAAAATAGTATGTACGAAGCCTAAAGGTTTACTGACTCCCAAGCCTAGCAGAAACATACCTACAGAGGTCCCGGGCGACAGATATTCAACTCGACAACAAACGTTAGTAAATTACCAAAATGTAACGGGACTATAACGATGTTTTCCTTTACCGAACTCTCAGGTTAATGTTAAAGAACGTTAAAATTAAAGAAATAAAAACCTTTCCATTACCTATATGTGTGTTAGAATTACCGGATTGAGGATGAGCGTCCAAAATCTACCCGCTCTCCTAAATAACGAGGACCACCGCACCGCTGCCCTGGATTTCATGGCTGAAGTGGTTAGGGTGGCGCATGCTAGGAACAGGTAAAAGGAGGGTTCGACTGCTGGAAAGGGATTTTTTGGGATTTATTGGATATTGACAGAAAAAATGAAACAGAAGAAATTATAATTATATATAATATTAAACAATAATGTGAATGATTGGTTTAGTAATTAATAACTATAAAAATTGTGACGAAAAACATAATTTAGACGAATAGAAATGACATCACAAATTGTAGTATCCAAAAAGAAAGATGTTCTATAAATGTAAGAAATAATAACCGAAATGATATAATAGGAATAATAGAGCAAAAATAAGCAGACTAAGGGAAAAATGCAATAGAAGTAAATAATAACAAGAAAAAGAAGAAAGGGAAAAAGCGCTCAAAGCAAAGAAAATAAAACACACAAAAAATTAAAAAATACAAATATTAAAGCAGGAAAGGTCTCGGATATATGTCCGAGGAGTGTGTGGGTTAAAAACAAAACTACCCATATGTGTAATTACTGTGCGTGTGTATGTACGTGTGTGTTGTAATGTGTGATGTTACTCAACTCAAACGCACCATGGCGCGCTTTTATATATTTCAATAAAGAGGGTGGAAAACTCTGGAATACTAACATTGTTATTCGAACGGACAAAGTTCGTGATGAGCTATTCTTAGAATTCTGTTTCTGATTCCCACGGTCGATGAGTCATCCGTCGTTTATTTGTAGCAAGGAGTTCGCATACAGGTAGTATCATTATACGTACACTCAAAAAATATTAACCTCCTTCTGTGTACCCGGACGAAAGCAAAACAAAACGTTGTACTCGCATACCTTAGTAAATGTCAAAAGGGCTCCAGAAATATATCTTCAATAATCTTCTCTACTTCAAAAGATTATCTCTATTGAATCCACGAGACAATATAACTCAGACGATTCACCAAGTTGTTGATTTCTATATATCTGTTTACATTACCACGAAACGTTCTCCATTGTCGTTGGCAGTGACAAAAACCGTTGCCTTTTATAATAGGAAATGCCGATAAGGAAGAGCGGGTACAGGGACGTTAAAACGCAAAAATTATTTCATTAGCAGTCACGTATAAGACGTTTAGACAAAGTAGCTATTCATATCTCTCTGCGTATTCCTTTAATACCATTGAATGAAGAATATTTCAATATTTTTTCCAGGAAAATTAGAAAATTTAAATACGACGGTATAGTCAAATAAAAAGGCCTAGTAAAAAGTCTAAAGACTATTTATTATAGGGTGGTTCGATATGTCAACGATGGCGAAGTCTGAAAATGACGCCCTCTCTGTGCATCCAAAAAAATGAATGTAACTATGTTTTGTAAAAATATATAACCTGAAGAGATAAAACCAGATCGAGTTTCTTGCCGGTTCTTCTTGGTGACTGTGTTGTTGTACGACCCGGTGGCAGCTTTGACGTTCATAAGCGCCTTCTCAGTTCTCAGGGCCTAAATTGAATAAAGATTTTTATGATTTCGTAAATGGCAACTGAAAAACTGTACGTCAATTTGTAATTTCTTTCAGTTTTTTTCAAGATTTTCCTATTGTCTTCTGACTCACTCAGTCACATCATGTGGAGAGTTTTTTTAAGTAATTTAAATTCGCTTATTTCACTTAAATTAAAACCTTCTCCATTTTAACCGAATCACTTCTTTTTTATCATTCTAGAACTATCTGATACCCGTGTTTTCGTCCAGGTTACTTATTGTCTCAACAATATTATGTACACTTTACATGTTATTTATTATTATTATTATTTATGTAATTAATGTGCACTGTACAGGGGAAAACAAATTAAAATTGAAAGCAAAAGTATATTTTGCCTGATATGATTTTGCGGATAACCTGGTGTAAGAGTACCAGTTTTTTTCCTTTCTCCTTTTTTTTTTTTTTTTTTTACGTGGGGAAATCCCTTATGGATACACCACCCTCTCGGGGGAGAGGGTGGGTTATGTCCGACTCGCACGGACTAAAACCCCACGGTGTTCGTCTGCCGCTATAGTTGGGGCGACACGAGATCTCTATAGACTTCATCGTGCCGCCCCAGCGGTTGGCCCAGCAGCGAAAGCGCCGTCGCCGGGCCCCGTCTTGTTAGGAGACAGCCGGGTACACACCGGCCGTCTCCTCCATCCGCCGGACCTGTGCAATGGGAAGATGGGCCCCCCGACCCATCCTCCCTGGTCCGGCAATTTCTTTTTTTTTTTTTTTTCCTTTCTCCTGCGAATGCGCATTACGCCGCATGCCCCACTTCTCAACCGTCAGAAAGCCTATCGTTGAACGCGAAGTAATTATTAAAATCGTAGTTTCTTACAACTTTAATAACTCTATATTAAATAAAGTCCAGTTCAGTTCATTAACAACAACAAACCTCTTATCATTTTATCTATACTAATATTATGAAACTGGAGGGTTTGTTTGTTTGGTTGATCGCGCTAATCTCAGGAACTACTGGTCTGATTTGAAAAATCCTTTCAGTGTTTGATAGCTCATTTATCGAGAAAGTTTATAGGTTACTAGCCGACCCGTGCCCACTTCGTTGGGCGGTAATAGGCATTATCAAGCTACAACTTTTCTCTAGAACTCAATCATATATATCTCATAATTAAGGCAGCGTTCGTAAGAAACGTTTTCGTTCGACCATTTTTCTCCAACTCCCCAGATATTACCCCCTACAACCTCACAAACTTTACCTCTTTATAATATTATTATAGATAATATAATTAGTTAATAGCTTCTGCCCGCGACTTCGCACGCGTGGAATAGTTATTTTGGGCAAGACGCAGCGGAAGCTCTCAAAAGGAAAAAATACCCCGATTTTAAAACATTTTTCATTGTTGCTCCGCTCCTATTAGTCTTAGCGTGATGATATGTAGCCTATGACATTCATAAATAACGTGGCTTTATATTGGTAAAAGAATTTTCAAAATCAGTTTAGTAGTTCCTGAGATTACCCCCTACAACGTCACAAACTTTACCTCTTTATAATATTAGTATAGATAATATAATTAGTTAATAGCTTCTGTCCGCGACTTTGTACGCGTGGAATAGTTATTTTGAGCTAAGACGCAGTGGAAGCTCTCAAAATGAAAAAAAGCCCCGATTTTAAAACATTTTTCATTGTTGCTCCGTTCCTATTACCCTTAGCGTGATGATATATAACCTATGACACTCACAAATAACGTGGCTTTTTATTGGTAAAAGAATTTTCAAAATCGGTTTAGTAGTTCTTGAGATTACCCCCTACAACGTCACAAACTCACAAACTTTACCTCTTTATAATATTATGAATGAATGAATGATTTCTTTATTGCACTTTTGATTCGTACACTGGCGAGCTTAATGCCATGAGGCATTTTCTTCCAGCTAACCAGCGGTATTGATGTTAAGCAAAAACTTTTGTAGGTAGTGCCTATTTAAATAAAACAGAAGAAAATGGGTAAATAAACATATAAATGTATACAATACTATAATAAAATAAATGCATATATATATATACTTATCAAATAAGTCTAAGCAACATGTACTAATTTAAATTTTAGGATGGTTCTTCACATTATAACGTTGTATTTTATTTTTAAAATAATATCTTTAGGGTTCAATAATGTAAAAATAACAGCTGTTATCTTTATAAGTTCTTTTAATAACAGAAATGAACAATATTAGAATATACTGTAGAAACTAAGATACATAAGAAACTTTTCTTAAACTTTGCACTAAAACGATTTTGGTTGGCTTTTATAACCTCAAAAGTAAAAAAAAAATAAACTAAAAAAAATATAAACTGTATTAATAAAAGTAAAATTATTTTATTTAAGTATAATGTTTTATAATTTATACAATCTCAATATTCTAATTATTTGCGTTGATTCAGCGATTGTTTCCTCGGTTTCTTGATCACACAGTGTTGTTTGGACTTTTGTGATGAAGAAAAGGACTTTACCTCCATAACACAATTCAATAACGGTGTGATTTGATGAATTTTTTGTGTTGTTGGTATCGGTTTAGCACTTTTGAAACGTTCTTCCAATTATTCTTTCATTGAATTATACTCTTCAATTTTTGAGAACTTAATTTATTAAGTTAAAGATAAGTTATAGTTATATAAGATATTTGGTAAGTTAATTAAGCACCACTCAAATAATTGTATCGGTGTTAATATCTGTAGATGAGGTGGCAACTGTAGACTAGCACGTGCGGCCATTCGTTTTAAGGTAATTAACAAAAAAACATAAAACAAAAATATTTGAAGTTAACAAAAATAATTTTACTCTTATTAATACAGTTTATGTTTTTTTTAGTTTGTTTTTTTTTTACTTTTGAGGTTATAAAAGCCAACCAAAATCGTTTTAGTGCAAAGTTTAAGAAAATAAGCAAAATTTGAAAAAACTTTTTTTTTTCAATCGAAAAAAAAAATTAGAAGAATAAGTGGGCACAAAATGGGAATAGTGGGGTTAAATACGGTTTTAGTTGAAGTTTTTTTTGAGACAAACAAATTGAAAATCCAAAGTGTCGAACTTCGAAAAAATGACGGTTTTCTTGAAAAAAACTAAAATATTTTATTGTTCTTTACTTCTGAAAATTTTTTTGAATTTTTTTCTAAAAACTACATTTAAAAACAAGAATAAACAAAAAAAAAAAAGTGCCAAAAGGTCAATTTGTGTCAAAGTTATAGCAATTTGAAAAAAAAAGAGCGTTTTTTTTTAAATTCGAAACTTTTTTTGGGTTGGGTAAAAAAATCTGAAAAAAATCAGAAAAATGTTATTGGTAGGGTAGAAAATAATACCAAAATTTTAGCCAAATCGAAAGGGGTCGAAAAAAAAAACTCGGTGATTTGGCATGGAATGCCCCATATATATATCTGTGTATATATAACATAAATATATAACATAAATATACATACATACATAATTACTTACATACATACGTACAAATATATAACAATGACAAAGATAGTAATAAAAATGTATACACGCAGTCACAGTTAATTATAACTACAAACTGTAAAATCAGGAACCCTCTGCCTCCTTTTTTTCGAATAAATAGTGGTGTAAATGAGTTTTAAACTTATTGATAGTTTCGACATCTTCAAGTCGACGCGGTAATGTATTCCATAATCGTATGGCGGTTATAGTGAATGAGTTTGAATATAAACTAGATCTGTGCTGAGGTATCTCCAGAGTTTTTGTGTATATAGTAATATTAGTAATAAGTGTGTAATATTAGTATATAGATTATAGCCCTTGCCCGCGACTTCGCACGCGTAGTAATAGTTACTACTCTGGGATAACGCTGACACACAGCAGAAGCTCTCAAAAAAAAACATCTCGATTTTGAAACATTTTTCATCTGTGCTCCGCTCCTATTGGCCTTGGCGTGATGATATATAGCCTATAACCATTCTCGATGAATGAGCTATATAACACTGAAATTATTCAAATCGGACAAGTAGTTCCTGAGATTACCCCTTACAACGTCACAACGTCACAAACTCACAAACCCACAACGTCACAAACTTTACCTCTTTATAATATTAGTATAGATATATGACCACGCTAAGATCAATAGGAGCGGAGCACCAATGAAGAATGTTTCAAAATCGGGTTTTTTTTCCTCTTGAGAGCTTCCGCTGCGTGTTAGCGTTAGCCCAAAACAACTGTTCCACGCGGACAAAGTCGCGAGCAGAATCTAGTTATATATAAATATAATAAATAATCATGTCAATGAATTGCAAAATATATTTGGCATTTATATTAAATTACGCCTCATAAAAATATGTTCAAATATCGGATAGAAATATAAAAAAAAAAACTCTAACCAGATGAGAGTGATTATTTTAATAGCGGTTACTACAGCGGTACTTGCCGCTTGATACCATCAATCAATTTGAGCTTATAAGAGCTCAAGCAAGTAGACACAGGAGAGTGTGGGAACAAATAATTCTAAAGTATCCACGCTTTATCCATCCATATTATGACATACCAGACTAATATCTTATCAATAATTTGATTATCGACGAATTTTCTTATCAATGAGATTCTGTATCTGCGTCTGCAATTAACACGAATTGAGTGTATTTTATACCACAATCTATACAAGGTGAGTGTTTAAAGGATAACACCCTTCAATCGTGGGGTAGTTCATCGTCACATTTAATATATATAATAATAATATCAAAACAAATAGTAATAAACCAAATAAGAGAAAGTTAGTTAAAGTTTGTTCTAAAACTTTTTAAAGTATGGGAATGATACCTTTATGCGTAAAAAAAAAAATCACACCTAGCTTAAATGAATAAAATTCAAGGGGCGCTTTTCAAGGTTAATCATTACGTAACTACTTATCGTGGGAACGCCGCACGGTCGAACAAAGGGAAGCGGGGACGCGACCCGAAGTCCACGACAGGGCGTGATTCATTTATTACACCAGTTTGTTTTGCGTAAATCACCTGATGTTGAGTGTATATCAGTTTTGCGTTTCTCCAGATAATTAGGTCAAATATTAAGCACCTAGGTTTTAATTGATTTAGAACGAGAAGCAAGTAATGAGTAATCTGTGAAAGTATTGCAACTATTTAACCAGTCATGCTGTATGTCGATAAGCAAAGACATACGCTTCTGTGAATTTGGTATTTATTCAAGAATGACTTATAAACCTAATATATGTAGTTTTGTATACTCGTACTACGTTGCTCAAACTGTTCGACTATCGCGAGCACACTTTGTAGAGGATCCCGTACAAGATGTAGCAAACCGAAGCCGTAGATGAATATTACTACACATTCAAGGGTGTGGTGAATTCGCTCCTTGTTGGAAAGCAAACCAAACCACGCATGAACGAAGGGAGGCGTAACAAATCAAAAGGTAACAAAGTAACCTCTCTATTTCCCATCTCCTCATTGCACATGTACGGCTGGCGAGGGAAGGTGACTGGTTGTGTAGCTTACATCCCTATTAGGACGGAGCCTGGCGACCACCTATTTACCAGGCTGCTGCAGGGGCGATTCTCAGGAAGGTAGCAGGACTGAAGACACCGTGGGGCTTTAATCCGTGCAAGTCTGACATAATCCACTCTCTCCCACGGGAGGGTGGGTATCCGTAGGAATTTCTCCACGTTAATAAAAGAAACCTCTCTATTTGCTCGTCTCGCCTCCTAAAGAGTGTGAATCTATGCCTTAATATCAAAAGTATTGATACCGAATGAGCGGTTTTATATCTCTGTATACGTTAAACATAAATAAAAGCATTACATTAATGAGATTGAAACAACAGCCTCCAGGAGATTCCGTTTGTTTCAAACTCTTCTAGTGATTCTACGGTATAATACAAAAGTATTGGAAATCGAATGTATAAGTATACACAAAATATAGTCAAGTCGTTAGTAAAATATTTCATTCTTTCCGTCTTAAATTAAGTATAGGTGCAAATAAATGCATAGTTATAATATTGACTACTTCGCTATTACATTCTATACTAATATAATAAATCTCGAGGGTTTGATTATTTGGTTGAACGCGCTAATCTCAGGAACTACTGATCTGATTTGATTTTTTTTTTTCACTGTTAGATAGCTCATGTATCGAAGGCTATATGGTTTTATCATAGCGCTAAGACCAATAGGAGCGGACCACCGATGAAGAATGTTTCAAAATCATTTTTTATTTTCATTTTAAGAGCTTCCGCTGTGTGTTACCGTTAGCCCAAACTAACTATTCCACGCGGACGAAGTCATGAGGAGAAGCTAGTTCTGATATAAAATGTAAACGTAGATTCAAGGCATCCATAAATTAAAACAATAGAGGGTACAATTACCACTTCATTAAACAAAATCTATTATATACTAGCTATGCCCGCGACTACATCCGCGGTGAAGTGGATGGAAAATAATACCACAGAGGATGAATTCTGAGATTCCACAAAAATTCCCTGGAAAGTTTTAACAAGGCTGAACCCAGTTAGAACTTTGAAATTATCATAAGACGCTTACTCAACAATGGCTCAAATAATCTAGAAGTATGTTTGCCAAAAAAAATTAAACAAAATCTATTTCATATTATACGAGCGGGCCCGGCGGACGTCATCCCGCCCTAATAATAAACAACCTTGATAAATTATATACCAAAACCATCCTCATCTGTATCCACTGGTGAAAACCGCATGAAAATCCGTTCAGTAGTTTTTGAGTTTGTGACGAACAAACAGACAGATGTGATAAAGGACTTTTTTTTATACTATGTAATGATTAATTTATGTTAAATATGTATATTTGAGTCATAAGCTATAATGGATAATGACCAAAAAAAGTGTGTGAGTACTTATGTACACGCGTTAGAAGTCATACTTCTTTGGCGTAACAAGATAAAAATCTTTTCAAAAATTTTAACTTTCGCCTTATTCTACGTTTGTAGAAAAAACGACACTAACAATAGAAACAAATAATAGTTTTAAAAAACTAACAGTGACGCCTCGCATGTTAATATCAGCACCTCCAGATATCAGTATTTTTATCATTTTTTTGTCACTTTTTACAAAAATATACATTTATTTCTAATTTACACTATTCTTAATCCAAATTTATTAAATGTTATTTTCTGTTTTTTAGTTGGATTTTATATGAAAGCGTGTTTTTTTAGTTTTTTTAAACTATTATTTATTTTTCATTTTTTAGTTAAAAAAATTTTTTAACTTTTTTTTTTCGGATTATTGCATTCTCATCGACCTTTGACAGGTGTGCAAGGTTTGAATTAAATCTGATCGTTCAAAGTAGGACAAAATCGAGCTCAAAGGGGTCGGGTACAAACAAACATACATACAAACATATAGGTGAAGCTAATAAAAGCGTGGTAAAAAGGTATTTAATACATTTAAAGTTTTAATCTAAAGAAATACAAAGAAACAAAATGTTGACTATAGCTAACTTTGGGGTGTCGGTTTTTCGTAACGGTGGGCGCGCGCATCGTAAGAATTTACTCTCATCATTTTTCCTTAACGCGCCAAAAGAAGTATAACTTCAAAAAATAACAGAAAGAATATATTTTTTTTTTTTTATATCATAGGAGGCAAACGAACAGGTGGGTCACCTGATGTTAAGTGATCACCACCGTCCATAGACACTTGCAACACCAGAGGAGTCGCAAGTGCGTTGCCAGCCTGTGTTTGGGAGAAGGGGGAGTGGGGAAGAGAGGAGGGGAAGGAAGATGGGTATCCGGCATTCTCACTGACCGAACGAAACGCAACAATGCAAACACTGTTACTTCACGTCGGTTTTCTGTGAGAGGGTGGTACTACCCCGGGCGAGCCAACCCATTCATGCTGAAACCAGTGATAGCTTCGGTGTGGCTCTACCACCTACAAAATGGTATGATATAGTATGATGATATAGTATATGGCATATAGTAGTATGGTATGATATAGTAATTTCATTTGTTCATCATGAGTTAAAATCACTAATACAAGTCGCGGGTATTTGTCAGTTTGACTTTATAAATAAAACCATCAAACGCGTTTGTCTTTATTAAATAATAGATATCGAAATGCGTACAGTGGTATTGCTCATATTTTAGTAGCTTTTCTGAAAAACCTTCCTTGAGAGTTTTAATATAGACGAGTAAAACACAACTTTAGACGAGTTTAAACTTGGCGTAAAACACGAGATTGTCTCATAAATCTTAATTTCTTCAGATATATTGTTTTAATCCTACGAAATTATGTAATAAATTATGAGATAGGTTCTTTGTTATTTATAGATGAAAATTTAATTTTAATTTTAATCTCTTTAGACGTAATATTAGTGTCATCGGTGTCAGCTTTAAAATGGTTATTATACTTATTATACTAGATGTGACCGCGACTTTTTCCACGTGGAACCTGATGTACAAAACAATGACTGACAAAGTCATCTGAACGTATTTAGAGCATTTGCTTATCTACTTTTCTCTCATACTTAAGTCGCGGTGTCATTAAAATTACAATAACTTTTGATAGAGTGGACCGATTTTAATGAAACAAAGACTAAGGTAATTCCGAGGATATTCTTTTATTGTGAACCCAGTACTTTAGCAGTGATGCGTGTTCATACAAACAGACAGACATTTCTAAAAATGTTCGAAATGTATTCTATTACTTATTCCTAGACACCTACAAAAACTTTTTCCACGAAAATCGAAAAAGTACGGACACGTTATATTTACATTCTTATTATATGTATAGAAGATAAGCTCTTGTTATTTTTAACTAAGTCACCGAGTCCGAAGTTCTACTATATAGCTGCACGAGTGTACTAAAGAGGAAAAATATGGGCAGATCTTTTCTTCACAATACGGTTATGTAAAGAAGTAAAATAACAACTGAGGGGCTGATGTAACTCGCGTCCGCAGGAAGTCTACCTCTCATTCCTCTGAACGTGCTCCCCGGGTGGGGCTGAGTAACAAATGTTTGACCGCTGCACTGTTCCAAATAAATTGTACCTCGCAGCGGCAAACAGACTAATCAATAAATCGACGAGAATACAAAAGGATACTCTATTTAATCATACGATTCAATCTATACATATATAAGTAGGCAGTAGGGAAACAGTTCTTCATTCCGATGTTCTTCATTCTTTTTTTTATATTTTGTACCTATTTAGTGTTCGTAGTTTAGTAGAGCTTTAGTGTTCGTAACTATAAAAAAAGGATTTATTTGTCTCTATTGTTACAGTAGTAACGTATATATACTTAAGTAACACAAAAATAATAAATAATGAACAAATTAATGCTATTTAAGCTATACAACAGTTTTATATAATTACTAGCTGTGCCCCGCGGCTCCGCACGCGTTTTTTTAAAATCTATTAAAGAAATGTAAAATTGTAAGTAGGTGTGTACATTACAGAAATGCTTTTACAAAAACATTTGTAACTACGACACGCACGCCATCTACTGTAACATGTAACGTGTACATTAGATATATGAATACTAATAGTATATCGAATGGGGTGGTATTTCTCATCAGCAACATACCTGGAACTTCAACCTACTATATACCACACTCAGTGCTCACTAACACTATATAAGAAAGTAATGAAAATTTTAAGTTATACATTATCGAACAATATGTATTAAATCTTTTATTATATAGATATAATATGCCCATATTGTCGATATACTTAAGTTATTTTTATACATTGCTATAATCACTGAGTTATGTAGACGCAAACGCGGTAACTAAAACAATATGGCCGCCAAATTGACCAAAAAGATGATATAATTAATATTACATACAAATATATGACTTTCAATTATGTATATTTATTCTTGGAGTCCAGTAAAGCACACGTGTCACGCCGTTGTAACATATTTTTGATCTATTTCACACGGACGAATGCACAGGTAGCAGTTCATCACTACATAGTGTACCAATTCAAATAAAAAAAGAATCATTAAAATCGGTTCACAATTGACGAAAATATCGATTAACATACATAAAAAAAACATACAACCAAACATAGTAACCTCCTCGTTTTTCGAAGTCCGTCAAAAAGAAAGTCCTCTGGTCTGCCTGTTTGTCTGTTCGCGATAAAGTCAAAAACTACCGTTCATGTCGTTTTCACCAGTAGATAGAATGATTCATGGGGAAGGTTTAAGTACAATTTTTCAAGGTTTTCTTTTTATTATCGGGGCGGGACAACATCTTCCGAGCTCGCCAGTTGTCTGCCCGTAAAAGTCCCGTGAAAGTCGGTCCAACCGATTAGGAAATAGTAGAATATTGCGGACGAAGTCTTGAGTAACAAAATAAAATAGTCTAAGTTACTTCTTATAAGGTGAGTTATCTGCCAGTGAAAGCCCCGTGAAAATCAGTTCAAGCATTACGGATATTGCACTGCGGCCGAATGCGAATAAAAAAAACCTAAATTACTTTTTATGAAGTCTGCTATCTACCAGTGAACACCCCGTGAAAATCGGTCCAACCATTTTGGAAATAGCAATGCGGACGAAGCCGCGGACAAATAAAGTACGATATATGAACCGCTATAACTTTGGCTATCTGCCAGTAAAATTCCCGTTAAAATAGGTCCAGCCGTTTTGGAGATTACCCGGAACAAACAAACAAACAGACAAAATATAATATTCTAAAAATATAGACAAAGTATAAACAAAATTTTTTTTGGTCATTTGTAGTCATATCCATTCATCAAATGTTGTTATTTTAATTGTACATACACAAACTTTATTTTTATAATACGTAATAGAGAACAAATAAAAAATTGGAAATAAAAGTAGTATAAACTTTTTGAATAGGAAAAAAAAAATAAACTTTGAAAATGTTTGCGATAGAAACTTACCACGTTACCATGGCAACGTATATAACACTAACGCTAACGAAATCTCTCAAAAGGAAAAAAGTGCCCGATTTTGAAACATTTTTCATTGGTGCTCTGCTTCTATTAGTCTTAGCGTGATGATATATAGCCTAAAGCCTTTCTCGATAAATGAGCTATCTAAAACCGAAGGATTTTCTCAAATCGAAATGGTAGTTCCTGAGATCATAGCGTTCAACCAAACAAACAAACTCTTCAGCTTTATATATTAGTATAGATATAGATTCTAATTTACGTATCTCTACTAGATTCTAATTTACGTATCTCTATGTGTTTCGATATGTAGATCCGCGACATCTTTACTTTTATAGGCCGAACTATTGAAGTCAAAGGAATTACTTTTTATTCATAATTCTGCAAAATAATTTAAGTGATACAATAATAATGATAACCATCACAAGCTAATGTTATGCAAGTAATAAATCAATTCTATATAATAATATCAATTCTTATTTATGTCTTATTGTCTATATAAATGCATTTTTAATGTGGTGACGCCAGTGTCAATGCATCTCTCTAATGTGGTGGCGCTGAATAGAATACATTTCAATCGTTTTTAGAAATCCTTCGGGGACAGTACATTTTTTTGTATACAAAGCACCCCTTGACATTTTCTGTACTCCTGACAACGTGAACGCTAAATTCCTTGATAATCGGGTGCAGTAGTTAAGGTGTGAAATCGTAACAAACAAAAGAAGAACAAATAATTAATTATCAAAGAAACTTTATTAATTAACCAAACATGTTGAGCTGCACAAGCTCAATACAAAATATAAATATTATATATCCGTCCGCTATACTACACGTCGCTTGGCGCAAACACAACACACCACGAGCATGTCGAGGTCATCGGTGACGCGTACCCATAAGTTTTTCTCCTATAAAAAATCGCTCAAAGCGGGTAAAGAACTTTTCACTTGAAAAATATACAGAAAAACCACAGAGTTACTAGTATAAATAACATGTCTGCCTTATCTAAAATACAGTATTAATAAATTCGCCAAACATTTGAAATCATAATTTTACATGAGTTGGAAAACCTATTATAATAAACAAAGGCCTTAATACCAATAAACATCGTGTTCTGAGATCGTAAAATGTTGTTACATGTCGGTCGGTACACAACGATCAAAACCAATAATAATTTGAATTCGAATCATTACACCAGCTTAACCGGCTTGTGAACAATAAATGAAAGTATTTTATTGTATTTGATAGTTTATCGTCATTAAATATTATAAAACAAAGTCCTCTGCCACGTCTGTCTGTCTGTGTATTCCTAATAAACTCGAAAACTATTGAGCAGATTTTCATGCAGTTTTCACCAGTAGTTAAAGTAACTCATGAGGAAGGTTTAGGTACATAATTTATCAAAGTTTTATTTATTAACAGGGCGAGACAACGTCCGCCGGGCCCGCTAGTTTAAAATAAATAAATAAATAATTTTAATTTGCATGGTTGAAGATAGAATGTCAGATACTGAAAGTCGTAGTATTGGAGTGGTTATACCGGTGGAATGTCAATAAAATGTCCACGGGTTCAAACCCCGGCATGTACAAAATTTTTTTTTTCGGAATACGCTCTACTAATATAATTTGGTAACACTATCAATTGACTGCGAAGGAAAACATCGCGAGGAAACCAGAACCTGAGAAATATTCTTGTAATACCGCCGCATCTGGTAAAATATTTTTCTGTCGAAACTGTCGATTTTTTCAGAGATTCCAGTCGGTAATACGTAGTGAGCTGACATAGTGATTATACCCATGCCTCCCTTCAAGTATAGGCCCTACAGTGGGTCTCTTACAGGCTGATATGATGATGTTTAAAAAAACGTTTAAATAGAGAAATAAAAAAAACACTAATTCATTACTTTTTGATATGGTACCCTCATCGCCATTCCAAATTCGCACCCCTTGCCGATGGCTGGTTGCTCATACAAATACCCTAAATCCCAAGAGAATGGCGACAACCGTAAGATTTTCAAGAAGCTAGAGTGCCGTGGAATAAATCAAAGCAAAATATCCTTTATTCAATTTAGGCCCCGAGAAGGCGCTTATGAACGTCAAAGCTACAAGCGGTTCGGAAAACAACCCAGTCATCGAGAAGAACCGGCAAGAAACTCGATCTGGTTTATCTTTTCATGTTAAATATTTTTACAAAACATAAATTGTTACATTCGTTATTAGTGGATTCACAGAGACGGGCGTCATTTCCAGACGTCACACCCTATAATACCCTTTAGATATTAAAACCTGCTTGACATGGTTCTTGAACTCACTATCCAGCAAATTGGTAATGTGTTTTGGGACTTTGTTATAAAACCTATCACTATTACTTAAAAAACTGTTTTTGGACTAAGTGAGCCTGAAGCATGGAATGACCAATTTGTTGCTGTTTCTAGTATTTAAATTAATCTGGTATTTTACTAGATCCAGCATATTTAAGTTTTTGCGGACATACATCAAATTATCAAGAATATATTGGGAGGGCAGAGTTAATAGGTTGCCTGCTACGATGTTTCCACAGGGTTATGATATGGATCTGTTCAAAAAGTGATTAAAACATGCTCTTCAAGGACGGCAACTCAACGGTAATGCCCTTGATGTTGCAAATGCCCGTGGGCGACGGTAGCCATTTAACATTAGATGGGCCGTCTGCCAGTCTGGCATTAAAAAAAATATATTTGTATCACGTGAACAGAAACACCAATCGCAACGTCACAGCTTCCTAAACATTGTTCTGATACCTATTTTGGTATATTTATAACGAAGAATAACAGTATTATTTAGAACGATTTGACGTTATTACAACACCAGGACATATAAAATATGATGGGGAGCACAATCTCAATAGAAAAAATCAATATTAGACGTACACAGGCCGGTACGCGTTGCTAGTCTGACGGAAGCAGCGCGCGCTCGGTCACGCTTTACTACTCCTGCTTTACTCCTGCCAAAAATACTGCTCAACGCGTGTAAAAAGTTCTTACTTCAAAAATATAATTTGTACATGAATATATCGGGATATTCTTTATTGTTGATTTAACAGGCATTAAATTTCTACAACCCTACTACGTCGGGCTATAAAATTTCGCTATAACATTTATTTTCGACTTAGAGATTTTGCATACATGTGAATAAAATTTTTATTTTGGTACTAAATTTTGCGGCGACTTCTTTTTCTTTACTTTTCAAATGAAATGACTTGCGCGCCATCTATTGTAAACTGGTTGTACTAATTAAAAAATCTATTGATATACTCCCGTAGCTGCACTTCAAAACTCATATTCTATTTGTAGCGTAATACCATTTTAGATCACATATGCTCGGTTTCTGAGGTACTTTGATTGTAGTTTATCTATTCAATAGCGTTATCGGTTCGATAACTTGTCAAATTGCGCTTCTGAACACACAATAATACGATAAATGTCAGTAACATATAACGGGCCATTTGACAGTTTATCTTATGGATAACTTTGTAGAGTCAATAACTATTGGTAGTTTAACCGAGTGTCTCAGAAACCGGGCATTAATCGTTTAAAATTAATTGAGATTAAAAATATTAAGAAACCCAAGTTATTTATTTAATTTTTTATCTTCACAAAAAGGTACAATTACTGATAACAGATCGAAATTTAAACGGGTAACTAAATATTATAACATTATTTTGCATATATTATATATAACATTGCAGATTGCAATGAATTTATAAAATGTACACGAAATTACCAATTTTAACAATAACCACACCACAGCTTAAAATCAACATATATTTTATTCAGTTTAGGAGCTGAGAAGGCGCTTTTAAACGTCAAAGCTACCACCGGTTCGGAAAACAACCCAGTCATCGAGAAGAACCGGCAAGAAACCCGATCTGGTCTATCTCCTCATGTTATTTATTTTTACAAAACAAAAACAGTTACATTCGTTATTAGTGGATGCACAGAGAGGGGCGTCATTTCCAGACGTTACAATCGTTCACATATCGATCCACCCTATAATAGCCTTTAGACATTAAAATCCGCTTGACATGGTTCCTGAACTCACTCGGCAAATCGGTAATGTGTTTTGGAACTTTGTTATAAAACCTAACACTATTATCTAAAAACTGTTTTTGGTCTTAGTGAACCTGAAGAACAGAATGACTAATTAGTTGCTGTTTCTATTATTTAAATTAAGTTGGCCTTTTAACCAAGGTAGCCTAGTGTGATGACAAAGTAAATCTTAGTGATACGGTACTATCATACATCTGTTTCAATTACAAAATATGCCCTAATTTTTTCAGGCTATCATTAAATATGATATATTTTGTTAAACAGTTAAATACCAATTAAAAATATATAAAAAAATCAATATCAAAGATTGCGCCTTGAAACCACTCAATTTTATTGTCATATAAATTTAATGGAACGTTTATTGGTAAACGGAGATACGGGAATAATTTATCACACAATAAATGCACACATCGGAAATACAGAGAGCACCGGTTTCAGCGGTTCGTAAAACCGGTCTCGATTGCGAGTTCCAATCGTAAATTATCGGTCCTTTAAATTCTAAAATGTAGATTATGTTAAAAATCCGTTAAAAAAAATACTTTATTCAATTTAGACCCTAGGAAGGCGCTTATGAACGTCAAAAATACCACTGGTTCGGAAAATAACCCATTCATGGAGAAGAACCGGCAAGAGACTCGATCCGGTTTATTATTTCACGACACATATTTTTACAAACATAGATAGTTACATTCGTTTTTGGTGGATGCGCAAAGAGGGTTGTCATTTCCAGACGTTTCGATAGTTTACATATTAATCCAACCTATAATGTGTTTAGACATTAAAACCCGCTTGAGTTACAAGCGAGATATCGATACGATTCGCTCAGCGACATATTTGCAACTTAAAACCCGCTTGAGTTACAAGCGAGATATCGATACGATTCGCTCAGCGACATATTTGCAACTTAAAACCCGCTTGAGTTACAAGCGAGATATCGATACGATTCGCTCAGCGACATATTTGCAACTTAAAACCAGCTTGAGTTACAAGCGAGATATCGATACGATTCGCTCGGCGACATATTTGCAACTTAAAACCCGCTTGAGTTACAAGCGAGATATCGATACAATTCGCTCAGCGACATATTTGCAACTTAAAACCCGCTTGAGTTACAAGCGAGATATCGATACGATTTGCTCAGCTACATATTTGCAACTTAAAACCCGCTTGAGTTACAAGCGAGATATCGATATGGTTCGCTCGGCGACATATTTACAACTAAAGGAGTGTTATAGAAAATTCTCCGACATCGTTAATTTTTAAATTTTTTATAGGAACATGCTCGGCTCTAAATTCCGGCTTGGGACCTGTTGTTAAGTACAGTGTAGTTCATAACCAGAGACCAACGTGAAACCTAAGAGCTTCTTGGTAAATATGTGTATATAGATTGAGCACTATAATGAGTATTACACCTTATATACGGTTACCTTATGAAGTGTCTATTTTTTTTATATATTATGGGAGGCAAACGAAAAGGGGGGTCACCTGATGTTAAGAGATCACCATCGTCCATAGACACTTGCAACACCAGAAGAGTAGCAAGTGCGTTGCCACCCTGTGTTTGGGGAAGGGGGAGGGAAGGTGGGTTATCCGGCGCTCACACTGACCGAACGAAACTCAACAATGCAAGCACTGTTACTTCACGTCGGTTTTCTGCGAGAGGGTATTACTCCGGGCGTGAAGTAAAAGTAGATGTTTTTATCAAAGTCTTTCCAGTAGTTTATTCGTGATGTACGTACAGCATATCTCTATAATTTTATTTATATAGATTATCTGTCACACACAACTTCTTCCGTTTCCGTCTTTCCATTTCGTTATTTTGTTTGTTTACATTCGCACTTACACTGCTGTTCTCTAAAAGGTTGACGTCACTATTCGAGCGATTCGACAAGATTCATTGTTAAGATTCCAGTGTTCGCTTATAATAATTCGAGCGATAAGGTATCAATTATGTAAGTTTTCTCACGTCTCGGTGAATCTTGTATTGTATACTTATAACAAATTATTTTAGTACAGGATTAACATGTCGTATAGATTTTTGAATAAACATTGTATTAAATAAATTAAGACACCAAAAATCTACTTATAGTACCTGAAATTATATTTTTACCTTCAATGAAATAAATAACAGTTCTAACAAAATTTATTTAGCACTCTCAATACGAAGCGAATTGTTACTAAAAGATCAATCAATTTTATAAGAACACTTAGAGAAATAGACAAATTTGTACTGTAAATTTACATGTCAATGTTTCCGCTTTGAATAGATTATTACTAAATGGATCGAAAAATTTGTTCACTCAACTGTGTTTATATGAAATACCTTTTGGAATATTATTAAAATTGTTATTTTATTATTACGATATTACAAAATAATACAGAAAACTAATGTTCACCCCCTCCATAGTGTACTCATCTCATTTTCCTAAAAATTAATCAGAATACTAAGTTACACTTTGACTGTGTGTAAGTTACACACAGCGTTTTTTTGGTACAAGTTTTTTTCCGATCTATCTACGCTATTGGCCTAGTAAGGCCTTAACAGCTTCACCGGACTACAAAAGCGAGCGCTTAGGCCACTCAGCCGATTTTATTTTGACAACTAGCTCAAGGGTGCGCGGGCTGTTGCCTAGTTTATGCAGTTCGCGACCTAACTGAGTTAACCTAAGCTAAGCTACATATTCATACGTATATAAGTTAGTGAGATATATATGTGTGCCAAGCATATATGCCTCAGTAGCTCTTATGTTTTTCGTGTCGGATAATTTCTTTTGTCTGAACTAATTCAGTTCAATAAGGGAAGTAATATAAAACCCTTCCACTTCGATGTGTAAGAATGTGCGCGTGCACGTGTGTGGAGGTGATATCTGTGTGGTACAAGTCGTATGTTACAAAACACGTATAATAGGTGAGGTCGTTCAGGGAAGCCAATGAAGACTCTAAAGGTACTCGGACTAATTATTCGGGCAAAGTTTCTCCTTGCTCTAACTTCGACATAGAAGTGCGTATAGATCAACGACATCTTGCCTCTTATCTGCCAAACTGTGGAAGTCAAAGCAATTACTATTAACTCGAATTTCCCCAAAATAACTTAGTAACACAAAAATAATAAAAACGGCCAAATTATTGCTATTTAGGTAATACATCAATTCTGGTGGCGCCGTTGCGTTGTCGACGCCACCGAAGGGCGGGGGTTTCTTTGCTAATTTAAGTGGACTGTATATGCGGGGGTGCTATATTTGATATTCAACTATTGCGATCAGCTACGAAGAGGGAGACAAGGGTAGGAAGGAAACTTGGCACATACCTCGCGCGCTGCAGTTTCCACGTGGCTAGCCGGTTAGGTGATTCTCGTTGCTCTCCACTGGGTTTTCTGCCACATAACACTTATTGTTTATAATGTATGTCGGCACGCAATATATGCGGAGCGATGCGTTTATTTCTCACTTGACCAAGCGAAAATTCAAACTGTTTGCATGCGGTGCAGATATGAAAATAAAATGGACGCGGCGCGGAAACAACAATAATGGTAGTAGTGGCGCGTCCGACGCGCTACCGAATAAGCATGTGCTATAGTAAGGGGTAATTGAGCGGGGCTGGAAAAGTGTCGCGATCTGATCACAATAATGCGGGAATTTCAAATATATATAAAGCGGCGCAACCAAATTCTATATATTAGTTCTTATTTATGTAAAGAATTGATGTATATATAATATGGCGGCGCTAGTGTTTATGTTCCGGTCGCGTTGTAGTCTCACTTCTCGGTTGTGTGCGTAGTGAATACACGTAAGAATATTTTCAAAAGTATTAAATAACTTCGCTGTTATTCCAATTCATGTTTTTTTTATCTTTTAATGCCTATTTTTTCTAAAAGGACATATGTAAGTTTTTTTAATTCAGAAAGTGAGATTACTATCATATATTATAACCATATTATGTATTTTTATGTGTAGATCGACCTCTACGAACTCTCAATATTGGAAAAGGATAATCCCGGACGCATTAGTACAGTTTTACTCATTCCGTATTCACGTCACGTAACACAGCGAACAGAAAGTTGTTAAGTAAACTATATGTAGCAACCACTTTATATTGGATCGGACTATGCTTTCGATGGACAAAGCAATTATTGAAGTCTGGTGTTTTCTCTTGTTTCGCAAATAACATTAATGTTTGACTTTGTTAACATTTTAGGCGTCGCAAAGTATTGGGGCCGCCGCCTGTCAATATGGCGGCACCTCTCGCCCTCGTACGTCACCGGCCCGCGGTTAGGCGGGGTGAGGTGGAAATGAGGAGAGACGTGAGGTGAGGCAACGTTCCCCTGCGGTGGGCGGGCGTAGTACTCTCGAAGATGGTAGCGAGAGCGCCGGTAGCCCGCCTCGGTGACGACAGTCGGATGCCGGTGATGTCTTGAAGGGGCCTCGATGATGTGCAATGTGATGCACGAGCCAGCCGATGAAGGTGTTAGATTTTGAAGCGGAGGTCGGGGTGGTCGCAAGAAAACAACGTGGTTCTCGTATAATGACGCGTCCCCGAGCCAACAGAGCACTACTACTGACGATGTAGAATTCTCGATGTTACTATTCAATGTTATCTCAATGAGATGTACAAGCAAACTACCTCGATGTTATTTCGATGACTTGTGCAAGCAAACTACTATGTTATCTCAATAAGATGTGCAATCGAACTACGACCTAGTACCGCACGGACCGTGCTTATAAGCAAAATCGGGCCGGCGACTATCGCGGCGACTAACGGTATCCCGTTAGACGTCGTGGCTCTATTTGTTGGCTCGGATATCGCGTTCCTATTTATTTATCATATTTATCATATTTTTACATATAAAATATCTATAATATCAATTTCTTATCATCTATTTGCATGCAATCTATACTCTAAAATTTACATCTTATATCTATCTTACATATGAATAAAGTTATCTCTATATTAAACGCCGTTTTGCACTAAACTCTATATTCTATTCTATAATTCTATATAACTCTATAATAATCTTATTACATAAACCTTAACTTATATTCATATGTAAATCTATTTTCAGTGTGTTATTTACATCGATCTGTATAG
The DNA here is from genome assembly GCA_036509395.1 of Antheraea yamamai. Taxonomy (NCBI): domain Eukaryota; kingdom Metazoa; phylum Arthropoda; class Insecta; order Lepidoptera; family Saturniidae; genus Antheraea; species Antheraea yamamai. The sequence continues at coordinate 5,110,737 of AP028451.1, forward strand.
GGTGACATAATTAATCTCTATACATATTCACATTCACATTCACTCGATATTCAATGTTACATATCGTTACGTTATGTTCGCCAGTTATATATATATATATATATTCCTTGTTATAATATTAATTCCATTCATATTTTATTTTAAAACGATACATGATAAAATTAGAAATTTCTGTTTACAACGCCGTTGCGTGAGAAATTACTGTAAAGCCATAAAGTCCCGTTCGACTTGCAACTTTCAACTATTGTTTGTACAATTACCATAAAATAAAATATATTATTTTATTGGGCTCGTTCGGGTACCGTAACGTCATAACGAATATTATTCGGCGGACCCTATTCAAGTATATTGCTTGTGCAATAACCATTTAACAGAAAATATATTATTTTGCTTTATTCAAAGGCAAAATCCACCGCCTAGTCTCTGGGAATTTGAATTTATTACAAAAGTAAGCCGGTATATGGCTGGAGTCATTGTTCATAAAATTACTAAAAACCCTGAGATCGAAGACGTCCGTTATGAGGAACCGTTGTAATATTTTATTTACCTCTATAACCATTACGTTTGTCTATATTAAATTATACAATCTTCCATATTTGCCGTTCTATATGATCGTATAATTCTTGCTATGTAACGTATACTTCAATAGTATATAACGTGTGTAACTCTATCATATTCTCTCTACGAATGTTTCCATGCACACACGCTATATATTCCATACGGCATAACTTAATCTCATCTATCATGTAATTCCCTACTTAATGCGAATATAATCTACAAGTCACCCTATACTAACACACATAATTCTATACAATCCGTAATTCAGTAATTCTATGCATGCATAAGTCCCTATTTCTCTATGAATCTACATGATTCTACCTATACCTCACTTCTTCTATAAATCAGTACATACATTTTCTATATTGGATATTCTATATTCAATAATTCTACACATGCTTCTACATATCCATAATTCAATCCCTATTACTATAAATATCACATCTATAATTCCATGTTCAATAACTCAATACACACATAACATACCTACAATTCTATATCCAATTTATATATCTATTCTATTATACTCGCATGAATTAACAAAGTCTATATTAAATGTCGATAAATCTATATCTATGGTCTCTATAAAATATCACTAAATCTACGTATAAAACTATGTATAAGCTACTCATCGTGTGCGTCGCCAACACAAAGTGTTTATTTGTTTAGATCAAAGGTTACCACACATTTTTCTAATAGACCATTTGTAAAATTTAACTATATTCTAACTAATTTCTACTATATTCCCAAAACTCAACAAAAATGTGAGCGGACGGCGGCAGCGGCAGCGGCGGCACTTTGCAAGTTTCGAAACCTTGTACTGAGTATATCCCATACAAGTTTTTACAAGTAACAGTCGCTGAGCTTCTTAAAATATTATCTGCCTACATTGATAGATGAAGTATAGCCAACATTTTAGTTCTTCACTACCGAAAGCAGATAAATTTTCTTAGGACCCCTAATAGCTATTGTGAACCCCCATTTTCTGTCACGCCAACGTAGACTTTGGACACTAACCGTGTTATTAGAAAAAAGTTAAATACTTGGTTTAAAAATGTTTCGAATGAAATGCACCGTGCTCGTCCAAGGCAAATTCGCGTTATCCTTTTTCGCAAGTCTAAACTAACGTCACCAAAGCGAGACAAAACAGCAAGATGGCGAATATTCAGCGACCGCGGTGCATTTAATTCGAAACCTTTTTAAAGCAAGTATTCAATACGTATTTAGTTTTTTTTGGCGGGATCTTGGTCTGTCATGTTGTGGATTTTATTTTTTATTTATAATCTTGTGTTACTTGACTCTATATTGTGTAAAATTGGTGGTGATTTATGTAATATAGTTTGTTTATTGTGCATAAGAGAAGTGAATGGAAAGTAATACCACGGACCATGAATTCTGAGATGTTACAAAAAATGCATGTTTTGTTTGCTTAAAGACAGGTCATAGCTGCAAACGTTGTCGAAATTATCCAAAATGTCCTCTATGTAGTAAACGTAATTTGATTGTAATGTCTCCAGAAGCTTATCCAAGTAGCAGTAATGTTAAAAATAAGAAGGATTCTACAGGAGTTATGATTTGCCAACGTAACTTGCAAACTACTCTTTTGCAAACAGTTTTAATTAGAATTGTATATAATAATAATAATGTTATAACTAGAGCTCTTTTAGATAGCGGTGCTCAGAGGTCTTAAATCAGACAAGATTTAGTTAAAACATTGGGTGTGAAACCAATTAATAATGAGGTTGTCACTCATTTCTTGCTTGGTGGTATTCAAACTAATAAGGGTATGTATCAAGTTTACAATTTTTCTATTGAAAATTTGGAAGGTACGTATCAGTTACAAATGTCTGCTTTAGATAAAAACAAAATATGTGGCCCACTGCCTAAATTAACTGATAAGGGATTGATCACGAAAATACAAAATATGAACATACATATTAGTGACAAAGGGGCCGGAAATATAGTTGATGTAGGATTATTGCTAGGAGCAGATGTGTTAGGATTTTTATTAACTGGTAATCTAATACAAATTGAAGGCAACTTAGTAGCAATTGAAACCAAACTTGGTTGGGCGTTGCAAGGTTCAGTGCCTAGTCTGCAAACTTACAATCAAATTAGCTATTTCAATAATCATTTTTCTGTGTCAGAATTATGGGACTTGGAAACTTTAGGTATTAAAGAACCCGCGGACTACAAAGGTATTAATCAAAGTCAATGCGAAACCCTAAAATTATTCAAATCCACTATTAAGAAGAATAATGAGAGTCGTTATGAAGTACGCTTGCCCTGGAAAGAAGGTTATCCGGGACAACTTACTTGTAATAATAAAGATTTGGCATGTAAGCGGTTAATCACTGTGTCAAAAAAAACTGGATGCAACAGGTATGATAGAAAAATATGATGAGGTTTTTCGGAATTGGTATAAAGAGGGTGTAATTGAAGAAGTTGAAGGATGTGAAAATGGTTTATACCTACCACATCATGCAGTTATTAAGCAATCAAGTGCGACTACGCCTATTAGACCTGTTTTTGATGCCTCAACTAAAGACTATTACGGCCAGTCTCTCAATTTAAGTTTACAGAGAGGGGTCAATCTATTAGAAATTATACCTTTTTTTTCTTTTTTTTAACGTGGAGAGAAAATCCTTCATGGACTGTCAGGCCCCCGGGGAGAGCCCGACCTGAACCGACCACCAGCCTTTGTGCTGCCACGCAGGGGTGGTGCCATACGGCGACTTTAACCGGCTAAAACTCCACGACAACCAACGCCGCACTATGGGAGTGTCCCGGGGTTGCGTTAGCAAGCTCCGCAACACCCCCGGCGGCAGGCGCTTCCCGCGCCACACCCGACTGAGGCAGCCTGGTTGTGAGACTGCCTCCCAGCCCGCCAAACCCGTGCAGTGGGAGTCCAGGGCCCCCGCCCCTTTCGCCCTGGGTTCGGCTGGCAGCGGAACAGCGAAGCCGCTCCGCCGCCACCCCGAGATTGATTTTTTACCGAGGTTTACTCCTCCTCCGCCTAGAAATTATACCTAAGCTTCTTATTAATTTCTTAGTTATTTATTTTCTTAAAATTAGTTTTAGTATATATTTTAAGTTGTATTTTTTTCTTGTTCTTGTTGGTCATTTTGTTTGGGCTGGAGGATGTAAAAACCTCTTTGATTTGTATAATTAAAATTTATATAAAAAAACAAGTAAAGAACATTCTATGTCATTCTTGGGAAAAACAGTATAAAAATAAATGTCTTCAATATTGCAAATATATTATTTTACTTGTAAAATCGGCTAGTGACATAGAAATTGAACCTGAACCCAAGAGTGGAGTTAAATCTACACTATAGCGATCATAGCCGCGAGCAATCGCTAACCTAAATATATTATAAGAAATACATACGTGTAGAATCAGCGCACGTCGGAAACAACTCGGGCCACCTCGAAGCACTGATGTACTCGGTAAATCACACGGCTCGGCGTGCTATCCGGCCGACTCCGGTTTTCCGGTGTCCGGATGAACGCGGCCTCACTGACTGATGCCTTCCGGGTTTACGATACTTAATTGTGGGCCCGTTTCAAATTTGTCCATTTATGAGAGAGGGAGATGGCGTTTAATTAAAAAAAAAATTATTAACCTATACTTCATCATTACATAGTATAAAACAAAGGCCTTCTACCACATCTGTCTGTCTGTTCCCGATATTCTCAAAAAATATTGAACCGATTTTCATGCGCATTTCACTAGTAGATAAACTGATTCAGGAAGATTTTGGTATATAATTTATCAAAGTTTTTTATTATTATCGGGGCGGGCCAACGTCCTCCGAGCCAGCTAGTAATATTATTTGTTTGTTTTTTTTGGTTGAGTGCCCTAATCTCAGGAACTACCGGTCCGATTTGAAAAATTGTTTCAGTGTTAGATAGCTTATTTATCGGCGAAGGGTATAGGCTATGTAACACGCTAAGATCAATATGCGGGGAGCAACAGTAAAGAATGTTTCAAAATCGAGTTTTTTTTTTCCTTTTGAGAGCTTCCGCTGCGTGTCAGCGCTAGCCCAAAGTAACTATTCCACCCGGACAGAAGATAGTCGTTAGTCGTATATATTTGGTTAGTTTTTGTTCGCAACGTCACTCGCGTTAAGGTAGAAGTAATTTATCTCTCCGGAGAGTACATTTTTTCTGCAAGAAAGGTACCCTGTACCCTTATCTGTACCCCTAGTAACGTGTATACATGTGATGATGATCGGTTCGGTAGTTAAGGCTTGAAAGCGTTACAACTTTCGTATTTGTAATATTTTCGTAGGGATTTCAAATGTATAAATTTAAAACCATCTCTCAGATCACATTCTCGAACTTTCTTCGCTGGTTTTAAATAAATACGCTACCTTTTATTAACATTCTTGTATATAACTCTGACTATTGTCTAATAAAACATATTTAATAGCATTAGAAACAATGATACTATAGCTAAAAAGCTGTAGATACGTCATAAGCGCTTCGACAGCGCCTTATTAAAACTTGGCTAATTAGCTTATTTTTGACAGCTGCTCCGTCAATCCGCTCGTATATAAGTAACATATAACTATTTCTTTTTCACCGCCGATATTGAGAATATGCCGTCTTACTTCCACATTTTATCTAAGACAGTGTGAGGTTACAATATTACTTTACGTATGTGTGTGTTATCGTGCCATCTGTTTTGTCGAAATACCTTGTAGGCAACGTATAGCTTTATAGTTATAATATAATTGATTAGAGATGGAACCTTTTTCAATAAAAAAGCAATGTCAGCGATATAAACTTAAAATTATTAGTATAAATTAATTTCAACTGACCGTCGTTACAATATCCATAGATTATTTATACAATTTAGACAATAGTAGAACACGTGAACGTAGAACACAGTGCTGGATATAACCCAAATAGTCTATTTCAGCCGATATAAGGATCATTATAGGGTGCTAACATATTCGAAGTATTCCTTTGTAAGCTATTTCGACTATATTTCCAAAATTACTTTACCACGACTTATTTTGCATAAGTAAAGTTAACGAAGTCGTGGTGATCTAGTGGCTTGGCCGCTGGAATATATCATTTCGATGTCCTCAGTTCCGAACCCCGGCAATTAGCTCCGGAATTTTTCGGAATTCGCATACATTTACTAACTTAAATTCTAACACTATCGGCTGACGGTGAAGGAAAACATCGTGAGGAAACCTGAACCTGAGAACTGTTCTTGTAGTACTACTGTATGTGGGAAAACATAGAACTGTGGATTTCTCAGAGTTTGAAATCGCCAATACGTGGGCTGGCGTAGTAATTACGCCCATACTTTCCTTCGGGAAGAGGCCTATCGCCCTGCAGTGAGTCTCCTACAGGATGATGATGATAATGGCCTTTGTTCATCTATAACCCAAGCAAATTGTTGGGTTACAATTACAAGCTCTTCGAAGCACTTTTCGAAGTTCCTATCGCTAACTGTGTTCTATCTGAATTCTTAATTTAATTATAGCGGCTGGTTGCGCCGCTTTATGTATGTTTGAAAATTCCCGCATTATGGATTAAATCGCGTCACTTTGAATTTTGACCAATTAATGCGATCAGGTCACGCCATCTAGTTTTGCCCAACCACATGTCCCTTTAACTATGGCACATGCTTATTCGCCGCGAGCGCGACGCTCGCGCCGCCAATAGTTTCGATTGCCGCCGCCAGTGTTCGACTGGTGCCGCCATTGTGTTGCGCGACTTCGTCCGCTATCGTCGAGTAGTTTACGCGGCTTGCACAGTGTCCGTGCCGAGCCGCGCCGCATGCTTACATTTTGAGTTTTTGCAAGCTCGAGTGAGAAATAAACGCATCGCTACATACGTGCCGACATATATTGTGAACAATAAGTGTTGTGTGAGAGAAGACTCGAAGGAAAGAAACGAGAAACACCTAGCCGGCTAGCCACGTGGAGACTGTATCGCCGCCAGGTGTGTGCCAAGTTTCCATCCTGCCCTTCTCTCCTTAATCGTAACTGATCGCAATAGTTGAATATCAATATAGCACCCCCGCAAATACAGTCCACTTAAATTGAATATAGATAAACCCGCACCCGCGCGCCCATCGGTGACGTCGACATCGCCGCGGCGTCACCAGCGGCAATATTGTAATTTTAGAATTTGTTTATTGAAATTATTAACGTTACTGTGGCTTTCATATCTGGATGGAAATCTCGGAGCAATAGTTATATACATTTCTATTGTCTGTTAATCAATCAAACGTATAATGAGCTACAAAATATCCGTATTCATTGTACACTGGCTCCTATACTATGCATCGCTAGTCTACCGCAAGCCGTGTAAGCGCAATAAATTATCTCCTGCCAAAATACCGCTCACCACGCTTGAAGAAGTTCAAGTTCAACCAATGCCGATGAAACTTTTACTAACAGATAGAGGAGTTAATGGAGTTTATTATACAATAATTACTCTTTTATATAGGAGTTAAACTGCAATTATAAAATTGTACAGAGGTATTTAAAATCTTTAATAGTGGTTAAATGAGAAAGACAGAATAAGAAAAAAATCGATTATTCATAATGCACGATACATTACAATGTATACAAAAGTGGATAAAAATCTATACATCCCAGAATTATGAATAGGTATCCAAATCACTTTATGCTAAAGTATCATAAGAAATACTCATCACTGATTTTCGGCTGAAAACCAGTGCAAATCAAGGTACGTAGTGAATAACAATAAAAGAACTGTAAAATATGATATACACAGGATATATAAATAGAATAATAATAGTACAGTATACAATCTAACATTTGAACATACAAAGGAAACATTGCGGATACAACAAAATATGTATACACACAGATTATATGTTTAATAGGTAGGTATGTACAAACATTGCGCCATTAAGAAAAAAAAACAATAAAAGATAATCCACAATTAATGGGCATGTAATCTTTATGAACGAATAAAACCGATTTCATGAGAACGAAGTCACGGACACAAGCAAGTATCTTAGTAACGTAAAAAATACAGACTTTCCAAAAAGCAAATGTGGCTTTTAATTGAATCGTTGTGACAAGTGACAAACCAATGTATGTAGTATGAAAAGAGATTCTATTGTCCATCAAACAAACATAAATATGTAAACGAAGATAAAACACTTTAGTAACTTTTTCTCCCCAGTTCGGCGACCGATTTGCTTTTTTTAGCAGTTATTGACGAGCTTTAGTGTTATAAAACAAAATACAGTTACGTTTTTCCCTTAGAATCGACGGGACTAAATATAGGCTTATTTATAAATCTCTTTATGTTATACTTAACAATAGATACATTTACTAATCTATATTTGTACACTCTTTGGCAAAAACCACTATAACACTGAATTTAAAAAAAACATATGAATTATAGTCTAATTTCGGCAACTGAACGACGACTAGCCTAATTAAGACTCCATATATTTTTATATAACTGAATTATTAAATTAACCAAATTAAATAAAAAATATTGATAAATTAAATAAAAAATATTGATATTCGCGCTACCTAATAATATATTTGAAGTCAATGCCAACCTAAATTCATATCATCTACATACAAAGTTTTGGTCCACTCTCGTATCCCATAATGTATATCTATATAGTATATATTTTACATTACATTACATTACATTTTACATATTTTATTACCTGCAACAAATTTGAACTGTGGATTGGCATCGACTTCAAATATATTATTAGGTAGCGGGAATATCAATATTTTTTATTTAATTTGGTTAATTTATTAATTCAGTTATTTTTCGCTTTTTAGTGCCTTATTTGTCTTTCACGTCGAAGGCGGTTAATTTTTTTTGGATTTTTTTTTATTTCTCCATTTTTTGTGTCCTTAAATATATCTGGTTTCTAATGGGTATAATAAATCGGTAGCAATTTGATGAAAATCAAATAAACAATATTTGAATCCCTTAGAGATTGAATATTTTCTTCAAATTTATATGGGACCACCTTTGAATATAACCAATTCAAATAAAAAAAGAATCAATAAAATCAGTTCATAACTGACGGAGATATCGGTTAACATACATAAAAAAAAATACATACAACCGAACGTAGTAACCTCCTCCTTTTTCGAAGTCGGTTAAAAACCTTGTACTTATTGTATTACTGCAATCATTTATTATATAATTTTCAAAAATATAGCAACTCTTTATAAAAACCACACAAAATACTTGGTTTACGCTGGAACAAATAAAAAGTTTTTTTTTTCGAATTGACTAACACTATTGGCATGACTTCACAACTTGACCAGACTAATGACGTTCACGGCACTCAGCCGCTTGGCAACCATCTCAAGGCTTCCAAAGTAGCTAAACCTCGGTTTGGGCTGTTGCCTTGGATGCCGCAACGGGAACCTTACTAAGTTAATCATACATATAAGAGTTATTAAGAACAGTGTAGCTCACCAACTCCAACAAGTATTTTGTATCCGACTAAAAAAAAGTGAATAGACCCAATAATACAGTTCAAAAATAATCTATGCCGTTAGAAATCGAATAAAAGAGATTATCCGATAAGATTTACCTTGAAAAGAACGTCGAATATTTGTCAGCATATAGATCACAAAATCAATTTCTAGAGAGATTATTCTTTTATTGTCAGCTTATCGTCGAGATATCTTATAGTATTAATCTGATTGATTTTCTGTTTGCACATCACGGGCTCGGAGTCAGTAAGGTATTTCTTAACATTCTATAACTAGGCACACACAAATGGGTGTTGGTATAACCCAGAGCGATAAACTACAATACCATTTATCTAATGAGCATGAGGGCTTATAGCTTAAATGTTTTTTTTTTCAATTAAAGAAAAACTGTGCGTGCGTCAGTCTATATATGCGTAATATGTGAAACTTCTTTGATTTATATATACTAAATTATATATATATATATATCTTAATATATATATTTCTTGTGTGCGTGTGTATGTGACTGAACTCCTCCTAAACGACTGGACCGATTTTGATGAAATTTTTTGTGTGTGTTCGTGGAGATTCGAGAATGGTTTAGATTCACAATTGGACCCGGTAGGTGGCGCTGCGGTTGACTTTTGGGATTTATATTTTTTATTATCAAGGCAGGACAACGTCCGCCAGGTCCGCTAGTATATATATATATATATATATATGAGAATGTTCATAGATTGTATGTGCACGTATGTGGGGTGATCTGTAGTCTGTGTGTGATGAGCTAGTAAATATAGCGTCATTGTACCCTGCTAGCAGAACGCACAAAGGCTCTCCTATGGCGTAGTCCGGTGGAGCTGTTAAGACCTTGCTAGGTCAACAGCGTAGTCAGTTCAGAAAAAAAAACTCCCCTACGAGGCATCGAACATAGGTTTGAAACGCTGCCGTGGAAGGACGCAGTGAGTGGGCAGGAGCGAAATTTACCGCCAGATCACGACGGTGGTATCTGTGGTTACGCGGATGTGTTCGCACTATATGGCACTAGACTTTATTTTATTAAGTTTTATATTGTAACTAGTGCTCCCGGCGGCCGTTATCCCACCTTGATAATTAAAAAAACCTTTACAAATTATATACCTTGTTGGGGCCGCCGCCTGTCAATATGGCGACACCTCTCGCCCTCGTACGTCACCGGCCCGCGGTTAGGCGGGGTGAGGTGGAAATGAGGAGAGACGTGAGGCGAGGCGACGTTCCCCGGCGGTGGGCGGGCGTAGTACTCTCGAAGGTGGTAGCGAGAGCGCCGGTAGCCCGCCTCGGTGACGACAGTCGGATGCCGGTGATGTCTTGAAGGGGCCTCGATGATGTGCAATGTGATGCACGAGCCAGCCGATGAAGGTGGTAGATTTTGAAGCGGAGGTCAGGGTGGTCGCAAGAAAACACGTGGTTCTCGTATAATGACCGCGTCCCCGAGCCAACAGAGCACTACTACTGACGATGTAGACTTCTCGATGTTACTATTCAATATTATCTCAATGAGATGTACAAGCAAACTATGATGTTATTGCGATGAGTTTTTGAATCAGACTACCATCTAGTACCGCACCGACCGTGCTTATAAGCAAAATCGGGCCGGCAACTAACGGTATCCCGTTAGACGTCGTGGCTCTATGCGTTGGCTCGGATATCGCGTTCCTATTTATTTATCATATTTTTACATATAAAATGTCTATAATATCAATTTCTTATTATCTATTTGCATGCAATCTATATTCTAAAATTTACATCTTATATCTATCTTACATATGAATAAAGTTATCTCTATATTAAGCGCCGTTTCGCACTAAACTCTATATTCTATTCTATAATTCTATATAACTCTATAATAATCTTATTACATAAACCTTAACTTATATTCATATGTAAATCTATTTTCAGTGTGTTAAAATTTACATCGATCTGTATAGGGTGATATAATTAATCTCTATATATATTCACATTCACATTCACTCGATATTCAATGTTACATATCGTTACGTTATGTTCGCCAGTTATATATATATATATATTCCTTGTCATAATATTAATTCCATTCATATTTTATTTTAAAACGATACATAATAAAATTAGAAATTTCTGTTTACAACGCCGTTGCGTGAGAAATTACTGTAAAGCCATAAAGTCCCGTTCGACTTGCAACTTTCAACTATTGTTTGCACAATTACCATAAAATAAAATATATTATTTTATTGGGCTCGTTCGGGTACCGTAACGTCATAACAAATATTATTCGGCGGACCCTATTCAAGTATATTGCTAGTGCAATAAACATTTAACAGAAAATATATTATTTTGCTTTATTCAAAGGTAAATCCACCGCCTAGTCTCTAGGAATTAGAATTTATTACAAAGGAAAGCCGGTATATGGCTGGAGTCATTGTTCATAAAATTACTAAAAACCCTGAGATCGAAGACGTCCGTTATGAGGAACCGTTGTAATATTTTATGTACCTCTATAACCATTACGTTTGTCTATATTAAATTATACAATCTTCCATATTTGCCGTTCTGTATGATCGTATAATTCTTGCTATGTAACGTATAATTCAGTAGTATATAACGTGCGTGATTCTATCATATTCTCTCTACGAATGTTTCTATGCACACACGCTATATATTCCATACGGCATAACTTAATCTCATCCATCATGTAATTCCCTACTTAATGCGAATGTAATCTATAAGTCACCCTATACTAACACACATAATTCTATACAATCCATAATTCAATAATTCTATGCATGCATTCTTACATATCCATAATTCGATCCCTATTACTATACATATCACATCTATAATTCCATATGCAATAACTCAATACACACATAACATACCTACAATTCTATATCCAATTTATATATCTATTCTATTATACTCGTATGAATTATCTAACAAATCTCTATTAAATGTCAATAAATCTATATCTATGCTCTCTATAAAATATCACTAAACCTACGTATAAATCTATGTACTACTTATCGTGTGCGTCGCCAACATCCTCCCCCTCGTGCGCAGCACCAACTCCATGTCCTGGCGACGCCGCTGCTTCTCCTCGCTCCGATGGTGTCACGGCAGGCTCGTCTGGTCTGTCGTCCATTGCTGCATGCGTAGCATGTCTTCTAGGTGGCAGCTTTCTTACGGTGGCTTCCTCTGGTATGGCGTGCGGTCCACATCGATCCGCCATTCTATTCAGGAATTTCGCCATCGTGTTGAGATCAGGATCCTCTCCATCCATCTTGTCCGCGGTGTAGTCATACCAGCGGAACTTCAATATAGTTGGCATCTTATCTGTGATGCTCTTCAATATTTCGGGCGACTGTAGATATTGCGGTTTTCGCAGCCCTCTTATTGCTGCGACGGTGTTATTAAAGCAGCTTACCAGCATGCATATATTGTATGCGGAATCGCTGATTACTGGCAGTCTCCTTATTTTATTCAGTTCTGCCAGAACCAGGGCGTCCGCTCTTCCATATGACCGTCGCAGCGCCTCCATGATCTCCTCGGGTGTACTCTCCGAGAACAGCAGGCTGCGAACTCCCTCTCGTGCCTCTCCCTTCAGTGCTCTTCTCAGTCGCGCCATGTTCTGCACGTCTGAGAAGATCGGAGCGGTGTCGTCGTAGACGGCCTTGAAGGCCACCCACTCCCTGCAGTCGCCTTCGAATGGTGGTAGCTGATGCACATAATCAGGTTGTGGCATCATTCCCTGTTGCGCAGTCTTCATCGCCTCAGCTATGGCTTGCGCTAGGCTTCTATGTTCATGACTCCTTCCACGTTGACCATCAGCTTCGGTGGTAGAGGCAGGAGTATTCTGTGTACACCGAACGTCCTCTATGTGTTCGGTGTCTCTCTTGCTCTTGCCCTTCGTGCGTCCCGCCGAATCCCGGATCCAGTCCCTGACCTGGTTCTCCCGGTCTGCTGGCTCCTCGATAACTGAGTCATTATCTTCTTCCTCGATATCTGCTTGGATTATTTCCAAGCGTAGCCTAGCTGCCACTGTCGCCGCTTGTGCCTCCCGAAGCTCCTTCTCAGCCAATGCTGCACGGGCCTCCAGCTCCTGTCGCCTCTTCTGGGACTTCGTGGATGCAGGCCTGTGTCTCTTCAATGTGGATGCTACGGTGACTTGCGTTGTTTCTGTTGCTGAGGTATCGTACGTCTCTGTAGAGCTGCTTTGTTGTACAGCCTCTGTTTCAACTAGCTGTTCGCTCTGTGATTCCTTCTGGCTCCTGGTGACCGGCATCTTGTCTGCCGCGAAGATCCGGCTCTCGAAGGACCAGCTGTTGGGGCCGCCGCCTGTCAATATGGCGACACCTCTCGCCCTCGTACGTCACCGGCCCGCGGTTAGGCGGGGTGAGGTGGAAATGAGGAGAGACGTGAGGCGAGGCGACGTTCCCCGGCGGTGGGCGGGCGTAGTACTCTCGAAGGTGGTAGCGAGAGCGCCGGTAGCCCGCCTCGGTGACGACAGTCGGATGCCGGTGGTGTCTAGAAGGGGCCTCGAAGATGTGCAATGTGATGCACGAGCCAGCCTATGAAGGTGGTAGATTTTGAAGCGGAGGTCGGGGTGGTTGCAAGAAAACACCGTGGTTCTCGTATAATGACCTCGTCCCCGAGCCAACAAAGCACTACTACTGACGATGTAGACTTCTCGATGTTATTGCGATGACTTGTGCAAGTAAACTACTCGATGTTATCTCAATAAGATGTACAAGCAAACTACCCGATGTTATTGCGATGACTTGTGCAATCAAACTACTCGATGTTTTCTCAATAAGATGTGCAATCGAACTATCTCGATGTTATTGCGATGACTTGTGCAATCAAACTACGCTCTAGTACTTTTTTTTTTTTTTTTTTTTTTTCTCGAACTGACTACGCTATTGGCCTTCTTGGGGCTTCTACAGCTTCACCGGACTACTAAGGCGAGCGCTTAAGGCACTCAGCCGATTTTGTTTGGGCAACTAGCTCAAGGGTGCACGGCACACCTCGGCTTGGCTGTTGCCTGTATCATGCAATTCGCGATCTATCTTTAGCTAACCTATGTTAAGCTAAACTATTCATACAGATATGAGTTATCGAAACATTCATGTGTACCAGGCATGCGTGTCTCGATAACTCTTATGTGTATTTTGTGTCGGAAAATTTCTGAACTATTTCAGTTCGATAAGGGAAAAAAACAAAACCCTTCCACTTTTATGTGTAAGCGTGTGAGCGTGCACGTGTGTGGAGGTGATATGTGTAGTGTTGTAGCAGTGATGTAAATTTTTGTGTCACTGTATCGCGCGAGCAGCGTACTCAAGGGCTCCACGCCGAGGGATCGGACCTAGGCTTGAGCCGCTGCCGAGGGGGGCCTAATCAAGTGTGCGGGAGCGAAGTTTACCCCCAGACCACGGCGGCGTGATCTGTGGTTACGCGGGCGTGGGCGTGAACACGCTCTGTTTGGAGAGACAGGCTGGTACTGATCGTTGGCTGCCGTTATTTCGTCGGGAGGATCGGTGAGAATATGTCGCGGACGTCTTTTATATCGCGCAGCGTTCGGTACGGTTGCGTAATCCGTGGCGGATACCACTAACGGACTGGGATGATTCGCGGCTTTTTCTAAGTAGCTAGTAGTGAGTGATTTTACGTACGCCCAGATAGAGGGCATCTCCAGGTCCCTGTGGAGATCCTCGTTCCGGACGTAGAACGGAGCCCCGGTGGCTTTACGTAAGAACCGGTTCTGAATTCGTTGCAACGGTAAATAGTTAGTTTGGCACATATGTGCAAAGACGGGTGAGCTGTACGTTAAAACCGGACGAATGCAAGTTTTATAAAGAGTGAGTTTATGTCTTAGGGACATCTTGTTTTTGTGACAAACTAATGGGTATAGGCGAGCCATGACCATAGCGGCCTTGTTGCGTACTCGCTTCACGTGAGATCCGAACGTGAGGTGTCTGTCTAGCGTAACTCCTAGATATTTGATCTGCTTATTCCACGGAATGCCGACTCCGTGGAATAAGCAGATCAAATATCTAGGAGTTACGCTAGACAGACACCTCACGTTCGGATCTCACGCTCTAGTACCTCGCGGACCGTGCTTATAAGCAAAATCGGGCCGGCGACTAACGGTATCCCGTTAGACGTCGTGGCTCTATTCGTTGGCTCGGATATCGCGTTCCTATTTATTTATCATATTTATCATATTTTTACATATAAAATGTCTATAATATCAATTTCTTATCATCTATTTGCATGCAATCTATACTCTAAAATTTACATCTTATATCTATCTTACATATGAATAAAGTTATCTCTATATTAAGCGCCGTTTCGCACTAAACTCTATATTCTATTCTATAATATAACTCTATAATAATCTTATTACATAAACCTTAACTTATATTCATATGTAGATCTATTTTCAGTGTGTTCATGTATCTGTATAGGGTGACATAATCTCTATATGTATTCATATTCACATTCACTTGATATTCAATATTACATATCGTTACGTTATGTTCGCCAGTTATATATATATATATATTCCTTGTCATAATATTAATTCCATTCATATTTTATTTTAAAACGATACATAATAAAATTAGAAATTTCTGTTTACAACGCCGTTGCGTGAGAAATTACTGTAAAGCCATAAAGTCCCGTTCGACTTGCAACTTTCAACTATTGTTTGCACAATTACCATAAAATAAAATATATTATTTTATTGGGCTCGTTCGGGTACCGTAACGTCATAACAAATATTATTCGGCGGACCCTATTCAAGTATATTGCTAGTGCAATAAACATTTAACAGAAAATATATTATTTTGCTTTATTCAAAGGTAAATCCACCGCCTAGTCTCTAGGAATTAGAATTTATTACAAAGGAAAGCCGGTATATGGCTGGAGTCATTGTTCATAAAATTACTAAAAACCCTGAGATCGAAGACGTCCGTTATGAGGAACCGTTGTAATATTTTATGTACCTCTATAACCATTACGTTTGTCTATATTAAATTATACAATCTTCCATATTTGCCGTTCTGTATGATCGTATAATTCTTGCTATGTAACGTATAATTCAGTAGTATATAACGTGCGTGATTCTATCATATTCTCTCTACGAATGTTTCTATGCACACACGCTATATATTCCATACGGCATAACTTAATCTCATCCATCATGTAATTCCCTACTTAATGCGAATGTAATCTATAAGTCACCCTATACTAACACACATAATTCTATACAATCCATAATTCAATAATTCTATGCATGCATTCTTACATATCCATAATTCGATCCCTATTACTATACATATCACATCTATAATTCCATATGCAATAACTCAATACACACATAACATACCTACAATTCTATATCCAATTTATATATCTATTCTATTATACTCGTATGAATTATCTAACAAATCTCTATTAAATGTCAATAAATCTATATCTATGCTCTCTATAAAATATCACTAAACCTACGTATAAATCTATGTACTACTTATCGTGTGCGTCGCCAACATACCTAAACCTTCCTCATAAATCATTTTATCTAGTGGTGAAAGCCGTATATAAATCCGTTCAGTACTTTTTGATTTTATCGCAAACAGACAGACAGATGTGGCAGAGGACTTTGTTTTATAATATGTAGTGATTTGACGCGAACAAAAACGCAAACAACAAAACAAAAACGAAAAGGGTTGTTAATATCTTATGAAATTATTAACTTTTCTTATCTTGACAGTAACCAACAAACTGTCGAAACCTGAACACTCAAGAAATGTTTTTATAGAACTGCCTTTTCCCAAAACTTGATATTACTACATTAGAAATCTCCAATACATTGTTTACTGCTGTAATTATTATGGCCTTACCTTCCCATGAAAAGACTCCATTAATCAATGGCATGACATTTACAAGATTGCGTTATTACACTATTATACAGTAACTTCCATCGGAGCGTATTTCTGCCTACTCCCCTTTCAGGATATAATGCCTAACTCTTTAAGCGGAAGTTCATAACGATCAAAGGAATTTGTTCAAGAGTTATTATTATTGAATGTCGTTTGTTATTCGTCTGTGAGCATTTCAAAGTGATTTCACTCGATATCCGTCGCACGGTTAACGTTTTATCCAGAAATCATTTCCACAGTCACGTTTGAGGGGCGTTCACCAGTTTCCGTTACCTTATTTCCATTGAATTTAAGTAACTCATGAAGAATGTTAATACTATTTCTCTTATATTCAATATTTATAAATCATGTATCACTTTAATCGTGTATTCCGTATATACTCCATTATTTTTGGATTAAAATTTAAATACCTCTTAACTGCAGGCATATTACTAAAATTCATCTAATGTTTCAGAGGAGCTGCTATCGACCTGCGTCCGTGTTATTGTCTAATGGACCTCAAACGCTATTGGTTGAAGTTATGAGATGTTCATACACCTCAACACTATTTACCCTCATGTGAGCCGCCATTGGTTGGAGGTTTCGGCTGTTCGTATCTTTTGATTACTATTGGTTGGCAGCTTTGGCTGAATAGCTTAAAAGGCGACCGACGATTAGATACTGGGCATCCTCGCTCAGACAGTTGGGCTAGTCACATCTAAGGATAATTTGTGACTATCTTCAGTCTTTCATTTCTGTATCGGCTAACGTTTTATTCGAACGTTCTTGGTGGATTGATCAATTAAATAATAATCATGACGTCATACTTTCACATGGACACTATTTTATCTTCGCTTCGACATAATGTGTTCCAATTATCTTTTTGTTGTGGTGATGGCGTTTTAATACATGTCATTAAACGACGTAGGTTTGAATGCTTGCAAATGAATCCGGAGCTTTCAGTGAAGGAGCGCTTTCTGCTGTGGCCAACAGCTGCTGAGGTAGACACCATATTTTTATTACAAAAACGGGCAGTTCGAGCAATATATGATATGGGATCTCGCGAATCATTAAAAACGAAGTGAAGAAGAAATTCAGTGTCCTAACCCTGCCCTCTCAATAAATTTTTGATAATTGAATGTATGTGCATAAAAACTTTGAAAACCTGTATTTTGTAAAGGACCGGCATGATCTAAATACTAGAAACTGTAAAAAACTGGTCGTCCCATATTTCAGACTTAACAAAACCAGTAATAGTTTCTTAGGTAATACTGTTAGGTTTTACAATAAAGTCCCAAAACATATTATCGATTTGCCGGGCTGTAAATTTAAGCGCCACGTCAAGCAGGTTTTAGTGTCGAAAGGCTATTATTGAGTGGATCAATATATGAACGATGGTGATGTCTGGAATTGACTCCTCTCTGTGCATTCACTAAAAACGGTATTGTAACGTATAATCTATTCGAAATATATATATATGTTAAAAAGATGTACCAGATCGAGTTTCTTGCCGGTTCTTCTCGATGACTGGGTTGTTTTCCGAACCGGTGGTAGTTTTGACGTTCATAAGCGCCTTATTAGGGCCTAAACTGAATAAAGTGTTTTTGATTTGATTTGATTTGAAAAAGAACATCGCGATGCAATCATAGCATAGAAGTGTGCTGCTTTTTGTAAGTTCGTCTGATCAATTACCACCCTCAGGTTGAATATTTGCTACCTGTTGGTATGTTCTGGCAACTGCACTTTAGAGGCAGTCCCCAGGTTTAGTGGGTTTACCATCTTGGACCACATCATTATTTAACACCAGATAAGATTGTGGTCAAGAGATAAAACCCTAAAAAAAAGTATAAAAGAAAGTAAATTTTTCTCATGCATTTATATCATCATCTACTTCTCAGTTCTTACCCCCTTTGGAGATTATGACTCTACCTGCTAGATTTCATCTTAGTACAAACTATTTCGAGCTAACTATTGCGATCTTTTGCTAAACGTATTTACGCTCAGATAGTTACCGCAGAGCCCTAGTTATATGGTGCCCGAATAACGAATAGACTCTCGGCCATACAGTTTTCACCCTCTATTCGTCCTAGTAAGATATGCCGTTCTAATTTATGAAATATTTCCACACCTGATAAGTAACTATAAAGATATATTATAATTTAAGGTAGAAGCTACAAATATCTTTGATAGAGGATTTATTACTACCTACTATAAACAACGAAGAACACTAATACGATGCTTCAGAAATATTACATGTCGAAGCAATCTTTGCACCTTTTGTCATATTTTAAAGATATGAATTGGCAATAAACCATGGAGCTCACCTATTTTTAAGTAGGACTTGGAGGATGCTCGGAGTGCTTCGTGTAGCAGTAGTATCGTCAACCATATTCTTCCAACTGTAACACGGAAAAGCAAGCACTGTTACTTTGTACCAGAATTACTACATCCATCTTACATTAATAATTATATTAACTATTTATCGTCTGCTTCAAATTGGAAAAGAGAGAGATTAAAAAAGAAGATTCAATCGTATCCCCAAATTAAATAAAGCTATACAAACAATTAATCACAATTTTATAGATTTCACCATCTTCTTACCCTTATTACACCTAAGTAGAATCGACACAACATGTTTTCCTCTTCCACTCTCCTCTGTCAGGTGTCATCTCAGTATTCACACCTTTTATACACATATGACTTTTCACACCATCTATCCATACCTTTTTCCGCCTTCCTAGACTCCTATATCTATGAACTCTTGATATAACATATATTATACACACGATAATATGCTAATATTATAAATGAGAAAGTGAGTTTACTTGTCTCACACGTTGTCAGGGGTGTGGAAAAGGTCCATAGGGTCCTTTGTATCCCGAGAAAATATACCTGTCAATTATCAAAACTACATTAATGTGAACGAAGCCGCGGGTAAAGCTACTATACGAATAAGCCACTATAGTATAAAAATCAAAGTAAACGAAATTACACACGCCCCGAGACAATCAAATCAAAGGCGAAAGTTTGTAAAACAATTTTACATACACTCGTTAATGTCATCGTGTTAACCCTCGAAAATGTAATTAAAACCACAAGTACTAAATTTATAACTACATATTTTCTTTGCAATTGTTTTTTAAATTGAAATAGTCTATGATGTGCATATTAATAAAAGATAATAAAATTTTCTGAGTACTTCATCGTCAAAAAAAAATAACAATTGTGTTAGAAATGAAATAGCAAATCTATATATACTGAGATTAGCCATAGTTTTAAATAAGGTTAATGCATGGATTTATCCCTCTTGAGATCTGACACTTTCATTACAAAATAGTTTGCGATTTTCTAGAATGTATTTCTAAACAATATATATACATTTTTAGACACTATACGAAATAAGTAAAGGCAAAAATAATAAAATATCTGCCTCGTTTCTACTCTGTCAACCGATCACACGTAAATACTGTTATCATTAGGAGGATAATAATTACTCGTCAGGCAGATGTAATAATAATAATGAAATAGCCGTACTCACTCAGCAGGTTGAGAACTTTAATGACTGAACATATAGAAGAGTGTTTGCCTAACCGTGTCCTTATATAAGAATGTATGTTAGGAATGAATGCAAGGATATTACCATGCCGATTTGCCCTGCACGCGGCTGGCAATCCTCGAACGTCCGACGAGTGTCTTGCTGTTGGTGGTCACCAGAATGTTCCCTCACGTAAGACTAAAGCTTATATTGTGTCGAAAGACGCGGATATGCTTTCTTAATTATACCTAAAACCAAAAGCAGATTATATACACAATATAAAACAGTGATAGTGCGTAATGAATTTTCGAAACGATGATGGCGTCTTCGGATTCCGCTTCGATGGACTTAGGTTCGAATCATAGCAACTGAGGAGGAGTTTTCGATGAAGGAAAATATTGTGATGAAGCTATACCATGGTGGTAGGGGTCTTTCTAGGTCCGCTAGGCTAGCTACCATCCTCAAAGTGAAAATGTGTCACCAATCACCAGATGGTATATTCCAGCAGCTGCACTCGAGAACCAACCTCTAAGTTTAGCTTTTTACCTGTTAGATCATATCGTCATTTAACATCAGACGAGATTATGGTCAAATAGTAAAACTTATAAAAAAATCGAGGCAGTCATACGAACTGCTCACAGATTTTTTTTTTCTCGAACTGATTACGCTATTGACCTAGTAAGGTCTTAACAGCTTCACGGAACTACCTCACAGAAGTGAAATTTCAAAACAATGGAATAACTATGTACTCTTTTGAATTTTTAAATATATATATCTGGTGTGAATCATTTATATGTCATAAGTTGTATACTGAAATTATTAACATTAGTTTTGTTTTATCACCTATTGGCATTGCGAACAGTAATATACACTCTTATACAGTTTATTAATTAATCAAACATATGATGGGTTGCTACAAAATATAAATAATATATGGACAGAGATCGCTATATTACGCGTCGCTAGTCTGAGTCTGACGCAGGCACAAAACGATCGATCACGCTTTATTACCATGTCACTAAGTCTAAGTTTGTTTCCTGCCAAAAATACCGCTCAGAAATGCCAAAAACTTGTCTAAAAAAGTTTTCACTTCAAAAAAACTGTACCATAAGTTCCCTCCATGCGCTCCTGTTGTTTAAATTATTATCCGCTTAATTAAGGAGTTTTAATTAAATAGCATCCAATGCGACTACAGTAAAGCGACGGATGGAAACTTTCCGCATATGAGTTATGTCACGTATTCGCTCGTGACTTAGGCGCGAGTCGTTTCTCCAAGATACACGGGCCCTGTGTAATCTTCGTTTCATTTTGCTTCTAAGAATTCCGAACGCTTAATCTTTATTAAAACTTTATTTACTTAACATTCCGGATTATGATAACTTTGTATTGTTTCTTTGGCATAATTCGATGTAATTTCAATTTAGGCAAGACGTATGAGGAATAATTTTTATGATAACAAATAACAATTAATGAATGCATTCACATTTTTTTTTTTGTTTTTTGTTTATTATCTCAACAACATACTTTATGTAGATACATAGGAAGAACTGCAACTACGTAAAATGCATGACATTAATATCTATCTTCTATACATATAATAAGAATGTAAATCTAACGTGTCTGTACTTTTTCGATTTTCGTAAAAAAATTGTTACAGGTGTCCAGAAATAAGCATTAAAATACATTTCAAATCATTTTTAGAAGTGTCTGTCTGTCTATTTTTATGAACACGCATCGCTGCTAAAGTACTGGGTTCACAATAAACTCATAAAGCATATCTTCGAGAGGAACTTAATCTTTTTTTTATATCATAGGAGGCAAACGAACAGGTCATCTGATATTAAGTGGTCATCACCGTCCATGGACACTTGCAACACCAGAAGGGTCGCAAGTGCGTTGCTAGCCTGTGGTTCGGGAAAAGGGAGGTAGGGGCGAGAGGAGAGCGGAAGTGGGCCTCCGGCGCTCTTACTGACCGAACGAGACACAACAATGCAAGCACTATTACTTCACGTCTGTTTTCTGCGAGAGGGTGGTACTACCCAGGGCGAGCCGACCCATTAACGCTGAAACCAGTAATAACTTCAGTGTGGCTCTACCACCTTTTGTTTCATTAAAATCGGTACTCTATCAAAAGTTATTGTAATTTGAATGACGGCTCGAGTTAAGTACGAGAGAAGAGAAGTAATCTATACAAATATTATAAAGCTGAAGGGTTTGTTTGTTTAGTTGTACGCGCTAATCTTAAGAACTACTGGTCTGATTTAAAAAATATTTCAGTGCTAGATAGCTCATTAATCGAGGAAGACTATAGGCTATATAACATCACGCTAAGACCAACAGGAGCACAACAACAATGTGGAAAGTTTTTTTTCCTTTTGAGAGCTTCCGCTACATGTTAGCGTTAGCCTAAAGTAACTATTCCACGCGGACGAAGTTGTGGGTAGAAGCTAGTTAAAAATATAAGAACCATATGAAACTGTATTCAATACCAAAATATTTGAAGAAAATGTATCTCTTAAGACCCATGAAATTCGATTATTTTCTATTTGTATTCCGTGAACCAGTTTTTGCTCAAAATGAGTACATTTTTCGGTATAAAAGATTCCCTATATCCTTTAAAACGTGTATGCAAAATTTCTCAATGATCGGATGAGTATTTAAGGCTTGAAACAAACAAACACACTTTCGAATTTGTAACCTTAACAATACATATTATGTAGAGAATAAAAAAACTTAAGCACTACACCGCTCGCCCCACTTTTCCACAGCAAGAAATTACATCGCTGAGCAAACAGTGCTCATAAGAATCATAGTTTGTTGAAATGTTAATAATTTTATATTGAATGGAACTAGTGTAATACTTCTAGAAGGATAAATTGTCTAAGAATTAAGATGTGATCAAATTTATCCAGGAGTTTTAGCGTGGAATCCACACAACGGCAAAACTCTAACAGTTAATTTTTATATAAAAAATAATACAAAAATATTAGTTAAAATATGTAGAGGACATTGAAGAACATGTCAAAGGAAACAATAAACCTGGAGTGATATTCGCGAATTCACAGCTGCCGAGCAAACAAACCATTACTAAAATCCTTTCGCGCGCCTTGAAAAAGAAAAGCTTAGAATATTTAAGTTTAGTGGATTCTGTATATTTATTTTTTGCGTCCCTCCAATACGCCTTCATATTGAGTATTAAGGCCAGGACTCAATCTAAAACGGAGTCATTTAATATCAAACGAAACATTGCTTGTACTATTCTAATTAATAATACGAGATTCAAGGGTAAGAATCAAAATTGGTTATGTCCTTGGAAACAATTTTATGTAGGTGAATAAGTATGAAACCAAAATTTCCTTATGCTAGCTAGTTTAGTGACCGTAAGACCACTTTAGCAGTTCCATCATCTTCCTGTAACAGCTGACAAAGATTTTCAATACACAACAACCCGTTCCATACACTGGTATATTTTTCTGTAACCTTGAATATGTCGAGTTTTGTTCCTACGAATTACGATTTGTAGACAATGTTTGTTTTCAGTTACCATTTGAACAAAGTTGCAGTAAAATCGTATCGAATGCCAGTTGCAGCCCACGGTGAACATGCTCTTCGTAAAATACAGTGTTTCGAGTGGTTCAAATATGTATGTGGTGATTTTGACGTGAAAATCGAAGAGCGTTGGACATCACCGAAAATGTTCCTAAAAAATCAAAAACACTTTATTCAATTTAGGCCATAAGAAGGCACTTATGAACGTCAAAACTACCACCTAGACAACGAATTGCAATCCTTATTCGATGAAGATGATGTGTTCCAGAAACCCGTCTACATTCGTCTATAATGAAAAAATGGATTCCGCATGAACTGAATAGTAGGCAACAAGAAAATCGAGAAGCGACTTATGGAATGCTACTCGACAGATACAAAAAAATGTAATTGGAGATCATGGATGAATCAAGGCGAACTCTTACGTTTTCTCTCTTGTAAGATAATGCGTAGGAATCTAGTAGTGCCAGAGATAACCTCCTACAAACATCTGAACTTTAACCATTATGTAATAATATTTCTAAGCTGTGCCCGCGACTCCGTCCGCGTGGAACCGAATGTAAAAAAAACAGCGAGTAATAAAAACATCGGTATGCATGAAGTCCATTTACTTATCTACTTTTCTCTCGTACTTAAGTCGCGTCGTGAACCGATTTTAGTGAAATGAAGATTAAATGTTACTCAAGGATACACTTTATGATAGTGATGTTTTATTGTGAACCTAGTTACTTTAGCAGTGATGCGTGTTCATAGAAACATACAGAGAGACAGATGAACAGACAGACATTTCTAAAAATGATTGAAAAGTATTTTATTACTTATTCCTAGACACCTGCAACAATTTTTTTTACAAAAATCGAAAAAGTGATGGTTTACAAAAATTTTGTCGACCGACACCTTTTCGATCAACACGACCACCATGAACAAAACAACAAAGACAACGACTCAGACAACGAAAGTATAGTCCGAGTCATCGTTGATGGCCGCTCTGAATATAGCTTTAAGTTCAGTCTTGCGTATAGTACAGTCAATAGGTTAATACAAAACAAAATCAGAATATTATTATAGGATTTTAACATTTACGTTTATTAATTTTTAACTTGTCTCGATATAATACGTACAGCGTAACAGATTTTAATGAATTATGAATTAAGTAGACATGTGCCTATTACATTAAGTAATAAAAATGTAGCAATATAATATAATATATAACTGCTACTTTCAGAAGATTCTGTATGTGAAATGAAAGTTTGATTCCGATTGTGTCATCTTATAAATGGTTTGACAGCTGGTTTACGAAAACCTGTGTATATGAATTGAGCAGGTTTTTTTTTCGAACTGACTACACTATTGCCCTTGTAAGGTCTTAACAGCGTCACCGGACTACTATGAATTGAGCAGGCATATACATACATACAAGATATAAATAAATATAGAATATTTGCAAAGAATTATAGATAAAACGAACAAATAATAAAAATTAAATCTGGGGTAATTAAATAACAGTGAAAACTAAAAATGGAAGAGCTGAATGATGATAAAGCTAAAATATTAACAGTTCGCCACATCATGTATTTGTCAGTTATAATTAAATCCAAATAACATTTAATCATCTGGTTTGTGAGTTTTGGGTGATCGCTTATTTTAATTGTATGATTCCCTTTATGTAGTATTTATTTCTATCTGTCAGATATAATAATCTAGCATATATTATGTGTGTTACAATATCATTATTGTGAATAAACTACATTCATAATGAATAAATAATTTGTATTAAAAATAAAATAAACAACGTCTTTCATAGAAACATCATTGTTCGAAGTGGATAGATCTTCTAATAATAACAAATATACAAGATAAAGAAAACAACGAAAACAGCAATAACATGTAATTAACAACAACAACGCTAAATTGACTTCTGTATGCGACTGTACTGCAACTAGTAACAGGTGTCAACGTGGGTGAAACAGGATGCGAGGTGCGCGCGCGGGCGAGCTTGCTCCCCTTTTACCTCACTACGTCCCTCTGATACCTAAATTTGTGTTCTGCGCATCTACTTCGGAGCGGTTAAAACGTTTGACGCGGACTATACAAGAGGACAAATAAGATCGACAGCCACATGTCATTAAAAGACAGCGACCACACGAAAGCGCGAGCTAACTGTAGTGTGGTGCCATCTCTTAACGACAAACTAAAACTTGGGTGTATATTTATTAATTGTTTTACTTTGCGTGACCAAGTGGTCTGCACTTTAGTTTTACATTCTTATTATATGTATAGAAGATATAGATTTCCAAGACACATGGATTTTTTTTTTTTTCACAAAAATGTAAAGGTACAGATATGTTTTTTTTTTTTGTCGACCTGACTACGCTATTGACCTTGCAAGGTCTTAACAGCTTCACCGGACTACTAAAGCGAGTGCTTAAGGCACTCAGCCGATTTTATTTTGACAACTAGCTTAAGGGTGCGCGGCACACCTCGGCTTGGGCTGTTGCCTGATACACGCAATTCGCGACCTATCTGAGCTAACCTAAGCTAAGCTAACTATTCATACATATATGAGTTGTTGAAACATATATGTGTACCAAGTATACATACCTCAACAACTCATATACATTTCGTATCTGATAATTTTCTAAACTATTTCAGTTTGATAAGGGAAAAATATAAAACCTTCCACTTGCATGTGTAAGCGTGTATGCGTGCACGTGTGTGGAGGTGATATGTGTAATGTTGTCGCAGTGATGTAAGATTTTGTGTCACTGTATCGCGCGAGCAGCGTACTCAAGAGCTCCATGCCGAGGGAACGGACCTAGGCTTGAGCCACTGCCGAGGGGGGCCTAGTCTGGTGTGCGGGAGTGAAATTTACCCCCAGACCACAGCGGCGTGATCTGTGGTTACGCGGGCGTGGGCGTGAGCACGCTCTGTTTGGAGAGACAGGCTGGTACTGATCGTTCACAGCCGTTATTTCATCGGGAGGGTCGGTAAAAATATGTCGCGGGAGTCTTTTACAATGCGCAGCGTTCGGTACGGGTTCGTATTTTGCGGCGGATACCACTAACGGACTGGGATGATTCACGGCTTTTTCAAAATAACTAATCGTAAGTGATTTTACGTACGCCCAGATAGAAGGGATCTCCATGTCCCTATGCAGATCGACTTTCCGGACGTACCACGGGGCACCGGTCACTTCACGTAAAACGCGGTTTTGAAGAACCTGCAACTTATGAAAATTATCTTTCGACATATGCGCAAAAATGGGACTGCTATATGTCATCACGGGACGGATACACGTCTTATATAAAGTGAGCTTGTGTCTGAGGGACATCTTACTCTTATGACAAAGCAACGGATGGAGGCGATCCAAGACCATAGCGGCTTTGTTTCGCACTCTATCTATATGTGACTCGAACTTTAAATGTTTATTTAATGTAACACCGAGATATTTGACCTCGTCGGCCCAAGGTATATCGGTTCCGTATAGCCTGATGGGCTCGAGGTTATTACTACGTCGTAAAGGATCAAAAAGCGGCACGCGTATCGTATCGCGGCACTCTTATCAGGATTAACTTCTATGCGCCATCGACGAAACCATTCACCGAGTGTGCAAACGGCCTTTTCGATGCGCTTCCTAAGAAAGTCCGACCGCCAGCTGGAAGTGTAAATAACGGTATCGTCAGCATAACAACCTTTTTTTTTTAACGTGGAGAACCCTCTTCGCAGACATTGCCAGGTCCCTGGGGGAGGTCCTGAACTGAGTCGACCTTCAATCGAGTAAAAAACTCCACGATAACCTACGCCGCACTATGGGAGTGCCTCGGGGTAGCGTGAGCAAGCTCCGAGACGCCCCCGGCGGCAGGTGTTTCCCACGCCGCACCCGCTGAGGTAGCCCGTTTACTCCTCCTCCGCCTAAGCCACCCTGAGGTCCCCTCCGGCCTACGCTAACCTACGACCCCTATAGACCGAGGTAGGTCACTAATGAACAGATTGAAGAGAAGTTCCCCATCCACTCTAAAACGGAAAGTCCTATCAGTGAGATAATCGTGGATAATATGAATTAACTTATCGGGTACGTGGTACAGATATGCATTCCTTTTATATGTATAGGTAAAAAAATTATATTAGATACCATTTTTACAAATTTGAATGAACCCTAACGCTTGAATACCATTGAAGCCTTTGAAACGTGACACTGTTCGCTCTTACATATTTCAGTACCTACCTAAGATCTTTGTATCTCTAGTAAAATAAAAGAAAAAACGAAAGGTCTACCATCTACTTTCAAGGTCTGACACTGATCTCTTGCTTTGAAACTTTACTATATTAATATTTTATTGTAAAATAGTTGAAAGCCCTGAATATATTGGACTTTAAAGTGCCGCTACTTGCACCACAGTTACCCTGAAGCATTTATATCTCTTACCCAATCTAACCAAAACTCTCATAAAAACCTGTTTTCGATAAAATCCCCTGACTTTATTAATGTTACTTGATATTATGAGAATGATACATAAAACGGTATAAAAAGGAAGATGACAAAATAACAGTAATAACAGTAGTGACATATAGACATGACATTATTCGAGACCCAATTGCATTATATTCACAGAGTAAGCTACAAACAAGCATTATAGAAGACCTATTTTTTTAATACATTCCTTTAATTACTTTACGGCATTGCATTTACAAAGACAGCTAGCTCTAATACCCTGTTCCATACATACATATCAACGACAGTACTTCTGCGTATTACAATTTATAATCATTTTAAATTCCGTAACGTGATAAAAAAATCTCTCTTCAAAACTATAATTTCAAATAACTTTTCTTATCGTTCTAAATTGTTTTCTTATATCACGTAAAAGACGACATACAAATTCGTAAGCCTGCAATCTGTATGGTAATTGCTTTATTACCGAGGGTTGTAGCGTGATGTTTGATATTCTATAACCTTCCTCAGTAAATAGACTACAGTATGCAAAAACAATATTTCAAACTAGCTTCTCCCCGCGACTTCGTACACGTCCAATAGTTAGTTTGGCGAACACTAACACGCAAAGGAAGCTCTCAAAAGGAAAAGAAAACCCGACTTTTAAATATTCTTCATTGGTGCTCCGCTCCTATTGGTCTTACCGTTATGATATAGCCTATAACCTTCCTCGATAAATTAGCTAACACTTAAAGAATTTTTCAAATCGGTCCAGTAGTTCCTGAGATTAACGCGTTCAACCAAACAAACCCTCCAGCTTTTTAATATTAGGTCAGATTTGACTAATAACTCCAGAGGTTCGCTCATTTAAACAAATAAAAATCCTCTTGAGCTTCATAATACTAGCTTAATGCTATATACTAGCTTTTACTCGCGACTTCGCTCACGTTAATGAAGATTTGTCCCAAGATTCGGGAGGAGTACTTTTTCTAGATGAAAGGTACTCTATTTATTTGTGTACCCTTGACAATCTATATACACAAATCAAGACGACCGATCGGTTGAGTACTTTAACCGTGAAAATTAAACTGTCAACAAACTGTTGATTAATGTATAGGATGCGATTAGCTAGTAAGGAACAATAAAACATGGTGATCGGACGAAATTACATATATTAAAGGAGAAAGGATGTTACATGTGACATAATAAAAGAGGTAGTGTTACCAGAGAGAGATAATTTGATGTGGTTGCGTTCACATTCCAACAAAAACAAACGAACCCATATTACCCACGAAGATATATCAATATTTTATCTGATATTAAATACAGCACTATCCGTCAACTTCGGTTATAAATGATAACTTATAATCTTACCGACACAGGCATGTATTGGTTATTGTGAAATATTCCTTACTTGATGGGAAGTGGCGTGTACTTAGCAATATTAATCACGGTATGAACGACTTTCACCGCACCTGTAAAGGTTGTTCTGTATTTTTCAAATAAGACGTAAAATTCGATTGATCAAACGAAGAGATAAATTATAATAAAATAAAGTCAAATGCGAATAATTTACAACACAAATCATTTATACAATACTTGGAATAATTATTTGTTGCTAATTTATGGACGCATATATATTAGGGGTGTCCGAATATCGTTCGAATCGAATCTAATATCAATATTCGATTCGAAATTCGAATCGAGTAATTCGAATTATTTGAAATTCCACGAATAATTCGAAAAAAATCGGATAATTCGAAAAAATCGAATAATTCGAAAATATCGAATAATTCGAAAATTTTCGAATTATTCGCGAATTAATGAAAAATCTCTGGATTTTCAATTGTTTTTATTTAAATTCCTTTCAATCGTGTATTGAAATATTCTACTTACGAATAACATACATTTCGTTTAAAAATCAATTACCCAGAGAATACAATTGCTCATTTTCAATATATGTTCATCTCTGTCGGTACCATAAAAAATCTAGATGGTAATATTGGCAAGAGATTCCGAAAAAAATTTCACCAGGGAGTCATTTTCTTCTACTATATTTCATGGTTTGAATAAAATGTATATAGACAGTTAAATTTATATTTGAACATAAGAACATAAGAAACCCTGAATTGAAAATACTGGAAAATTCACTAATAATTTAATAGTTAACGAATAATTCGGAAAAAAATCGAATTATTCGAAATTTTCGCATTATTCGGGAACTTTGGAATTATTCGAATTCTTATTAACATTCGATTCGGAACGAATAATTCGTAAGATCGATTAGAATAATCGTTCGATTAAAATAATGAATTTCCAACGTTACAGTGACTTTAGCTTAAATAAGACATTAAATGAAATTGTTAACGTTTAAATGAAAAATAAATGAATCATTATAAAGGGCTTTGAAATAATTTTCTATATATTTGTATATAGTGTCAAGTGAGATACGAAAAAAGTAGAATAAACTAGTTATCAAATCATAATGTAACAAATAAAAAATCAATAAAAAGAATACAATATCGACATTTAACATCAAATATATATTGTATGTATATGTATATATGTATATATGTATATATGTATCTATGTATATGTAAAGTCACAGAAAAAAGTGTATAATATAAAAAAAATAGTGCGTGGAGTCATTCCGCGCGGAAGAAGTGAAACTTCGTTATGTTGAAATGAAAATAGGAAGGGGTATAAATTGATTTTTAGTGAAATCATATTGTTCCTTTAAGACAAACTTTATTAACATTGCTTACAGTTCACAATTGATCGCATCTTTTAATTATCATTTTCGAGTGGAGAAATATTCAAATCTATAACATTTTCAGTGGGATTATGATAACTAAAGTAAGATACGAAATGTTTGATTATTTTTCTCGCTCTGTCTCTTTCTATTCCCCCTCCCCACGAGCGTTGAACGTTTAACGCAACAGTGCTTTCATACCCCTTCCATGGTAGCGTTAAACGTTTAACGCAACCTTGTAGGAAGTCACATTAGAAGTTTCACTTCAAAAACACTTTTATCACGAATATAGTCAGAACAAATTATCATACCCACCATATAAATCCCAAAATTACACACATATATTTATCTCCACTGATATAAAACATGTATTGTAAATTCATATATATTTGAAATTACCTTGAATGTAGTTATCTTTCTTTTTTTTTTCTTCGAACTGACTACGCTATTGACCAAGCAAGGTCTTAACAGCTTCACCGGACTACTAAGGCGAGCGCTTAAGGCACTCAGCCGATTTTATTTTGACAACTAGCTCAAGGGTGCGCGGCACACCTCGGCTTTGGCTGTTGCCTGATACATGCAATTCGCGACCTATGTGAGCTAACCTAAGCTAAGCTAACTATTCATACATATATGAGTTGTTGAAACATATATGTGTTTGGTACACATACATAACTCAATAACTCTTATATATATTTCGTATCGGATAATATTCTAAACTATTTCAGTTTAATAAGGGAAAAAAAGATAACTTGAAAAATTATACATAGATTCTTTAGTTTCAATAAATAAAAGTTATGGTAGATATTGAACTAGTTATTTTTTTATTGTAGCACTACAAAGTTACTGCACTATGCCTGATGGTAAGCATAGTACAATCCAAAAACAATGGTAATCACCAAGAGACAGACTATCCATCACCGGTCGCCGCTGTGATGCCGGCCTGCCTAAGTGTCTCTTTACGTTACGCTTGAAGGATCCCATGTTATAAGAAGGATAGAACACACTGGCCGGGAGATTGTTCCACAGCTTCACGGTACGACAAAAATATGACGTTGCGAACTTTTTAGTTCGTGCCCAGATACAATTTACCGCAAAACTGTGGCTCCGAAACCCAACGTGCGTGGTTCTTTCGTTGGAACACACTCAGTGAGGCTATGTCCCTGCGCAACTGAAGCGGCTCTATATACACAGTTACGTCTGCATCATTCACAATGCGGACAGCCCGTCTTCTTAACCTGTCTAGGGTATCCAAGAGGTACTTTGCGGAACCGTCCCAGAGGTGCGAGCAGTATTCCATGCAAGGCCGAACTTGTGCCTTATAAAGTTAAATATATCAGGCGTAAAAAATCGTCGCACGCTCTTCACCTTTCCAAGTCTCTGAGATGCAGTGGAGATCACGCTTTCGATGTAATCCCTAGGATTGAGGTCGCTGCGAATATCTATGCCCAAAATATTGATGCTATCTCGCATTGCGAGCGAGACGTTCTGAAGAGCTGGAAGGGGGTAAATGGGGATCTTTTGTAGTAAAACGCGCATATCTGTATTTTATTGGCATTAAACTCCACCAAATTATATGCTCCTCATTTTGAAATGCGAAGCAAGGATCGGTCGAGTTCCTGCGGTCTCTTTTCTATTTCTCTCCGACCACAAAAAGGCTTGCAGTAATAGGACTCATGGATGGTACTGTCGTCTGCATAGCAATGAATATGGCCTAGAGGCAACATATCATCGATATGCAGAAGAAACAGAGTAGGTGACAGTACAGAGATTTAAAAAATATTTTAATTAGTAATCAGGCTTTCATAATAAGCTTTGGTTCGTCTAATAAAATGTTATATAATGCGTTCACTGATGAGTTCGCGACTCTGTTCAAAGCAATCGCATCGTACTAAGTCACGCCATCGTTAATTCACGCGTTTTACGCGTATTGCATAAACCAGAACTAGTGAAAAATTAATTATATAAAATGTTTGAAATGTTTATATATACATTTTAGTCCGTTCCCCCCAAATTTGTTTGCAGAGGAAACGTCCTGTCAGCTATATTTGACAATACCCCGGCGATGCGGAGACGCGGCAGTTGAGCCGTTTTTTTTATATGTTTTTATACACTCGAATAGCGTTTGCATTTTTAACGTTCCATTTCAGTATCACACCGACCTGTAACATTCATTACCCATAACATTTTGATGAAAACTTCCTTAAGCGCATTGAGCGGTATTGTTGCCAGGAGATAAATTTGTGATTTCGCATCATGATACGCTACGTCAGTATGACTGGCCATATTGCGCTTACACGGCTTGCGTCAGACTAGTGACGCGTTTGTATTGGGTTCTGTGTACATGAAATATTGATATTTTGCAGCTCATTATAAATTTGATCGATTAGTAGATTTTATAAAAACATATATATTATTGTTCCGAGTGTCAATAGAAAACTACACGAATGTTAATTATTTCAACAAACAAATTTTAAAATTAATATATTGTCATTCACACTACAATTACATAGTATAAAACAAAGTCCCCTACCGCGTCTGTCTGTCTGTCTGTTCGCGATAAACTCTAAAACTACTGAACGTATTTTTATGCGGTTTTCACCAGTGGATGGAGTGATTCATGAGGAAGGGTTTGGTATACAATTTGTCAAGGATTTTTTACAATCAGGGCTTGACAACGTCTGTCGGGAGCACTAGTAATTCATAATTAAATTCAAAAGAGAATACGTTTATTTCGTTGTTTTTAGTATTCATTTCTGTCAGCAGTCCTTATAACTGCCTCGACTTTTTTTAAAGATAGCCTCGTACTACAACAGTATGTAACTAAATAATGATATGACCCAACATAGTCATACGTTAAGCCTATACTATAGATAAAGCTACATAAACAAAAATCAGTTACAAAATGTATGTAAGCGCTTCACTTCCGAATGGTTGCACTCATTTGGCTTAATTATTTTTGTTGCTTTATGTATAATTGTCAGGATAAGGGATTTATAAAGGAAATTGTTTCCAAAGTCTTACGTAAAAGTGAAAAATGTGACTTATTATGTTTTTTTTTTTACTTAAATCGCTTGCATAATATTCAGTGTACAAAATACACCAATATAAGAAGGAATCCAACGAGCCGTCAATTCTCGAAACTGGTCGTATTTAATAAATCCGTTTGTGTTAATTATCGCTTCTTGAGAAGTATTCAGACTTTTTCCGAATTTAGTTTAGGTTGGAAATGCCAATAATATTACTTTTGGGAATACTTTGAATATTCTGGATTGTTTTTAAGTAATTATAAATAGCTCATCACTATTTCCCTCAGCTTTATGTTTTACAAGTGCTTAGATATATAGTATACTAGCGGACCGGGCGGACGTTGTCCTGCCTTGAAAACAAAAAAAATCCTAAAAGTCGATCGCAGCGCCACCTGCCGGGTCCAATTGTGAATCTAAACCATTCTCGAATCTCCACGAACACACACAAAAAATTTCATCAAAATCGGTCCAGTCGTTTAGGAGGAGTTCAGTCACATACACACGCACACAAGAAATATATATATTAAGATTAGTTGAGTTTCTTTTATTCTAATTTCATATCATATGATTATTATTTACCTACTGCTTTTACACTGCGCCATGTATTTAAACAGAAGTGTCATATCATTTATATCTTTAAAATCTGATTTTCGCTTGACTTGATAACCTTAATTATTACGTATTGAAGACCTTTCTTGGAACGTAAAATGATTTACGCCCAGTTTCTGAGACACTCGGTTAAACTACCAATAGTTATTGTCTCAACAAAGTTATCCATAAGATAAATTGTCAAATGCCCCGTTGAGTTTTACTGACATTTATCGTATGATTGTGTGTTCAGACACTCAATTTGACAAGTTATCGAACCGATAACGCTATTGAACAGATAAACTACAATTAAAGTACCTCAGAAACCGAGCATTATTTAAATTTAGTATTTTAGAAAAACGCAAAAGACTACATATTTTAAAAATATGTATACACGGCTATAGTCAAAGCATGCTTCAATATTTTTAGTTGACTAAGATTTAGAATACCTCAACCAGAAGTTAACATTTTATACTCCAAACTAAGACAAGCTCTCGGCTTGACGCAACGAACAAATAGACAAAAACCAAAACTGAAAGTGAGCTATAACTTAAATTTCTAACATTCCTTTTAACTGTACCATCTAGTATACCATTATGAAATATATTTTAAATTTTGATAGTACAACCAAATTATCATTTGAATACACTGCGGTGTAAAAGTTGCCACAACGCTTTCAATCGTCTGCGGAAAGGCAGAAATAGATGCGCCGAACCCGACGTATTTGTACATTTTCTATTTATTTATTCGTTCGTTTGAGCTGATTTAAATCTGCTGAGCTAAATCAACTAAGCCTTTATTAACAACTAGCGGACCCGGCGAACATTGTCCCGCCCAGATAATAAAAAAACCTTGACAAATTATATACCTAAACCTTCCTCATGAATCACTTTATCTAATGGTGAAAACCGCATGTAAATCTGTTCCGTAGTTTTTGAGCTTATCGCGAACAGACAGACAGACAG
Source organism: Antheraea yamamai (assembly GCA_036509395.1). Taxonomy (NCBI): domain Eukaryota; kingdom Metazoa; phylum Arthropoda; class Insecta; order Lepidoptera; family Saturniidae; genus Antheraea; species Antheraea yamamai. The sequence continues at coordinate 5,146,529 of AP028451.1, forward strand.
ACGTGGCAAAGGACTTTGCTTTATAACATGTAGCGATTACTAGGTCTCTCTCTTATATCAAATGGGAACAAATAAGTACACAGTCTGCATGAGTATAGAGGTCACCGCAGTCCAAGAATGTTTGCAAGACCAGAATCTCAACATGTGCTATGCATAACCTTTATGAACCTATTCACTCTTTTATAAAAGAACCCCATACCATAGTTCCTTGTGAAGGTGTCAACTGAGAATTTATTTCACAATCGGAGCGTTCGTTGAAGGAAACAACTCTAAAAACAAACTTTCCGTTACTCTTCGGGTTCCAAGGTATTTAAATGACTAGGCTACGATAAGCAACGCGATGTTAGACATGACCAGACGCCTAATTTAGAACAATGCTATCAAACACAATCTCAAGTAATTTGTTTGGTACGCTTCCACGTCTAAACTACGAAGTGAGTATCGTTAACTTTGATATACACGTTGACAGGGGTACAGCAAAGGATATAGAGTACCTCTCACCTAGAAAAATGGTTCAGAGGGTTAGGCCAAATCGACATTATCTCGAGCGCAACCGCGAACAAAAGCATTACTATACAAGCGATAGAATACAAACAGGAATGCGAAGTTTTGGTACGTCCGACTAGTGGTCGTAATTCGATCATAATTGAATTGAGTTTTTCAGTATCAAGGATGAAAAATGGCATATTTCCATTTTTTTATTGCATATTAAATAATCGTCAATGTCTACTAAACAAAAATAAAATAAAGACAATCTGTTGAGATACAAAGGAAGATGTGCTTAACTGTTTTATCTCTACTTATTCATACAGAAATCCAATGTTATTGTCCACAAATAATTTCAAAACTACTCAACCGATCTTTATGAAAATTGGCATTAGATTAGATAGAACAATTTATATTTCGATTAATGGTCTCAATGTTCTTTAATTGCAAACTAAATGTTTGTCAATGTTGATTGTTGTTATTAATTGTAAATTTCATCAGTCTCGAACAGATGGCGCTTTGAATAAGTTTGTTGCCAGAAAACTGTAGGACCGACTGTTGTAGATAACTCATAGATGGCGCCACATTTTAATTTTGAATTTCGTTTTCAATAACTGAGCCACAGCAACGCGTCGCCGAGTTAGCTAGTATATATATAAAGAATATTAATATTTTTAAACAATTAATTATATTCTGGTTAAATGAGTCTAAATATGAGTCTCTTAATTACACTTTCACCTCTTAACTTATTATCCAACATCATGGCACCTTGCATACATTTTCATCAGAGGTACATACAAATTTGTAGGTTACCTTTCATCTATTAAAAAGTACTATTCCCGAATCATAGATCAAATTTATGAAACTAAAACTAAACAACGAGCAAAAGCTAATACTGTATAAGTAAAAAAGATTTTTTTCTTTTTTTATGGGTCATCAATATGGCAATATATTAATTAAGAGGAACGCGTCCGCGAGATGTAAAACAATTCCCTCTGAATATAAATTGTTTTAATATTAAAAATTACAATGAAACTTGTATTAACCCTAAACTAAAAGGTTTCTACAGCTCTACGACCTAACCTAAGAGATGTGACTACTGCTCGAAGTCGGAACGAATAGTCTCTTCACGATCCCACGGTTGTGATGGGTCCTCAATTCTTAGTACTGTCGCCTTGTGCTACAGGTGGCCTATGTGTTATAATGGTTGGCTTTGCTTGGCAAACGCAACTTGGCTGTTTCCGTGTGAAGTGATGCTGTGACACATTAGTAAATATACTAATAAGAACACTTTTTTAATTAAATATAAACGTAGTCATATTTATAGATAATCACAGCATGTTCCAACAATAAATTAACTTTCAAGATAGCTAAATACTTAACTATTTAACATAAATTAGCGACCCGTCCCAGCTTCGCACGGGTGCTATGTAGATATACATTTTAATAAAATACTGTTAAAGGCAGTTTTGATCTACATGACATGCACAACGTATGTAATATATTTAATTGCATAAGGAATAATACTGTATTGTATAAAATAGCTTGGCAAATAACACATAATTATTATTGTAAAAAAATAAAAATGGCTACTGTTGGTTATCCTTTAAAAATAAATAAATACTATCGCGGACTTTTTATCGATCTTTTTAAGATATACAATTCCGTAGTACATTAATTTGATCTATCTCGTAAGGTTTAGCCAACGTTTGCGATTTAAGCGAACAAAAATAGGTTTGTTACGACATCACATTACAAATCTTTGAATTTTCGGCTTTTCTGTACTATATATAATATGGATGTATTATACATACAATCCTTCCTCTTGAATAACTCTATCTATTGCTGACAACTGTATTAAAATCCGTTGACTACTTTAAAATATCTAAAGGAACAGACAACGGCAGCGACTTCATTTTATACTATGTAAAGATAATATGAAAGAATATGAAAATTAACGAACAGAAAGCGAATAAAAAGATATAAAAACCAATTAATATACCTAATGAGCAAGATAAGTCAATGAAGCAATTAAAGCTCAAACTTTTTAAACAGCATTCCTCCTGAAAATATCCAACGTTCTTGAATATTAAGAGCACTCGCAAAGTGGAGCTTAAAATCAATTCACTCAAACCACTCGTACGGAACCGATATGAGCGATTATAGTATGTGAAATATCATTGGCAACTGGAAAATGGGTCACATCCGTCCATTACTTACAGAGTGACCGGTCTACCGACAATCTGAAACGTGGCCATCACCTAAGCTTGTCAAAGGTATAAAGGTATAAAAGTATAAACGTACTGCTACACAACCACCTCGCTGGCAGTATTTATTATTTTGTAGTGAAAACATTTCTTTAATCGCGTTGCACAACGAAGGAATTTTTGTCGGGCGAGCTGTTAGGCTTGCTTGTTTGGCGAACTTGTTGGGGAGCTTGTTGTGCTTGCTTGTTGAGCGAGCTTGTCCGGCGAACTTGTTGAGCGAACTTGGGCGAGTTTGTTGGGTGAGCTCGTTGGGCGAGCTATCGGGCGAGCATGTTCGGCAAGCTTGCTGGGCAGGCATGTTAGGCGAACTTGATGGGCGAGGTTGTTGGGCTAGCTTGTTGGGCGAGCTTGTTGGGCAAAATTTTTCGTCGAGCTTGTTGGGCGTGCTTGTTCGACAAACTAGTTGGGCGAGCTTGTTGGGTCGATGATGGGCCCTAATGGAACTCCTTAACTGGAACTGCTTGGCGGGTAGAAGTAGATATGATGTGTTTATACTTCTTTTATTACCAGTAATGAGAGCTTACCACAAGACTGAACAAAATGATGATCAGATGATGGACTTCAGAAACTGTTATGGAACGATTTTTGGAAATTTTTAAATCAACAAGAGCTTTGAAATCTGAGGAAGTCAAAATTTTAAAAACTGAAACATCTGAGCACAAATTCGACGTTTCTATCTGAAACGTACACTTAGATTTGGTTACATACTGTCTTTGACCTTGTACGACCTTAAGAAATGATAATTTAATCGGGCACTATGAGATCAAATATAAAAAGAAATAGAATGTTAATAACAAGGAAACATTGTTCTATTTTTTATAAAAGTATCAAAATCGTTTCCAGAGAGTTACAATTTACCTATTTACCAGTCGTCGTTGTGTGTAGTAGAGTTGCACTCGATACCAAAACTTAAATACGTAAAATTAAGTACGCGCCCTTAAGTTGTATTTTTAATGTTTGTAACGTTGTTCATTTTATATTTAAA
>AP028451.1:5150766-5254766 GCA_036509395.1 Antheraea yamamai
CTATGCCAAATTTCACGTTCATCCGTTCGCGCATTTCTTTCAAAAAGGGATACAAAGATTTGGCTTCACGTATTAATATATAGATATCATAGAAGGTAAACAAACGAGTCACTTGATGTTAAGTGATCACCACCGTCCATAGATACTTGCAACACCATGGGAGTCGCAAATGCATTGCCATCCTGTGTTGTGTGGGATGAAGAGAAGAGGAAAGGGGAGGGTAGCTGGGCCTCCGGCGCTCTCACTGACCGAACGAAACGCAACAACGCAAGCACTATTACTTCACGTTGGTTTTCTATGAGAGGGTGGTAGTACCCCGGGCGAGCCGACCCATTCATGCTGAAACCAGTAATAGCTTCAGCAAGACTCTATCACCTACAACTAATAAATGTATAACTAGATTTTATAATTATTTGTTAAACGAAGCTCCTGCGTTAAAGATATAACACTAACTTTAACTGTTACTTCACGTCACGATAGATATACACGATAAATGAGCTATCCAACATTGAAAGAATTTTTCAAATCGGACCAGTAGTTCCTGAGATGAGCGCGTTCAACAAAACAAACCCTTCAACTTTATAATATTAGTATAGATTAATAAGAAATTAAAAAAAAATGCTTTATAGGGTTCAGCGTTTGATTACGGTCACATCTGATGATAAATGACAATGTGGTCTAAGATCGTAAACACGCTAAATCTAGAGGGAACTGGCTCTCAAGTGCAGCTGCCGGAACACACCAACAGGTGCTTGGCGACAGATATTCCCCTTTTTTTATTGTAGCTCGGCAAAATGACTGTACTGTGCCTGATGGTAAGCACAGTACAATCCAAAAACAACAGCGAGCACCGAGAGATACGCTCTCCTACGTCGGTTGTCGTTGTCATGACAGCCTGCGTAAGTATCTCTTCACGTTGCGCTTGAAGGACCCCATGTCATAGGAAGGAGACACACTGGCCGGGAGATTGTTCCACAGCTTCAAGGTACGGCAAAGATAAGACGTTGCGAACTTTTTAGTTCGTGCCCAGATAGGGTTTACCGTAAAACTGTGGCTCCGAAGACCAGCGCGCGTGGTGCGGTTATGAAAAGGAGAGGAAGAGATCAAGTTGAGTAACTCTTCAGAACACTCGCCATGATACAGACGGTAGAACACGCTCAGTGAGGCAATGTCTCTGCGCAACTGAAGCGGCTCTATGAACTCTGTAATGTCTGCATCATTAACAATGCGGACAGTCTGTCTCTGCAACCTGTCCAGGGTATCCAAGAGGTACTTTGCCGAACTATCCCAGAGCTGCGAGTAGTATTCCACGCAGGGCCGAACTTGTGCCTTATAAAGGAGATATAGCTGTTCAGGCGTGAAAAACCTGAGGGTAGTAGCTAACCAGGCGAGCTTAGAAAAAGCCCTAACACTATACTATGGTTTTATCACGATCTTTTCCTTCATCTACAAAATATAATGTAATAAAAAAAAGTCGAGGCAGTCCTAAGGTCTGCCGACAGACGTGAAAACTGAAAACAATGCAATAGATGTGTTCTCTTCTGAATTTTCATATTAATTATAGTGTGAATGACAATATTTCAATTTCAGAATTCGTTTGTTGAAATTATTAACATTAGTGCGGTTTTCATATCTATTGGCAATAAGACCAATAATTATAATATAATATATTTTTATAAAGTCTATTAATCAGTCGAACGTATGATGAGCTAGAAAATACCAATATTACATGTACACAGGCCCATATAGTACGCGTCGCTAGTGTGACGCAAACCACGCAAACGCAAAACGGCCGCTCATGCTTACGTAGCATGTCATGACGCGAAATTATACATTTATCCCCTGCCAAAAATACTGCTCAACGCGCCTAAGGAAGTTTTCCCTTCAAAAACAATATTTGGGTAAACGGGAACGACGCCATTGGTAATGGAAAATAAGCCTGTCTTATTTAAAAACATCAGAGTAAGGCCAACTAGGCGGCCTTTTTAATAACGGGAAATTAAATCAGATTACTAAGACTTATAAATCAATTTACTTCTTCTCCGTTGGGACAGAAGTTGTTGAAAGTGTCGAATTGTCTACGAGCTAATTAAATTACGTAAGCCTAGAAGCTTCGCTCGGCGACCACAATAATTTCATTAATCTAATTCTATTGTTTCTGTATTCAATTAATCATTTCAGCTCCCTTCCGAAGTAATTTAAGTTTGGATATGTCATTCATTGGTATTACAAATTATATTATCGAGATAAAATAGATGTTACAAAAAAGGTTTTAAACTAGCTTGCGGCTGTAGCTCCGTTCGGGTAAAATTTCATTCCATTTCCATCTTTTAATATGACAAATTGTAGGCAATATTGATACCACAGTGAAATCCAAAAACAATTGAACTATAAAAGACGTGTAAACGTTTGCCAGTTGTCGCTAAGATGCCATCTTGCAAACTGGATATGCATCGCCTGATCAGGATGCGCGATAATCGACAAAGAAGTCAATATTATGCACAGATTGTACCAAATTATTGAATGATACATCGTACGATTTAGTTCCTGGAATTTTTTGCAAGGCAATAGTCTAAACCGAAGTGCGGTCACTTTTACGCTAGTGGTGATTCCGTATGTATGCTTACCGTGCTCGCTACCAAGCTCGGTGAGGATGTTAAAGCCCCTCCATCCATCACTGAGTTCTGGATAGGCCAAAACGTCACGGTACATCAAGCGATTTTTTTATTTATCTGTTACTACGTCCATACATTAAAATAGAGTCCGTACTTTTCTAAAATGAAGACTTATTACATGCAGTTAATGCCCGTATAAACCCCATGGCTTGTAAATTTTAGCTGGGACCTTAATTGATCTCTGGCTTTAATTGTTTTTTCATAAAGTCGTGTTAATTTACCTTATTTTATGTGTTATTGGTGATTTTTTATGTAATACTCTTTGGTAATTAAGTGCAGTTAAAGTAAATTAATTACAGATAATAAATACGGGGCATGAATTCTTAGATACCACAAAAACTCCTTGGAATGTTCTAATAAGCGTCCAAATATATTTGGTTCCTTACGCAATATCATTATTTATATGAAAAATCATAAAGTTCACTTAACTGTGTTGATATCAATTCTAAGTTTTGAAGTATTAAACGTAAGTTAGTGTAATATTAATTTAAAATTTCATATTACAGTATAATTTCTTGATTTAATCCAATAAATTCTATCAGGTTTCCCCCATTCCAGGCACGTAATTTCACACTATAACCTAATTTAGTTCTAAGTTTCAAACTACAATTTATGTGACCAGATGTTGAATTAAGTAAAGTGGATGTCAGGAAAATATATATTGAAATAAATAGACCAATGTCAAAGATTACAATTTTACAAATGTACATTTTCATATATCGAGAATATACCAATTATTGATTAGTTTAAAATTGAAATCAAAGGGAAATATTATTCATTTATTGAACATTTTTTCATAATGGTATTTGGAGACTAACTGCAAAAGAAATTACAACAAATCGGTGGCGAAGAATGAAAAAAAAAGTCACCAAACTTCTAATCTTAAAACTTTAGCGAAGGGACCTTATCATAAAAATAAAATAGGTATCCAACCCACGTTTATCGCATATTAAGACACGGAAAACTTAAAAAAAACACTAAACAAAACAGAACATAAAAAAGCCGTTATGACAAGAACTTTGTACATATTCTAGTGGTATGCAAGTGTCTAATACAAAATCATACAAGCCTATCGACGTTTAAATTGCTGATTAAATGTTATTTACAAATTGTAGACCGTAAATAAAATACTTGAAAGTAAAATAATAAGGAAAAGAAAAATTAACCGGAACACAAATTCAAGTACGAATGAATATTGATATATGAAAAAGTTACGCCACGAGTTCGTCTAAGTGAAATACTAAAAACATAAATTAGAAAATAATACATTTCTAACCAAGTGAAATAAGAGTCATTCGTCTGTCTCGCAAAAATTAACCTTATATCTTTCGTATCAGAGTACATATATGTCAGTATTAGAAAGAGACACGTATGAGCAAATTTACTGAAAGTAATCGCACCAAATATTTTATCGTTAACTACACGTGCTTTCGACACGATTTAGTAATATAGGAAGTATGTATATGTTATCCAGTACACTTTTTGTTCCTTTTTCAGTGTTTTGTAATAACTTATTTCTGTTATTGTAAATGCCTATGCAGTTAATATGAGTGTCAATTAGAATTTTTATTTAATTTGTTTTTTCATACATACTTATTACCAATGCATAAAAAGGAGTCATAGAGGTGCACTTGGTCAAGACATGGGCTTACGAACATGGACAATTGATTTTTCAATCACAATTTTTTTTGTGTAATCGGATTATATTTTTGAAGGACATTTCTCCATGTTATTCAAATGTCTAATTAAATACATAATTCCACTAAAATTTAAATATTATAGTGGACGCCACTTCGCACTTCCGCTCGCAACTGAAGAGTGAACGTTGATCTGAAGATGTTCCGTGAAGGAGCGAAACACGTTTAGACGTAGTAGTGTTCAATCAATTCCAGCCGGAAGTGTAAAGTAGCGTCCACTATAATATTTAATGATGGATTTCCGCAAAGTAACGCCTTCTTCAATAAAATACTTATTTTTTTATCAAACCATAGAAAGATACAAATTAATTAAAATTGCGCCGTCACGGGACGCCTGGCAGATGTGAAATATCGAAATTGTTCGAATCGAACGAATCTCAAATTCTAAAATTACACTATATGTACGCGAGCTCAGCACGGCAAGAGAGATTGCGCACAGTCCCACTCTCCCACACTCGCCACGGCAACAATCCGGTTTACCCGCGCCTGTTTCACATCAAAAATAAAGTAATCGTATAAAGATATATATACATCTTTTTTCTGCTGTCGTTAATTTTATTGGTCTTGTTAAAAATCGTTATACTATAAGCAACTATTGTTATTCTTTTACTTAACTATTAAATATACGTTTTCTATTTTACGTTGTTTACATTGTGAAACATCTATAGGCACGGGTAAACCTGATTTTGGATTGGCGCGATGTGGCGACGCAAAATACGAACTTTGCACTATTAACGAAATACTCAAAAACATTTGCAACTCTATCTGTATAAACATAAGATTCAAATTGTTTTGTCGGCCACTCGTTATACTAGTGTTACGCGGCACGCGTCGTCGACCTAGCACACTTTGATAAAACCGCCAAACACACCGCGCCTGCGCCTAGTTGAATTTTTGTATTGAATAAAAATGATTATTTATGTAATAAAATAAATAGTCATTATTTTATGGTACAAATTTGTAATGCTTTATCTTTTCATTATGCCATAGCTGATTGCTGAACCCGATGGATGTAGCCTATGTATGGATGAGTCAAGTATACGACGGTATATACTCACCGAAACCAATAGTGAGATCTCTGAGCATCAGGGGCTATCAGGGCGAACAAATATCCTCCCACACCCCCGACAGTCTCTTCCTGGTACACACACAAGAAGAGAAAAAAGCCCTGATAAACAAGGGCTACGGGGTAGGGGAAGGATCGCGCGTTCTGACAGTCCACGAATCCCAGGGATTGACCTTGAAATCGGCGGTGATCCTGCAAACAAAGAGCAGAAGGATGCAAATCCACGATAGTATTTCACATACTATAGTGGCAGTATCCAGACACACCCACACCTGTGTCTACTATACCGACGTGACTGATGACGCAGTTAGTAGGTTCATTCGTCGGGCCATGGACGCTCCGGCGCGGCATATTGTGGATTATAATCTAAAGATGGCGATAGAGGACCGGAATGAAACCGCCATAAAGGCAATAACGTCTTTAAAAAAAAATTCGTCATAAAATAGTTAAATGAAATCATAAAAACAAAGAAATAAATATATATAAAAAAAAATAACAATAAAAATAAATATATAAAAAAAACACCCAATAGATGCTCACAGATACGATTTTTAACTTACACTTAAAAAGCGATAGCAAAAAAATGGTGCGGACCGAGAGTCTGCAGAAAAAGAAAAAAATATATATATATTTTCTTTTGGGCATATAACTTATACAAAACAATTTCGATGTTTCACATCTGCCAGGCGTCCCGTGACGGCTCAGTTTTGTTTTTTACGCATATTACATATTTTTCATTGTGATTATTTCCTTTAAGGCGGCTTTATTCTTATCTTTTATTGCCATTCTTAAATCGACTATGTTGTAACTCGTAGGCATTAATAGAAACAATGCCGCTTCTGCGGACCTTTTAGTAATCACGTAAACGAATGAAAATCACTAACTGAGGTTGCGGAGCGTGACTCGCGTCGAGTCCCTAGCGAGAGGAAATGAGCTGGGCCCCAACATCCGCGATCGTATTGGAAATGGCGATGTTTGCTGAAATTTGTTGTTATTCACTATTCACTTCCACGATTGGATTACACGAGGAATTTAGAACTTTGTGCGGGTTTATCGAATAAATAGTTTGTTTATATTGGGATATTCTCTGCTTATATTCGTTTCTCTTCTATTTAGTGCACGGATTTGGCGGTGAAAATACATTTTTAATAAATATTTGGAGTAAAAATTACGACGAAAATTTTAACGTTAACCTGGATATACCCAATAACTTTATTTACCCACCATATTTCCTGAATCTGATACTGTAGGTTTATTGTATTTTATAAATATCTTCTTAATTAAGATTTTATTTAAATATCTACACATCTATATCTTCTATATATTCTTAGGTGGGATAAAGGTAAGAAGATGATTATGGTAATATATTTAGTCACAAAAAGAGATGACATCGCGTGCAAACACTAGTATATATAGTATAGTATTACTATACATATAATAAAAATGTAATGTAATGTGTGTGTACTTTTTAAATTATTGTGAAATAAATTGTTGAAGGTGTCTTGGAATAAGTAATAAAATACATTTCAATCATTTTTATAAATGTCGGTCTGTCTGTCTGTTTGTATGAACACGCATCGCTGCTAAAGTATATAGCATGATATAAAGCATATCCTCGAGTAATATTTAGTCTTGGTTTCATTAAAATCGGTTAACTCTATCAAATTAAAGACCAAGTTCAAGGAGTACGCGGTATCTTAACTCTGCCCTCCCAATACATTCTTGACAATTTAATGTATGTCCGTATTACGTAGTTAATTGAACTTGTTTAACATAATGATTACTTATAAATGAATGAAATGAATTCAAAACAGCGATAGAGATATAATACACTTTTACAGTTACAGTTGTCTATTCATATAATACAGTTTTAGAGTATTAAATAGTTTTAGTATTTATTTTCTCTTTCTGTAATAGTTTATTGTTTTTTTAAGTCCCCTTTTCCCCCGGACATTATCCGAGACTTTATTTATTTTATAGCATGGCCATAGATTTTTTAGAACACATTTTTTTGAAGTTATACTTCTTTTGGTGCGTTAGGGAAAAATGATGAGAGTAAATTTTTACATTCGCGCGCACACCGTCACGAAAACCGACACCCTGAAGTTATTACGATGCGCGCGCACACCGTCACGAAAACCGTCACCCTGAAGTTATTACGATGCGCGCGCACACCGTCACGATAACCGACACCCTGAAGTTATTACGATGCGCGCGCACACCGTCTCGAAAACAGACACCCTGAAGTTATTACGATGCGCGCTCACACCGTCACGAAAAACCGACACCCAGAAGTTAGCTATAGTCAACATTTTGTTTCTTTGTATTTGTTGTTTGTATTTCTTTTTATTAAAACTTTCAATGTATTAAATACCTTTTTTCTATTGTTAGTGTCGTTTTTTTCTACAAACGTAGAATAAGGCGAAAGATAAAATTTTTGAAAAAATTTCTATCTTGTTACGCCAAAGAATTATAACTTCTAACGCGTGTACAAGTAAGTACACACACACTTCTTTTTTGCTATCTCTGCCTCGTATTTCATGAAAGTCAGGAGCGGCTCTCTAGTATCTTCGTCAGCCACTATTTTATGTAGTACCCCTTCCGTGAGTTCGATGCCTATCTGAGATTGGAGGTCACAGCTGGAGAGTCAAACCGAGGACAGTGAAGGAGAAGGTGGATCACCGTCTCCTCAGTATCAGGGACGCACACACAAGCGGGACTGTTGTTATAGTTTATTAGTTTTCATATTATTTATGTTAAATCTGTAAAACCGATAAATATATCATTTTATTGAAATTTAATTCATTGTTGGAGTATGTCGTGTTTGTTATAAATATAACCACATTTAAATTTAGTACAAGATTGCTACTATTAGTATATTTACAAACTTATTGTCATGTAGATGTCTCATGATAGATCTATACATATAATAAGTATGTAAATCTAACGTGTCTGTAAATTTTAGATTATTGTAAAAAATAAAATGTATTTTTTTTTAATATTATATGCGGCAAACGAACAGGCGAGTCACCTGATGGTAAGTGATCACCACCGTCCTAGACACTAGCAACACCAGGGGAGTCGCAAGTGCGTTGCCGGCCAGTGTTTGGGGGAGAAGGGCAGAGGGAGTGGGGAGGTGGGTATCCGGCGCTCTCACTGACCGAACGAAACGCAACAGTGCAAGCGCTGTTTCTTCACGTCAGGTTTCTGTGAGAGGGTGGTACTACCCCTGAAAAGCCAACCCATTCATGCTGAAACCAATAATAGCATCAGCGTGGCTCTACCACCTACAAAGTTGCAGGTGTCTTGTAATAAGTAATAAAATAAATAAAAAAATAAAATAAATTTATGAAATGTCTGTTTGTTTGAACAAGCATTACTGCTAAAGTGCTACGTTTAATAAAATCTCACCAAGAAAATCATAAAGCATATCCTGGAGTAACGCTTAGTATTAGTTGTATTAAAATCGGTTTTACTCTATCCAAAGTTTTTGTAATTTTAATGACGACGCGACTTAAGTACGAGAGAAAAGTAGATAAGTAAATGGACTTAATATATACAGACGTTTTCATTAGTTACTATTTGTCTACATTAGGTTCCACGCGGAAGGAGTCACGGGCGAAGTTAGTAAATAAATAAATATAGACTTTATTACAATTATCATAATAATACTTATATAATAACAAAAAATATGAGGACATAGATAATTTAACACACCGTATATAGTTACAAACTATTATCAATTCAAATATTTATCAATACGGCACGACGCAAGACCCGACCACACTATCACATCATTCTTATTTAAGGTACTTTTTGACCCACATTTTGTATGGTGACTACACTGTTCATAAAATTCGTAGCGTGATGTTGGGTAACCAGTAACCTTCCTAAATAGGCTAGAACATACAAAGAGAATATTATAAATCTAACTTTGACTTTATAAATCTGAAGATTAGCCAATTCTAACAAACAATCTCTTGCGGTTTGTAATATTAGCATATATTTTCGTATTTCGTCTTACTAGCTGATTACCGCGACTTCGTCTGCGTTATTTATTATCTCAACTGTTTAGTTATATCACAAAGGCAGTGTTTTCGAAGAAAGGTCTCATGAAGCTTGACTTTTTCCGACACAGTCAACATTTATCGTTATTTCTCTAGCATCTGCTTGCGTCTTCGTCCGCGTGGAATAGTTAGTTTGGGCTAACAAACACGCAGCGAAAGCACTCAGAAGGAAAAGAGAAAAAATGTTGAAACACTCTTCATTGGTACTCCGCTCCTATTTGTCTTAGCATGATATATATAACCCGTAACCTTCCTCAATAAATCAGCTATCTAACACAGAAATAATTTTTCAAATCGGACTAGTAGTTCCTGAGATTACCAAATTCAGCCAATCAAACAAACCCTCCGACTTTATAATATTAGTACAGATTTCAACTAATTCACAAAAAATCTTGACAAATGATATATCTAAATCTTCCTCCTGAATCATTCTATCTATTAATGCAAACCGTGTGAAAATCCACCAAGTATTTTTGAAGTTTATCGTTAACAGACAGACAGACAAACGCGGTGAGGGATTTTGTTTTATAATAGGTAGTGATGTCTTTAAACATGTTTCGTTTGAAAAGTAATAGCTTTAGTAAATATCTTTACAATAAATTCACTCACTGTAAGTTATTATTAAACGTATCAAATTTGTTAACACAAAGCTGTTCATATTAGGTTTGCCTCTGATCAAATTTCTAACTAAACTTGCGAACTTTGTTCATTGCGGAAATGAACATACAATGTAGAGAGTATTTGAAAGGGTAAGTAAGAGGGCTTGAACTGGCAACATAATTGTTTTCTAATCGATGTGGTTAAAGGTTAAACAGAGTTTAATAGAAAATCTTCGCCATCTTTCATAGTTGTGTTTATTGTTCAAATTGCAAACATATACCAGGTGACTGTTTACAATTACACCTTCAATCCTTTAGTAGCTCATGGTCACATTTAATATATAAAATAATAATATCAAAACAAATACTGATAAACAACAAAGAGAACCCCTGAGTTAAAGCTTGTTCTAAAACTTTTAAAAGTATGTGAACGATACTTTTAAGAGTTAAAAATCAATGAACAACATTATAGGGGCACTACTCAAGGTTAATCATTACGTAACTGCTTAGTGGGAACGTGTTAAATATATATATCAAAATAATATATTAATATCTACTAGCAACATCTAGTATAATATATGCAAGATTGTTCTTTTGTCTATTCTATGATTAACTTGAATAAATTTTCTAGTCTGTGTAAAACCATCGTAGTTTTAATAGAACGCCGCACGGTCGAACAATGGGAAGTGGGGTACGGTCAAAGTGCGGGACGCGGACTGGACTGCGCGGCGCCTTATCATTCATTGCTTTCCTTATTATTACACCAGTTCATTTTTGCGTAAATAACCTGATGTTGAGTTTATATCACTTTTGTTCTTATCTAGATAATTAGGTCAAATATTAAGCGCCTATTTTTTTAATTGATTTAGAACCAGAAACGACCACTCAGTAACCCCTGAAAATCTTGCTGCCGTTTAACAACTCATTCTGTATACATTTTGGTTGCGCCGCTTTATATATATTTGAAATTCCCGCATCATTGTGATCAGGTCACGCCACTTTGAAGCCCGACCAATTAATTTTCCAGCCCCGCTCCCCCTCCTATGGCACTTATATTCGGTAGCGCGTCCGTGCTGCCGCCATTGCTATCGTCAGAGTTGTTGCCCGCGCCGCGCGTGTCGGACGCGCGGCCTCCGCCAGTACATTACTGCTGCTACATTACTGTAGTGTTGTCCGCGCCGCATCACAGTGTTGTTGTGTCCGCACCGCATGCTAACATTTTGAGTTTTCGCATGGTCGAGTGAAAAATAAACGCATCGCTACATACGTGCCGACATACATTATAAACAATAAGTGTTGTGTGGGAGAAGACCCAATGGAGAGAAACGAGAATCACCTAGCCGGCTAGCCACGTGGAAGCTGCAGCGCCGCGAGGTATGTGCCAAGTTTCCTTCCTACCCTTGTCTCCCTAGTCGTAGCTGATCGCAATAGTTGAATATCAAATATAGCACCCCCGCATATACAGTCCACTTAAATTTAGCATAGAAACCCCCGCACAACCCCCTCGTCACCACATTTGATTTTGTGAGGTCATTGCAACTTATAATGTGAATATGAATTTATTTGATAGGCTTAACGCTTTAAGTACTCAGCCGAACACCATGAAACTTTATATACAAATTGTCAGTAATAAAGAAAGGATATACGGTACCTTTTATCGAAACAAAATGTACTAATTTCGGAAAATAAATCAAATATATTTCAACGATAGCGAAGACGCGAGCAAAACCTGGTAATAATACTATAATATGTTCATATATAAAACTAGCTGTTCTCGCGACTTCGTTCGCATGGAATAGTTACTTTGGGCCATCGCTAACACGCAGCGAAAGCACTCAAAAGGAAAAAAACAGTTTTCAAACATTCTTCATTGGTGCTCCGCTCCGATCTTAGTGTAATGATATACCTAATCTTGCCATAAATATTGAAACAAAGAAAAAAAAATTCTATTGCAAATAACATTTATTACTTCTACAGTGTGTTAGTTTAATACATAAATATAAAACAATTTAAAATATAAAGAGTTTATTCGAAGTGGTCTCCATTGGCTGCAATACAGTCCTTTAAACGTTGAGGCCAGTTATCAATAGAAGCACGCACTCTTTCCGTGGGAAAATTCTTCACTGCCAATCGTACGAATTGTTTTAGGGACTCCAAATTATCATGGCGTTTAGAGCAAGCCATACTCTCTAAAACTGTCCATAAATCATAATCCAGCGGATTAAGATCGGGACTAGACGACGGCCAGTCTTCAGCTCTGATGAAGTCCGAAACGTTCGTTTTCAACCAAGACTACGTAGACCGAGCTTTATGACCCGGGCCGAGTCTTGCTGGAAGGACCATTATTGGTTATTGAACATGGTGTTGTTAAGGGGCTTCACTACTTTCTCAAGAATGGTATCTTGATACACTTGTGCCGATGTTTTGATATCTTTCTCACAAAAGTATGGCTCAGTCACTCCTTCATTGCTAATACCCCACCAAACTATCACTGAAGTCGGATAGTGCCCGCGTTGCACTCTGTCGACTAATTGGGAAGCTTCCTTAGAGCTTCGAGCATAAATATGGTTATTTTGTTTGTTAAAATGTTGCTCAATTGTAAAAAATTTCTCATCCATAAACAAAATTTTTCTGTCACCTCCCTTTGCTTACCGCTTCAGTAATTGTTTCGATTTTACCACCCTATTCTTTTTTAAATTATCAGTTAAGAAATGACCAGTGCGTCTCTTACAGCCTGCAAGTCCTAAGTCCTCTTTTAAAATATTTTTAAAACGACATGGTTCTAGGTGCTATCTTCATCTCCCGAGATAAAATCTTTTGCTTTTGGACAGGATTTCTTCGAATTCTTTCCCTTACTACTTTAACCACCTTTTTCGTACAAACACTACGTGGACGGCCAGATCTTTTTCTGTCACAAACAGAGGAGGTCTCATTGTACCTATTAATATCCCGGTACACAAACATTTTACTAATACCAAGCGTATGGACAGTTTTAAATATTGCATTTGACTCCATACCTACTTTGTGTAATGCAATCACAACGATTCGTTTCTCTTTATCACCCTACTCCATTTTAATATCGCAAAATATTGTACAATGTATTGGTGCCAAAATGAGAAAAATTTAGAATTTAGAATTTTTCACATCGGAGTAGTTCCTGAGATCAGCGCGTTCAACCAAACAAACAAACAAACCCTCCAGCTTTATAATATTAGTATAGATTCTGCTGTCTGTGTATATGTGACTGAATTCCTCTTAAACGGTTGAACAGATTTTGATAAAAAAAAATTGTGTGTTCTGGTAGATTTGTTGGCGACGCAGCGTAAACGCAACGAATATGTGAAATGTGTTGGCGCGCACGCGCCAAATCGGTCTGACGCCATATAGGGCGTTGTAAGGACAATCTTAGTATACCCAATTTTTAGAGTTAATTCGTATTTTTTATGGTAATTATTTGAAATATCGAGAGAATTTTTGTATACTAATTGTTTTTAACATAAAATCTATGTGTAGGCACAAAATTAGGGTAAAATGTTAATAATTGTAAAAGTAAACATTGGTAAATCATAATACGTGAAATTTCGAAATTTGTGTTAAATTATGTGAATTTGATGTAAATTATATTTAAAACATTGTAAAATTTAAGAATATAACATTTGCGAGTAATAAAACTAACGAGAAAGGCAAAATACGGCCTAAATGAAAATTGTAAAAACAAAATTCTTGCATAAAAATCGAACATTTTTGTGAATAACTTTTTAGTTAATTATCTTAACGTTTTGCCAATTATTGAATTATATAGAGCCTTTTGAGACAAAAATAACGGTATATAACACAATTAGGTTATATTTATAGTTTGTAAAATATTTTGTAAAATATCGTAAAATCATAGTGAAAAATCAAATGTAAACAAACGAAAATGGCGGGAGCCACCGCGGCTCTCATTACGGTATAGCCTCGAACTACTTAAGCTCGACAGAGGCCCCGTCAAATCGTGGCAGGTTCATAGCAATCAGACCATCTATAGCAGAGTGTCAATCGTGTCTTCGTAAGTGTCTTCGAGTCGTCAAGAAAATTCATCGTGTTCACCGTGTTCATCGCGGTTCATCGTGTTCATCGTTCATCGAGTATCATCGTTCGCCGTGGTTCGCCGCGTTCAAGCCATCGCTACGCATCAAGCCGTCGCTACGCATCGAGGCGCCGCTCCTCGTCAGGAAGAACCCGCGTTTGGTCTGATCCGTTGCTACTGGCCTGCGTAATCTGCGACCTGTACCCGTGTACAGAGACCGCTGTATCCGCGATCCGCGTATTGTATCGTCAGTTGTAAGGACACTTGTCTGTAAAGTGTTAAATAAATTCCCCTACGGTGATCGTGCAGTTTGGTGTTGCCCGCCAGCGTCCCGGATCCTTTCCCCTTCACCCTCTACCCTTCCCCTCTCCCTAGTCTCCTACCCCTCCTACCCCTGGCACCTGTGACTGGGCCCGGTCGTGGGTGTCTCGGGGGTCGTCCCTTATAGTTTTGTTGGTCCTTCGCTAGCCGGATCGGGACACCACAATGCCAACCGTACGATCGCCGAAACCCGGTCGTAAAGGGGAATCCGACGAAACTTCGACCACCGATTGGTCGTTGTACACGCCGACCGAGTCAAGCACCGCCGCAACAACGTCGACGAAGAAGTCTGCACCGTCGTCTGCATCGGTCCGCACCCGCTCGGCTGCCGCTGCCGCGGCCCAGGATGCATTGAAGATGCCTGCACCGAAGAACATTGGAGGACCGGAAGAGGTTCCACCGTCGTCTGCTTCGGTGCCCACCACGTCGGGAGCTGCTGCTGCTGCTGCTGCTGCTGCTGCTGCTGCTGCTGCTGCTGCCGCTCCGAAACCGAGGAACATTGGAGGACCGGAAGAGGTTCCACCGTGCGTTCCTGCGGTACCGCGCCCTGCTGCCAGCAGGTCCGTGAAGTCTTCGAGATCAAGAATGTTGGAGCTCGAAGCAATGAAGAAGTTGGAAGTCGCCAGGTCGGAAGCCGCCAGGTCTGCTGCTGCCCTGGCTCAAATCGAGTTGGAAATGATCCAGTGCCAGTCCGACGAAGACATCGAAGACGAATTGGAACAGGAACGATCCACGCATATTGAGCAGTGGGTCAACGAAAGCACATCGTATCTGAAAGAGGATACCATCAATAGGAAACAACAACAACAGGAAGAGGTCACAAGGAAGAGTGACATCAAGGAACTCGCGGACGCCTTGATCGCCGCGACCGTATCAAGAACATCAGCTGCACCGGCCGCACCGTCGAAGTACGCCGACTTGCCTGCCTTCACTGGAGCGCCGGAAGAATGGTTGCCTTTTATGAGGACGTACCGGGATACTGCAGCCATGTTCACCAACGTGCAGAATATGGCCCGCCTACGCCACTGCATACACGGGACAGCAAAGGAGACTGTTCGCCGTCTAATGTTCGCCGCCGCCGATCCAGAGGAAGTGATCGCCGCATTGGAAAGGAGGTTCGGGAAGCCGGACCGGCTCGTGCTAGCCGAATTGGAAAGCATCAAGGAACTGCCTCGCATCGGGGACTCACCGAGGGACATCTGCCTCTTCGCCAGCCGTGTCAGCAACGCCGTAGCTACGATCAGCGCATTGCAGCTACCACAGTACCTGTACTCACCGGAAGTCAGCCGCAACGTCATCCAGAAGCTGTCGCCTCTACTACGGTGTAGATGGTTGGACTACACCGCTGGGAACCAGGAAGACCCAGAACTTGTGAAGCTGAGGAAGTTTCTGGAACATGAAGCGGATCTATGGTCGACGCTCGCACCGATAGAGGCCGCCACCGGTGTAAACAAGAGGTACAACAACGCGAAGCAGGTACATACAACCCAGTCCCAGGTGAGTGTCTCCTACAATAAAAATTGTATATTATGTGAAGGCGATCATCGGCTAATTGAATGTCGCAAATTTAAAGAAGCAACCACCGAAAGGAAGTGGACAATAGTGAAGAAGAACCGGCTCTGCTTCAAGTGTCTCGGGCAGAGGCATTCTCGAGACAGTTGCAGAGCACCACCGTGCAAGAGGTGTGGGAAGCCGCATCACACCGTGCTGCACGCCGAGGCGAATCGATCGCCATCTGAGAGGCCAGCGCCGCGTCCATCAGGAGAGAGACACGCGCCGCCGCCTACGAGAGAAAAGCCATCGGAGTCATCGGGCGAAAGGTCCACGCACCGTGACTCATCAATGAACAATGAAGATGCTGCAGTGAAGAGCATCTACGCCGCCGCTGATGGGAAAGAGGTCTACCTGAAGATGATACCGGTAGATGTCTACGGACCAGCCGGCTCCACACGCGTACTCGCACTCCTGGATGAGGGGTCCACCGTGTCCCTGCTGGATGAAGAGGTGGCCCATAGGATCGGGGCTAAAGGGAAGCCTGACCTACTCGTCCTGGAGACCGTCGGGGGGAAGCTCATCGAGAAGCAAGATTCTCAACAGATCAACATCAAGATCAAAGGAGTTCACCGACGGGACAAAAGAACATTGAAGGGAGTCCGGACCATCTGCAACCTCAAGCTGGCACCGCAGCACGTCGGCATGGAGGTCATCGAGAAATGCGAACACCTGAGGAAGATGAGCGAGCTGGTCTACAGCAAGGAGAGGCCGGCTCTACTCATCGGGCAGGACAACTGGGAACTCATCGTGTCGCGACGGGTCATCAAAGGGAAGCCCAACCAACCAGTTGCCAGCCTCACCAGTCTCGGCTGGGTACTGCACGGCTGCTGTACCGCAAACAACATGTCGCCAGTGAAGTTCGTGAATCATTGTCGACAACCGAATGAAGAAGCAAACATAGAAGAACTTATAAAGCAACACTTCGAATTGGAATCAATCGGCATACAGCAGCGGCGCCCCAGCAACGACGCGGATGATAGAGCTCTCAAGATCCTAGAGAGCACCACCAAGCGACTACCCGACGGGAGGTTCGAGTCGGGGCTACTTTGGAAGTCGGACAACGAGGGATTGCCCAATAACTACACCCTGGCTCACCACCGATTGAAGGGCATCGAGAAGAAGCTCGACCGGGACGTCGCATTGAAGAATGAATATGGGAAACAAATCCAGCATCTCCTAGACAGTGGATATGCTGAGGAGGCACCGTCCAGTACTACGACAGGAAGAACATTCTACCTGCCGCATTTCGCCGTGGTACACCCTATGAAGAAGAAGATACGCATCGTCTTCGACGCAGCCTCACGTTACGAAGGGAAGAGTTTAAACGACGCACTGCTACCGGGACCAGACCTACTACAGTCTCTGTTCGGAGTCCTGTTGAGGTTCCGGCAGGGGCCAGTTGCAGTGGTCGCCGACATCAAGGAGATGTTCCTCCGCATCAAAATACGGGAACAGGATCGTGACAGCCTCCGCTTCCTTTGGAGAGGTGAAGATCGATCTTCGAAGCCAAAGGAATACAGGATGACATCGGTCATCTTCGGAGCAGCGTCGTCACCAGCAACCGCGATCTTCGTGAAGAATCGCAACGCTGAGGAACATCGAGCAAGTCATCCCGAAGCAGTTGAGGCAATCATACGGAACCATTACATGGACGACTACCTGCAGAGCTTCGCGACAACGACGGAAGCTATCAACACCGCGGCGACAGTGGACTCCATACATAGGGAAGCTGGCTTCGAACTCAGACAGTGGGCTAGCAACGAACAACGAGTACTGGACGGATTGCAACAAGGAGAAGCATCACCGACCGAGATTGCCATCGGAAGCAATGAGGAGAAAACGCTCGGGCTACGGTGGCTAATAAAAGAAGACGCATTGGCCTTTAATGGTGGCCTGCGTAACGCACCACAAGAGATTGTGGAAGGCAATCGAGTGCCTACGAAGCGCGAAGTAACGAGCGCTGTAATGTCGACATTTGACCCATTGGGGTTAGTCGCACCTTTGCTAATTAAAGGGAAAAGATTGTTACAGAATATATGGCGAGCTGGGACAAATTGGGACGAAACCATCACCGAAGAGGCGCACCACCAGTGGCTCGAATACATCAGCAGCCTGTCCGCGCTACGGGAATTGAAGATACCCCGATGCCTGACACCGGCAGCGGGAGCGGGACAGCTGCACACGTTCGTCGATGCCAGCGAGACAGCGTACGCAGCGGCGTGCTACTGGAGGGCAGAGACGGATGGCGTACACGTCGCACTCATCGCAGGGAAGGCACGGGTGTCACCGACGAAGCCAGTGACGATACCTCGTCTGGAACTGCAAGCGGCGCTACTAGGGGCAAGACTCGCGAGGACGTTGACGGAGGAATTGGATATGACCATAACCGACCGATATTTCTGGTCTGATTCTAGCACAGTTCTCCAGTGGCTGAAGGCAGATCCCCGTCGGTTCAAACCCTTCGTCGCGCACCGCCTCGCCGAGATCGAAGACCTCTCCAAGCCACACGAGTGGAGGTGGGTGCCTACGAGAGACAACCCGGCCGACATCGCCACACGGGAGGTGCCGCGAACCTTCGCCGAGGACAGCCGATGGTTCGTCGGGCCAGACTTCCTCCGCCGGCCAGATACAGACTGGCCTCAGAAGAGCTTCCACCGGGTCGAGCCGTCCGGTGAGGAGAAGAAAACCGAAACCGTCCTGGTGACCGTGAAGAAAGAAGAGAGCGTTCTACCGAAACCAGAACGCTTCTCCAGCTGGATAAGACTCCTGCGAGCCACTGCACGAGTCTTCCAGTTCATCGAGAATTGTAGACGGAAACACGCCGTCAACACCGTAAAGAAAACCGACGAAACTTGGAAGCCCCATCGAAAGGGGAAACAAGAAAAGAAGATGAAGATCTGCAAAAAGAAGATCGAAGAAAGAAGCTGGTTACCAATACCAGAAGAATTATTGAAGAAAGCGGAACAACACATCATCCGAAACAGCCAAGAAGACTCCTTTGGAGAGGAGATCGAGAAAATGAAGAAAGAAATGCCGCTGAAAACAAACAGTCGCCTGAAGAGGATCGACGTCCAACTCGACGACCAGGGAATCCTTCGCCTAAACGCCCGAACCGCCAAGCTCAAATGGGACGGTTCCGCGACGAATCTGGCGATCCTAGACGGCCGCCATCATGTGGTTCGTCTGCTCATCGACCGCTACCATCGTCGCTTCTGTCACGCAAACCACGCAACGGTCGTCAACGAATTGAGACAGACATATTGGATCTTGTCTCTACGCGACGCCGTGAAACGTGTGCTGTACCAATGCCAATGGTGCCGCACCAGGAAGATGAAGCCTCAAATGCCGCCGACAGGAGACTTGCCCGTGGAACGACTGCGCTACGGATCGCACCCGTTCACGTGCACGGCCGTCGACTACTTCGGCCCCATGTTCGTCACCATCGGGAGAAGAAAGGAGAAGAGATGGGGAGCGCTCTTCACATGCCTCACGACGCGCGCAGTGCATCTCGAGCTGGTGCCATCACTTAGTACCAGCTCCATGATCATGGCACTGCGTCGCATGTCAGCAAGGAGAGGCACTCCGCGGGTGATGTACAGCGACAACGGGACCAACTTCATCGGCGCCAACCACGAGCTTCGTGAAGAAATAGAAAAGCTCAAGAAAAGCGAGCTAATCGACGCAGCGAATCAAGAGGGGATACGCTGGAAGTTTATACCACCTGGAGCACCCAACATGGGAGGTGCCTGGGAACGGATGGTGCGCACGGTGAAGACCGCACTATCCGCCGTACTGAACGAGAGGAGTCCTCCAGAAGAAGTCCTACACACGTTACTGACCGAGGTCGAGCACACGGTCAATTCACGCCCACTCACCCACTTGAGCGTGAATCCGGAAGACGAGGAAAGCCTAACACCCAATCACTTTCTAATTGGGCGTTCATGTGGCTCTGCGATTCTAGGGAGCTTCAACGAGTACAACCTCATCGGGAAAGCAGATTGGAAGACCACGCAGCATTTGGCTGACCATTTTTGGAAAAGGTGGCTGAGAGAATATGTGCCAACTCTCATGCCCAGGAAGATAGAAGGGAAAGAAGCTCGTCAGCCGCAGCCTGGCGATGTCGTGATCATCGCCGACGCATCTCTACCCCGCAACACCTGGCCCAGAGGAGAGGTCATCGCGTGTCACCCTGGACCAGACGGCAGAACGAGAGTGGTGGATGTCCGGACTTCGAGAGGCGGAATCCTGAGGCGCCCCACGTCGCGTCTCATCGTCATCGTGCCTGCAGCGTCGCGTCCACGGGATGGAGTGCACGACGGAGCGTACACTGGGGGGGAGACTGTTGGCGACGCAGCGTAAACGCAACGAATATGTAAAATGTGTTGGCGCGCACGCGCCGAATCGGTCTGACGCCATATAGGGCGTTGTAAGGACAATCTTAGTATACCCAATTTTTAGAGTTAATTTGTATTTTTTATGGTAATTATTTGAAATATCGAGAGAATTTTTGTATACTAATTGTTTTTAATATAAAATCTATGTGTAGGCACAAAAATTAGGGTAAAATGTCAATAATTGCAAAAGTAAACATTGGTAAATCATAATACGTGAAATTTCGAAATTTGTGTTAAATTATGTGAATTTGATGTAAATTATATTTAAAACATTGTAAAATTTAAGAATATAACATTTGCGAGTAATAAAACTAACGAGAAAGGCAAAATACGGCCTAAATGAAAATTGTAAAAACAAAATTCTTGCATAAAAATCGAACATTTTTGTGAATAACTTTTTAGTTAATTATCTTAACGTTTTGCCAATTATTGAATTATATAGAGCCTTTTGAGACAAAAATAACGGTATATAACACAATTAGGTTATATTTATAGTTTGTAAAATATTTTGTAAAATATCGTAAAATCATAGTGAAAAATCAAATGTAAACAAACGAAAATGGCGGGAGCCACCGCGGCTCTCATTACGGTATAGCCTCGAACTACTTAAGCTCGACAGAGGCCCCGTCAAATCGTGGCAGGTTCATAGCAATCAGACCATCTATAGCAGAGTGTCAATCGTGTCTTCGTAAGTGTCTTCGAGTCGTCAAGAAAATTCATCGTGTTCACCGTGTTCATCGCGGTTCATCGTGTTCATCGTTCATCGAGTATCATCGTTCGCCGTGGTTCGCCGCGTTCAAGCCATCGCTACGCATCAAGCCGTCGCTACGCATCGAGGCGCCGCTCCTCGTCAGGAAGAACCCGCGTTTGGTCTGATCCGTTGCTACTGGCCTGCGTAATCTGCGACCTGTACCCGTGTACAGAGACCGCTGTATCCGCGATCCGCGTATTGTATTGTCAGTTGTAAGGACAATTGTCTGTAAAGTGTTAAATAAATTCCCCTACGGTGATCGTGCAGTTTGGTGTTGCCCGCCAGCGTCCCGGATCCTTTCCCCTTCACCCTCTACCCTTCCCCTCTCCCTAGTCTCCTACCCCTCCTACCCCTGGCACCTGTGACTGGGCCCGGTCGTGGGTGTCTCGGGGGTCGTCCCTTATACTGATGGTAAGCACAGTTCAATTCAAAAACAACGGCGACCACCAAGAGATACGCCCTCCTCCGGCGGTCGTCGTTGTCATGCCAGCCTGCATAAATGTCTCTTCACGTTACGCTTGAAGGACCATGTTATAGGACGGAGGGAACATACTAGCCGGGAGATTGTTCCACAGCTTCACGGTACGGCCAAAATAAGATGTAGCGAACTTTTTAGTTCCTAAAAGGATTTTCACTTCTAAAATAGTAATACACATAAACACGCCAGTTATAAAAGCATCATTTTAATGAAAACCATTAAGCCCAGAATTTCTTCACACAGAAAAAAAATCTATTTCCAGACTGAAGCAGCGGGAAAATGCTTTTAAATATATAAAAGAGTGGAACTTTTGTGTGACTGTACACGATCAAAAACTTGTATACAATCTTTCGCCTCGACTGTACCCAATTCATGTTACTATGCGAAGAATTTATTACAATGCTTTTTACAACCTTAACACTGTCGCGTCACAAGCTGATGGAATGGCTGACACCCGAGAAATCTACACCTTTGACAATTAAACCTACGTAGCGTGAAATGGAGGAAATATCTCGAAATAAAACTTAAGAGTTTGGAGATCAAAGCTACAAAACTTGGCACGAAAATAAATCAAATCTAGAGCGACATAGTATCTATCGCGTAAAATTATCGTCCACGAACAAACTTTAAAAACAACAATTAATAATGCGTGTTAATAAGTCTCATCATTGAGCAAATATTCTGTGGATTCGATCAACGAATAAACTCGCTCTGATATTTAATTGATGAAGGCGTTATTATTCGGAAATTCATAGTTAGGTTTGTGAGTGGACGTTGATAAATTAAGAGTGGAAATGGAAATACCAATGTGATTTTAATTGATATATTTTGAAACACGTCCAAGTACAATACATTTAACACAGTAAAGGGAAACTTAAAGGAAAGAATGACAGTAATGACACATAGGTCATTATTCGGGACCCAATTGCATCCGTTTACAAAGTAAGCTACAAACAAGCATTATTGGAGACCTATTTTATTAATACATTCCATTGTTTACTTCAGAACGTTGCGTTTATAAAGACAGCTTTAATAGACGTTACTTTGCACTTTTGCCTGGCTGTCAAATGAAGCTGTCAGAAGAAACCAACAGGTGCTTGGCGACAGATTTTCAAGTTCAGGGTGGTAGCTTACCAGGCGGATTAAGAGAAAGTCATGCTATGGTTTATCAACTAAGTCATCATAGTTTCATTCTGACGAATTTCGCTCCATCAATAAGCTTGATATTTCACAGGAAAGAAACAAAGGAACATCTATATAACAATGCATTTTTACATACAAAACAATTATTAAAGTTAATATTTGAGTCATTCAAATAGTTACTAAAATATGTATTTAGGAAATACTTTTCAATTTTGGACTATCTATCTATCGTAAGGAAAAATGAAAAATAGTTTTTCCTCCCGTTTTCTTGTTGAAATTCTCGATAGATTTTAAGTTTAGAAACTGCCGACAAGCTCTTTTCTACATACCACGATAATTGCATTTAAAGTACCAGTCTCCGTTCTAGTTTTATACTCGCCACTTTTGATTCAATAACTGTGTATCTTCATTTAAAAAAAATAAATCATATAATCAACCAGTACATGAAACTCTTATGTAATATTTCAAGCCCTCTCACATACGCTTAAACGGATAACCGACTGCAAAACTTTCCTAATTAACTTTAGTTAAAACTAGTTTAGTTTATATTCATTTAAAATCACTCTTGCCGAGTTTTAGATTGGCTCGTGTTTCATGCTAATAGCGTACGTTAATTTTTCAGCTTGAAGTTTTGCTACATATATTAACATCTTATTTAGATTCTAACATAGATTCTGTTATCAAATATACTTCCTTCTTAATTGGGTTATTATTTAAATAGCGTAATCTCTCTCAGTAAATCCTATTAATATTACAAACAGGAAAGTTTGTGGGAATGGATTAATGTTTGTTTTCTTTCACACCCAAGATATTGAACAGATTTTAGTGAAACTTTACAATAATATAGCTCTTATAAATGTATGGAAAATTAATTATAGATAGAAAATTTAGTGTTATTATATAATTTATGTATGTATAAATAGGCAAAGACAAGATAGTCAAGTACATCTTCCTACTATGTTTCTCAACTAATTTTATTTTTTTGTTTTACTGCCAATTTACGAGCTTTAGTGTAAACAATGAAAAAAAATGGACACAGTTTGTTTTTCATACCATCGACAAGTCGAAACCTTTATTTATCAGTCGCTATTCGTCATATTTGATACTCATTACGTGCACAATCAGCAATGTTAAGGTAGTTAAATGTATATTCTATCTGTGACCGCAACTCCGTCCGCGTGGAACCTAAAACAGTGACTAATAGAATCATCTGAATGTATCAAGTCAATTTACTTATCTACATTCTCTCGTATGTAAGTCGCGTCTTCATTTATATTACAATAACTTTTGATAGAGTGAACCGATTTTTAACCAACTTCAAAAAAAGGAGGAGGTTATCAATTCGACTGTATTTTTTTTTTTTTTAACCGACTTCAAAAAAAGGAGGAACACATATGAATATGTGTGCTACCTAGAGATATATTAGAAGTCGGTGCCAACTGAAAATCGTATCATCTACATAGGTACAAAAAGTTTAAGTTCACTCTTGCGTCTCTATAATACTTTTCTACCTGGAACAAATTTGAAATTTCGGTTGGCACCGATTTCCAATACATCTCTAAGTAGCACACATATTCATATGTTTTATTTAATTTGGTTAATTTGATAAACTATTTATTTTCCGCTTTTTAGTGCCTTATGGGTTTTTGATTGATATTGAAGTCGGTTAATACTTTTTTTTTGAAAATTTACTTTATAATGAAACCAAGACAAATGTTACTCGAAGGTATGATTTATGATATTTTGCATGCATGTGCACTTTCGCAATAATGCCTGCTCATACAAACAGACAAACATTTCTAAAAATGTATATTATTACTTATTCCTAGACACCTGCAACATTTTTATTTCACAAAAACCTAATAAGTATAGACACGTTAGATTTACATTCTTATTATACATACTCGTATAGATAAACACGTGAGGAAAATATTTGTACCCCATACTGGTACAAACACATGGTACCCATGGTCAAATTCCGAACATTGGACTTTCGCTAGTATCACTTATTATAAAGTACATATAATTATAAAATTATATATGTACTATCGGGCCCGGCTGACGTTGTCCCGCCCTGATTACCCCCCCACAACCCCCCTTGTGGGTGGAATTTCGTAAAATCCGTTCTTAGCTGACCTCTACTCGGCGAAAGGAATATTCCTACCATATTTCAAGTCGCTACGCCTTATGGTTCCAGAGATATCGTGATGAGTCAATATATAGGTGGGAATCTCCAATATATATAATATATATAATAATAAAGAAGATTGTTTCGTTACATTTTGAACAACACTTAATTATATTTTTTAGATTTTCTAATAAAACATTAACGTCCATTAACACTTCTATGACGTAGCTGACTCTTTTGGATACCTTAACAAGATTATATTA
The DNA here is from genome assembly GCA_036509395.1 of Antheraea yamamai. Taxonomy (NCBI): domain Eukaryota; kingdom Metazoa; phylum Arthropoda; class Insecta; order Lepidoptera; family Saturniidae; genus Antheraea; species Antheraea yamamai. Next base: position 5,175,972 of record AP028451.1, read on the forward strand.
TTTTAAATACACTTTAAAGATTTGAGCATTGGACAAATCTCACCTGATGGTAAATTACGAGGCTGTCAGAATGATAAAGACGCTACGCCTAGAAAGAGTGATTCTCAAGGGCAGCTGCTAGACAAACCTTTAGGTACTTGGCGATAGATTATCAAATTGAAAGTGGTAGGGTTGACTTAAAAAAATCCTACCATCATACACGCCTAAGGGGACTGACTCTCAAGTGCAGCTGCTAAAGACTCCCTTAAATGCTTGGCGACACATTTTCAAGTTAAAAGTGGTAGGGTTGACTTTAAAAAATCCTACTATCACATATATATATACTAGCGGGCCCGGCAGACGTTGTCCCGCCCTGATTATGAAAAAATCCTTGACAAATTATATACTAAAACGTTCCTCATTAATCACTCTATCCACCGGTGAAAACCGCATGAAAATCCGTTCGGTAGTTTTTGAGTTTATCGCGAACAGACAGACAGACAGACGCGGTAGGGGACTTTGTTTTATACTATGTAATGATATATATAATTTTTTTATATCGTAGCCAGCAAACGAACAGGTGGGTCACCTGATGTTAAGTGATCACCGCCGTCCATAGACACTAGTGACACCAGGAGAGTCGTAAGTGCTTAGCTAGCTTAGGGAAGGGGTAAGGGGAGGGAGAAAGGATGGGGAGGGGTTAGGGGAGGTGGGCCTCCGACACTCTCACTGACCGAACGAAACACAACAATGCAAGCACTGTTGCTTCGCGTCGGTGTTTCTGTGAGAGGGTGGTACTACCCCGGGCGAGCCGACCCAATCATGCTGAAACTAGTCATAGCTACAGCGTGGCTCTACCACCTACAATATATTATATATACACTATCATATGTTTAGACCCTAGCGAATGTGATAATTCACGGCTAATAATGTGCAAAATCCAACCTCGAATCGTCATTATGTGAAATCTTGAAAAAGAAATCCTGACATGTGATCCGGGAACTTGTACAATGTGAAAAGTTCACGAATATGCCAGTTAATAAATGTGGTCCGCGCGTTCCCGCCCCGAGGCCATTTTTTCCCAACTCTCCCCGGAAATGTTATGCGGCGAAATGAGATTAGCCCCCGATGTGTATTCCCGAACGTTGCTCTTTATAACGTAGTCATTTCTGATTACTTATATGGAAATTTTAAATTAACCATTCCGATATACTTTATCTCTTTCTTTCTTATAGCTTCTGGTTCCAATATAGATATGATAGATGTGTCTTGTGATATAGTCAAGGATAACCAAAATTAAATTAAATATTATAGCATTTTTATGTTATATGTTTATGAAATGTTTTGATATTATATGATAAAACAAAATGATTTGTTTAAAAAAGTATATTACGTTCTTAACACATTGTCTGCCACGGGACTTTAATGAAACTGAGTTAGATATAAGAAAGTTATATTGCAATAAACAGCTAATTGGCTCGCAGGTCTCGTGGCTTTGAGTGGCTGCAGCGCTTGAGTACGTATATCCATAATAACAGCCCCCCCATATGACTGTCGGTATTGGTATCGGATATTAGGGTAGTGCCAGTAAAGTTAAAGGGAGAGTCCATTTCTACTCAGGAGTGTAGTGGCGGGGTGGGCACTACCCTAATACCCGCCCCACTCTATTGAAACAATACCGACAGTCATATGGGGGGGCTGTTATTGTGGATATACGTACTCAAGCGCTGCAGCCACTCAAAGCCACAGAGCTGCGAGCCAGCTAACTGTTTATTACAATATAACTTTCTTATATCTAACTCCGTATGAATATATGTGTGCGTGTTCCCACACTAGATTATGTCACAAAAAAAAACCTTGTTTTTGTAAGAAAAATATGGTACGAATTATCCCGCAATTATACTTGAAACTGCAACGCAGAAGTTCATGTAAATCATGTAAAGTTTTTTATAGGTGGTAGAGCCACGCTAAAACTATTACTGGTTTCAGCTTGAATGCGTCGGCTCGCCCGGGGTCCTATCACCCGACACACAGAAAACCGACGTCAAGTAACAGTGCTTGCATTATTGCGTTTCGTTCGGTCAGTGAGGACGCTGGAGGCCCACCACCCCTCTCCTTCCTTTTCTTCCCCCAACCCCTCAACACAGGCTGGCAACGCACTTGCGATTCCCCTAGTGTTGCAAGTATCTATGAACGGTGGTGATCACTTAACATCAGGTGACCCACCTTTTCGTTTGCCTCCTATGATATAAAAAAAAAACCAAACCTCTTTTGTTTTTCTCTTTCCCGAAGCTAACGATGTATATTTTCATTGGCATATTTCGACATTGGTTGTAGCTGTGCAAGAGATATCCTCTTGTTGGCAGTCAGAGGGTTAAGACGTACAAATATCCTACTATTAGACAGTCGCGACTTGTATTTTTGCAACTAATCTTCCCGATTATTATCTATCCCAGTCTATACTTACTTAGTATTGTAAAGAGGTAAAGTTTGTGAGTTTGTGACGTTGTAGGGGGTAATCTCTGGATCTACTAAACCGATTTTGAAAATTCTTTTACCAATAGAAAGCCACGTTATTTGTGAGCGTCATAGGCTATATATTAACCCGAAAAATCAAAAGACTTTTTTGTGGTAGTCGGATTTGCAAAGTAAGTCGGAGAAAAAATGGTTGAACGAAAACGTTTCTTGCGAACGCTGCCATAACAATAAGAGATATATGATTGAGTTCTAGAGAAAAGTTGTAGAGCTTGATAATACCTACAAAACAGTCAGTGATAGCATATGTCCAACTTTTATATTTAAGTCACAAAAAGTAGTTTTTGTTTATAAATATTTACCGCCCAACAAAGTGGGCACGGGTCAGCTAGTAGGTAATAATATTACAAGTGTTTTGGGATAATTTCTATATACAAGATGGTGGTCTCCCTTGTTAGAACTTTCCACGGAGTTTTGTGGCACCACACTGGATTTTTACATATTTAAATTATCTATACTAATATTATTAAGCTGAAGAGTTTGTTTGTTTGTTTGGTTGAACGCTATGATCTCAGGAACTACCAGTCCGATTATGAAAACCCTTCGGTTTTAGATAGCTCATTTATCGAGGAAGGCTTTAGACTATATATCATCACGCTAAGACTAATAGAAACAGAGCGCCAATGAAAAATGTTTCAAAATCGGGCACTTTTTTCCTTTCGAGAGTTTTAGTTAGCGTTAGTGTTATATACGTTGCCATGGTAACGTGGTAAGTTTCTATCGCAAACATTATCAAAGTTTATTTTGTTTTCCTATGCAAAAAGTTTATACTACTTTTATTTCCAACTTTTTATTTGTTCTCTATTACGTATTATAAAAATAAAGTTTGTGTATGTACAATTAAAATAACAACTTTTTGATGAATGGATATGGCTACAAATGACCAAAAAAAATTTTTTTTATACTTTGTCTATATTTTTACATTATTATATTTTCTCTGTTTGTTTGTGTGTTCCGGGTAATCTCCAAAACGGCTGGATCTATTTTAACGGGAATTTTACTTTTTACTGCCAGAAAGCCGAAATTATAGCGGTTGACATATTCTATTTTATTTGTCTGCGGCTTCGTCCGCATTGCTGTTTCCAAAACGGTTGGCCCGTTTTTCACGGAATATTCACTGGTAGATTGCAGACCTCATAAAAAGTAATTTAGGTTTTTCTCAGCCGCAGTGGAATATCCGAAATGCTTGAATTCATTTTCACGGGACTTTCACTGGCAGACAACTAACTAATGAGCTATTTTATTTTAAGGTAGTGGGCTCGACAGACGTTGTCCCGCCCTGATAATAAAAAGAAAACCTTGACAAATTATACCTAAACCTTCCTCGTGAATCGTTCTACCTACTGGTGAAAACGGCATGAAAATCCGTTCTGTAGTTTTTGACTTTATCGCGAACAGATAAACAGACAGATCAGAGGACTTTGTTTTACACTATGTAGTGATAAACTGTTACCTATGCATTCGTTCGTGTGAAATTGATCAAAAATAATTTGTTTACTGTAAACAAGCGCGTGAGACATGCGCTGTACTGGACTCCAAGAATAAATGTAGGTAATTTGAATTATATTATCATTTTGGTCAATTTGGCGGCCATTTTGTTTTATTTACCGCGTTTGCACCTACATAACTCAGTTTTTTTTTCTTGAACTGACTATGCTATTAGCTTTGCGGCATTTACGGCTTCATCCAACTACTATATATAACTCAGTGATTATAGCAACGTATAAGAATAACACAATTATATTAACAATATGGACATGTTATATCTATATAATAAACAATTTAACACAAATTGTTCGATAATGTATAGTTTAAAATTTTCATTACCGACTTTCTTATATAGTGTTAGTGAGCATCGAGGGTGGTATATAGTAGGTTAAAGTTCCAGGTATGCTGCTGATGATAAATCCCATCCCATTCGATATACTATTCGTGTTCACATATCTAATGTACACGTAATATAATAAAGTAGATGGCGTGCGTGTCGTAGTTACAAATGTTTTTGAAAAAGCATTTCTGTAGTGTACACACCTAATTACAATTTTACATTTCTTTAATACATTTAAAAAAAACGCGCGTGGAGTCGCGGGGGACAGCTAGTTTATATAATAAGAAGAAAATAGATCATTTACCGAACGCTAAATATAGAAGCAATTTAATACATAGATATTCAAGATATAAAAGATATCAAATAGGTTGTCAGCCGAACGAAACGTGTCACTTCTAACGGCATTCGACGTTCGTTCAATGAACACGGCACGGAATCGAAATACCAACCCATGCATATTCAATGCAGTGGCTATCTGCCATATTAATGTCTATCATGTTCTGATATTCATGTTAGTTCGTGAGATATTTTTTGCACTACAATATACAATTACAGCCGCCGTAACAGGCAGCGTCTCGGTGTCTTTTCGTTTTAACACGTGTCATTTGGCCACTTGCCAGAACGAAATAGGATACTTTAGTGTTGTATACACCGAGTGAAGTAATATTTATTTTAATAATATTCCATATTATTTAATTGAATATGCAAATATTTGCACATACTACGTTTACACGTATGCTACTGCGCTAGCTGCTGTGAGTTGAAATAGAAGTGGAAGGATAAATGGTTTGTGTATTTTGCAAATGGATTATTTTGGGCTTGGATATAGTTTGTATTCATTATATATATTTTTAAAGTTAGTATTATATCTTCAACGCAGGAGCTTCGTTTAACAAATAATTATAAAATCTAGTTATATATTTATTAGTTGTAGGTGGTAGAGTCTTGCTGAAGCTATTACTGGTTTCAGCATGACTGGGTCGGCTCGCCCGGGGTACTACCACCCTCTTATAGAAAACCAACGTCAAGTAATAGTGCTTGCGTTGTTGCGTTTCGTTCGGTCAGTGAGAGCGCCGGAGGCACACCTCCCTTTCCCTCCCTCCCCACCTCCTCCCTACCCCGCCCCTCACGACAAAACACAGGCTGGCAAAGCACTTGCGACTCCCCTGGTATTGCTAGTGTCTATAGGTGGTGGTGATCACTTAACATCAGGTGACCCACCTGTTCGTTTGCCTGCTATGACATAAAAAAATACTAATTATGTAATGGAGTGCAATAAAACAAAAAGTTTACAAAACTGTAACCCGAATACGAAAAAGCTACTAAAAGGTAAGCGACAAGGTAGGTGCTGTTTGATATCATCTCTTATTGAGTAAAAGAAGTCATTTCCTAGACAGATATTCCTATTTATTTAGTTCTATTGAAGTCCTCTGTCACTTCCACATTAATAACGTTATAATTCAATTCAAATGTCATAGTCGTGCGTTGATAACAATTCCAACTTGGTTGTTTATTTTTATAATAACAAATTTTTTTGGACTCCTGTTGTTGAAGTATGTAAGTAAGTTAGTAATATATGTTACCCGGACCATAATAACGAATCGATTGACATCTTATTCATCAAAATCGGATGAATAGTTTAGGCGCTATGGAGGAACATACGTGAATATAAACATATATACATACATAAACTACTAAAATCATAACCCTTCCTTTTGGCTTCGCTGTAGTCTGGTAAAAAAAGATGCATTCCTGAAAGCAGCCTTATCCAAACAACGTATTGTTTTATAAATTCCAGAAGATTTGTTGTAATATAGACGTAATGAGAAAAATATATCTAAACAAATAAATAAAATTGATGTCTGTTTGTAACGTCAAAATAACAGTTACCTATTTAATAAATGGATATTAAAGTATTTATAACAAAAAAACATTCTTTTGTCTATTTGTTCCGGCTAATCTCAAAAACGATTGATGGCTAATATGATGAGAGGTACCTTGGGCTACTTTTATTTTAGAAAAAAAAGAAGTTTCCGGACAAATATAATCCTTATCAGTATTACAAATCTGAATGTGAGTTTGTTTGTTACGTTTTCACGTCTTAATTACTCAACCGATTAGCATGAAATTTTATATACACGTCTTCAGAGGTATAGAAAAGGACAGGAGGATGAATTTTCATCCAAAACAAATGTACTGTTACCGATGTATATGTGAAATATGCATTAACGCTGAAAGAATCCGCGGCCAAATGGTAGTCCTTTATCAATATACAAACGCAGACGAAGTTACGGGCGACTGTTAGTTTATTTTAAAATATATCACTACATATTAAAAAACAAAATACTCTGCCACGTCTGTCTCTCTGTTTGCGATAAACTAAAAAACTACTGAACGAAATTTATTGCGGTTTTCACCACTCCATAAAGTGACTAATGAGGAAGGTTTAAGTATATAATTTGTCAACGCTTTTTTTATTATCAGGGCGGGATAACGTCCGCCGGGCCCACTAGTCTACCTATATAAGTAAAAATCAATTGCCGAATATATGTATGCGCATCATTTCAGAACTCTTTACGTCTACAAGTTTGTAGAATACTCGATATAGATAATATGTCCATATTAATATGTGACGAAAGAAGTTTATACCTCTCACTATGATCTTAATGTATGTCCGTAAAAACTTTGAAAACCTCCATTTTGTAAAGGACCGGCATGAACTAAATACTAGAAACTGTAACAAACTGGTCGTCCCATGTTTCAGACTTAGCAAAACCAGTAAAAGTTTCTTAGGTAATAGTTTCTTAGGTAATAGTGTTAGGTTTTACAATTAAGTCCCAAAACATACAACATTTGCCGGACTGTAAATTTAAGCACCACGTCAAGCGGGTTTTAGTGTCAAAAGGCTATTATAGAGTGAATCAATATGTGAACGATGGTGATGTCTGGAATTGACTCCTCTCAGTGCATCCACTAAAAACGGTATTGTAACGTATAGGAAATATATATATATACTAGCGGGCCCGGCAGACGTTGTTCCGCCCTGATTATAAAAAAAATCCTGGACAAATTATATACCAAAATGTTCCTCGTGAATCACTTTATCCACTGGTGAAACCCGCATAAAGATCCGTTGAGTAGTTTTTGAGTTTTTATTGCGAACAGACAGACAGACAGACGCGGTAGGGGACTTTGTTTTATACTATGTAATGATATGTTAAAAAGATGTACCCGATCGAGTTTCTTGCCGGTTATTCTCGATGACTGGGTTGTTTTCCGAACCGGTGGTAGTTTTGACGTTCATAAGCGCCTTATTAGGGCCTAAACTGAATAAAGTATTTTTGATTTGATATGATCTAATTTCAACCACTGAACGACCATTAGAACAAATTAAAGAAAGACGTTTTCCTATTACAAATTCGAACACAAATATGGAGAAGTTTTCGCTTGCACCTTATAAAATCTGGTTCTCACCGAACGACATTCATGGGTTTATCACGGCTCTCGTTTTACCACAGTGGATTGTAATGATGCATCTGGCCTACCAGACGCGTGCCATTGTTCGTTTGGCAATAATGTACGCGATATATCTCTTGCACCTCGCTTAACTGTTTAGACCTTCCTTTTAGTGACATTAGATTTGATACCTCAGAAATCAGGTAATATTTGCATTTTTTTGTTCTATAATCAGGTGGGCACTTATTACGAATAGCTTACTGCAGACCAACGGCCGAAGCAAGTATTGACTAACAGGTCACCTGCACATAAAGGAACCCGATGGATGTAGCCTACGCACTGAGTCAAGTATACGACGGTGTATACTCACCGAAGCCGATAGTGAGATCTTTGAGTATCAGAGACTATCAGGATGAAAATATAAAATATCTTTACACACCCCCGACACTCTCTTCCTGGTCCACACATATGAAGAGGAAAAAGCCCTGATAAACAAGAGGTATGGCATAGGGGACGGAACGTGCGTCTCGACAGTCCATGTACCCCAGGGATTGACCTTCAAATTGGTGGTGATCTTGCAAACAAAGGCCAGAAGAATACAAATCCATGATAGCGTTCCACATGCTATAGTAGCAATATCCAGACAGATCCAGACTGTGTCTACTATACCGACGAGACTGACGACGCAATTAGTAGGTTCATCCATCGGGCAGTGGATGCTCCGGTGCGGGAAATTGTGGATTATAATTGAAAACTGGATATAAAAGATCAAAATGAAGCCGTCATAAAGGCAATAATCTCAGTTAAAACCCCGGTCTAAGATAGTTAATAGTTAAGTAAAATAATAACAATAGTTGCTCACAATTACAACGATTTATGACATGGACAAAAAATTAAACGAAATTAGAAAAAAAAATCTGGTGGGCACGATACTTTTAAGCATACGAATATTGTTAGTGGTTATCTGGTATAAGTAGTAATGAGACTAGTGTCTATTGGCCGGTTTTGACCAAAATTTTGACCATGAAAAGTTATCTAGGGGGATTTCAATTGTTCTAATTCAATCTTAGAAATTGTGTAAATATGAGCATATATCAAGTTCTTAATGTCGAAAGTGTGGACTTTTATTTCCTTATTGATTATTCATATTACTTGTTTGACAGGTAAGTATATTCTAATTAGACATTTATACAGTCGTTTAAAATGTCAAGATAAAAAAAATATCTATGGTGCAGTGACGATTAGTGGACTGTACCAAGCATTTCGATAGTAGGAAAGATTCTGATGAAAAGAAAAGAGATATTAGGGGTGGTTACCTCCCAAAATACGAACGCTTTTCATATTTTTAAATCCACGTGATGAGGTGTAGGATAGGTAAAAAAGGTATTCACGTAGTGCACCTCTTTGATGATTCCTCTTTTGCAATTCCATTCTATATACGTAAGCGCGTGATTGGGTTCATGACACGTGCGAATGCTCCAAGCAATACGAGCGTGAGCCGAGTATTTGTGAAACATATAGGTGGTTGGAGTGGGTGAGGGTGAATTAAGGGATGGGATATTAGCACGTTGATTCACAAATACAATATCGATAATTAGGCGCAAACAATCTACGTTTATGGTTTCCCAAAAGATAAATTAAATGGACGGTGGTAATAAAAAGGTCCAACACGAAAGGGGTAACGCGAATATAGTTCCCAATGCGGTCGTCCGGCGCAATATTTCCGCTTCCACTCGCAGATTGCATTTCATGACATTTCATATATCATTTCCTTTTCACTGGCGTCACTGGATACTTTGTAATACCAAGTCGAAAATTACTATTTTTGAATGATATTGTAATGCATTGTGGCATAAAAATGCTTGTATATGTAACAAAATATGAATAGTATATTTTCTTAAGGTTCTATCGAACGCAGGACACTTGGAGTTAAAGCTTTTGTTAGATAATCACACTTATTCAACAGATTACTGTAAATACAGGACTTTGAGAAAACACCAGGTTCAAAGTTTCGTATTGTATTCTAATTTTCGTATGTGGCAGTAACCGTGTTGGTGCGAGCACGTGAGTCCTTGTTGAAAATGGGTAGGCATTCAATTCCTCTTTGCACAGGTGAGGCTGACGAGGGGATACGACTGGTTGTGTACCCAGTAGTCTCTCTATAGTAGGACGAAGCCTGGCTGCCGCAGGGGCGGTTTCTCAGGAAGACAGTAGGTTCGATCCCTGGCCGCCCCTACCATGCGGCGGACGGTACAGCGTTGGGTTTTAGTCCGTGCGAGTCGGACATAACCCACTCTCTCCTCTGAGAGGGTGGCGTATCCATAATGGATTTCGCCACGTAAATAAAAAAAAAGGCATTCAAGGGGAGAGAGTTATTAAAATGGCAGGTAATATACGCTCATCATCCAATATGTCCCATTTGTTAAATTCATGCACTCGCGTTTCCTTGTACGCGTGTTTACTTATCAAATATGAATTGAAATAATATAGATACGGTTTTATATTTTAAATTAACATTAGAGGACTTCACGTTCGGATAAATTTTGTTGTTGAACTATTCCCACTAGTTCCAATAGGAACAGATTATTAGAGTAATGTGTACACCGGATTTATAGAAAAATTATTTATTGCAAATAATTATAACTCATAATGAAGAGAAAATAGAGTGTGGGTGACAGAAAATTACCGAACGAAAAAAAAATGTATACTAAACACACAGCTTTTGATCCAGCAGCAGAACTTATGAATAATAAATGGCAAACAAAATTTGAAATGTTAATAGTATTTCAAAGATGTTTGAAAAAGAAAAATGTGTGTGTGTACTTATGTACATGCCTCAGAAGTTATACTTCTTTGGCGTAACAAGATAAAAATCTTTCCAAAAATGTTATCTTTCGCCTTATTCTACGTTTGTAGAAAAAACGACACTAACAATAGAAAAAAGGTATTTAATACATTGAAAGTTTTAATACAAAGAAATACAAACAACAAATACAAAGAAACAAAATGTTGACTATAGCTAACTTCAGGGTGTCGGTTTTTCGTGACGGTGTGCGCGCGCATCGTAAAAATTTACTCTCATCGTTTTTCCCTAACGCGTCAAAATAAGTATAACTTCAAAAATGTTATTCTTTTCCGGTTTAAGTGAAATGAGCAATTTACGAGAATAACATAAAACTCTATTATTTGCTTTTCTTTAATTCATTATGTTTTCTATCCTCGTTTAGTCAACCAAATTCTCTTTACATTCTAGACAGTCATCTATATATATTTGCAACTTTAATGCATTCATGTTGTAGATAAATTCATCATATCATTGTAGGTGGTAGAGCCACGCTGAAGCTATTACTGGTTTCAGCATGAATGGGTTGTCTCGCCCGAGGTAGTACCACCCTCTTACAGAAAACCGACGTGAAGTAACAGTGCTTGCTTTTCGTTTGGTCAGTGAGAGCGCCGGAGACCCAACTCCCGCCCCCTACCCACTTCCCCACTCCCCCTTCTCCCAAACACAGGCTGGCAACGCACTTGCGACTCTTCTGGTGTTGCAAGTGTCTATGGATGGTGGTTATCACTTAACAACAGGTGTCCCTGTTCGTTCGCATCCTATGATATAATAAAAATCATTCATAAGAAAATGATGAGCAATACCAACCGCTAAATCTAAATTGAATAACAAATCTTTCCTAGCCTAAATTACTTTCACCCAATATATTTCCTTATTAAATTGTACGAATATATCTTATACTAGCTGTATCCGCAGCTCAGCACGCGTTTTTTTAAATCGTATTAAAGAATTACAAAATTGTGAGACTATGTACAATTATAGAAATGCTCTTTAAAGACAATTGTAAGTACGACGCGCACGCCACTAAAATTAACATGTAACGTATACATTAGATATATAAATACTAACAGCGTGCCAAATGAGGTATGTCATCAGCAACATATTTGGAACCTTAACCCACCATATAACTACCTCAGTACTTACTTACACTGTATAAGGAACAATAACTTAAAATATTATTATAAAGATTTACATTTACATTACATTTAATATACATTGCCATTATTATAATTAAGATTTTGTGACTATACAAAAAATAATTGCTTGTCTGTTCCGCAAGAAATTGTATTATGGAACTCTTTACGTAATACGTTTATAATCTAAAATCTTATTAGGAAGATCTTTATATTATTAAAGTTAATATTAATAATTATAATGTCGAATTGTAAACAATAAGCTGATAATTATTTATCTTATTAAAAATAAAGAATGAGTTGAAATCTTGCTAAATTTCATGCAGACAAAGTCGCCGGTAACAGCTAGTCTAAAATAGAATAACCTCAATTACTTTTTATAAGATTCGCTATCTACCAGTGAAAGTCCCGTGAAAATCGGTCTAACCGTTTTGGTGATAGCACAGCGGGCGAAGCCACGGTTAACAGATAGTATAAACTAAAATTGCTTGAATTGCTTTTGATAAGGTCAACTATCTGCCAGTGAAAATCTACTAAAAATCGGTAGAACCATTTTGGAAATAGTACTGCGAGCGAAGACACAGTTAACAGCTAGTATAAATTAAAATTTCCTAAATTACTTTTTATAAGATCCGCTATCTGCCATTGAAAGTCTCGTGAATATCAGTCAAACCGTTTTGGAGATAGCATTATGGGTGAAGCCACGGTTAACAGCTAGTATAAATTAAAATTACTTAAATTACTTTTAATAAAGTCAGCTATCTGCGAGTATATATCTCGTGGAAATCAGTTCAACCGTTTTGGAGATAGCACTGCAGACGAAGCCACAGTTAACAGCTAGTATAAACTAACATTGCTGGAATTACTTTTTATAAAGTCAGCTATCTGCCAGTCAAAGTCCTGTGGAAATCGGTCTAATCGTTTTGAAAATAGCATTGTGGACAAAGCCGCGGTTACCAGTTAGTCTAATTTAAAGTAGCCTAAGTAACCCGCTGTAATTTTTTCTATCTGCCAGTGAAATTCCCGTCAAAATCGGTTCAGCCGTTTCGGAGATTACCCGGAACAAACAGACAGACAGACAGACAAAAATTTTAAAAATTGCATTTTTGTTATCAGTTGCGTGTATACTTTCACACCCAATCAGTAAAAAAGTATTATTTTGATATTACATACAGTCACTTCATATATTTGCTTGTCACTCTAATGCATTCATATTATTGATAAAATCATCATTCATAAGAAAATGACGAGCAATAGCAACCTTGCTTTGTCATAGGAGTAAGATGCTCCTTAGACATAAGCTCACTTTGTATAAGACGTGTATCCGTCCCGTGATAACATATAGCAGTCCCGTTTTTGCGCATATGTCGAAAGATAATTTTCATAAGTTGCAGGTTCTTCAAAACCTCGTTTTACGTAAAGTGACCGGTGTCTCGTGGTACGTCCGGAGAGTCGATCTGCATAGGGACCTGGATATGCCTTCTATCTGATCGTACGTAAAATCACTTACGATTAGTTATTTTGAAAAAGCCGCGAATCATCCCAGTCCGTTAGTGGTATCCGCCGCAAAATACGAACCCGTACCAAACGCTGCGCGTTGTAAAAGACGTCCGCGACATATTTTTACCGACCCTTCCGATGAAATAACGGCAGTGAACGATCAGTACCAGTCTGTCTCTCCAAACAGAGCGTGCTCACGCCCACGCCCGCGTAACCACAAATCACGCCGCCGTGGTCTAGGGGTAAATTTCGCTCCCGCACACCAGACTAGGGCCCCCTCGGCAGTGGCCCAAGCCTAGGTCCGTTCCCTCGGCGTGGAGCCCTTGAGTACAGTGACACAAATGACCGTAAATCTTACATCACTGAGACAACATTACACATATCACCTCCACACACGTGCACGCATACACGCTTACACATGCAAGTGGAAGGGTTTTATATTTTTCCCTTATCAAACTGAAATAGTTTAGAAAATTATCCGATACGAAATATATATAAGAATTGTTGAGGTATATATACTTGGTACACATATATGTTTCAACAACTCATATATGTATGAATAGTTAGTTTAGGTTAGCTCAGATAGGTCGCGAATTCCACGAGTGCGGCGCTGACGAAGATACCGCGCAGCACACTCTGTCTGAGTGTGCTGCATGGGGAGAGCAGCGCCGCATTCTGGCGGCGGCGGTAGGACCGGACTTATCGCTGCCGAGCGTGGTTTCGGCCATGCTCGGCAGCGAACAGGCTTGGCGAACGATGGCCTCCTTCTGCGAGGAGGTCATCTCGCAGAAGGAGGCGGCGGAGAGGGCCCGCGAGGCAGACCCGCTAAGTGGCCGTCTCCGCCAACAGAGGATTGGCAGGAGGAGGCGGCGCTTTGCCCAACTCCTCCTGCCACCGTAACCGGACCTGAGAGGATGGGCCGGGGGGCCCATCTCCTCACTGCACAGGTCCGGCGAACGAGGGAGGGCAGCCGGTGTGTACCCGGTCTGCCCCTCTATAGGTAGGAGCCCGGCGGTCACCTTCCGTCGGGCGGACCGTGGGGGCGGCTCTACAAGGTTGATTAGCTTGAACGATCCCTTGCCGCCTCCACAAAACGGTCTGTCGGTGTACACCGTGGGGGTTTAGTCCGTGCGAGTCGGACATAACCCACTCTCTCCCCCCGAGAGGGTGGGTATCCATAAGGGATTTCTTCACGTTAAAAAAAAAAAAAAAGATAGGTCACGAATTACATGTATCAGGCAACAGCCCAAGCCGAGGTGTGCCGTGCACCCTTGAGCTAGTTGTCAAAATAAAATCGGCTGAGTGCCTTAGTAGTAGTCCTTACTTAGTTAAGTTAAGAGTTAAGACCTTGCTAGGTCAATAGCATAGTCAGTTCGAAAAAAAAAACTAAGTTGAATAACAAATCTTTCCTAGCCCAAATTACTTTCACCCAATATATTTCGTTATTAAATTGAACAAATCTATCTCATATTAATGTGCGCTATGTGCGAATTAAATAAACAATCCTATATTCAAGGTGGTGAACCAGATAATCTAGATCTGATTCTATAAAAACATCACCGTAGTTAGTATTTAGGTAATATATTTAACTATATGTCTTGGTGGAGCCAGTGAGCTTGATGTAGGTCACATCCTGCCTGTAATCGTGTACCGTACGATACACAGTTAGTTAGATAAACTAGTTATATAATCTCATTAAACGTTAAACGTCGTCCTCTACGTGGGTTTCTGCTAAAACTTGCTAAGTTTTTCGTCGAATTCCTAACAAGGTTTTTGTTGGTATTACCCAAGTTTCACGTGAACTTATTCAAGGGTATATCTTTATATTTTGCTAGAAGGCGTTGAATGTCATAAAGTGAAACAAGGTAGACTTTTTTTGTGGCAACCAATCTTCTAGTAGATTATTACTGCAATTGTTGAGTAGATAATGGTATTACAAGTTTCTTGCGATCATTTCAATGAACTAACAAAATAGTGGTTGTTTGATGGTGAAAAAAATTGTTGCAGTTGTCTTGGAATAAGTAATAAAATATATTACAATCATTTTTTGAAATATCTGTCTGTCTGTTTGTATGAACACGCATCACTGCTAAAGTACTGGGTTCACAACAAACCCTCATCAAGAAAATCATAAAGCATATTCTTAAGAATAACTTAGTCTTTGATTCATTAAAATCAGTCCACTATATCAAAAGTTATTGTAATTTTAATGAACAAGCGACCTGAGTACGAGAGAAAAGTAGATAAGTAAATGGACTTAATACATTCAGAAGATTTTATTAGTCACTCTTTTTATACACTAGATTCCACGCAGACAGAGTCGCGGGCTCAGCTAGTTCATAAATAATAATTACATAGTATAAAACAAAGTCCCCTACCGCGTCTGTCTGTCTGTCTATTCGCGATAAACTCAAAAACTACTGAACGGATTTTCAAGCGGTTTTCACCAGTGAGTAAAGTGATTCATGAGGAACGTTTTGGTATATAATTTGTCAAGGATCTTTTTACAATCAGGGCGGAACAACGTTTGCCGGGTCCGCTAGTAAATAATAATTGAAAATTATCGTGTTAATTATTTCGTTTGTCACATCATAACTTTCAATCATTTACTTTGCATGAATAAAGAGAACACAAAAATCCTTAAAACATTTCAAGTTTCCCAGTAAAATATTTTAGATGGAATTATGTCAACTCTTGATAGAAAAGTCTCAGTGGACATAAATTCTACCTATTAATCAATATTAACACTAATTTTAGTCAACCTTTAAATAAATACCTTTTCCTAAAAACGTTTTTTTAGTAAAGTCAATATCAGTGGTACGCTGAATATAATGTATGCAGGTTTCACGAACAAAAATATTTTACACTAGCCTCTGCCCGCGACTTCGTTCGCAAGGAATAGTTACTTTGGGCTAACGCTAACACGCAGCGGAAGATCTCAAGAGGAAAAATACCCGATTTTGAAACATTCTTCATTGGTGTTCCGCTCCTATTGGTCTTAGCGTGGTGATAGCCTATAACCTTCCTCGATAAATGACCTATATAACACTGAAAGAATTTTTCAAATCGGACCAGTAGTTCCTGAGATTACTCCCTATAATGTCACAAACTTTACCTCTTTATAATATTAGTATAGATAAATCACTTGGTAAATATTGTCTTTTTCTACAAATCAACATAACATGGTTGTTCATTTTTAGTTTTGTTTTCATTTCTATCACCATTAGTACCTAATTACCTATATAAGAACTCTGACAAATTACTTCTAATTACGCTTTTATTAACCGTAGCTAATCGCAAACTCATTATGATAAAAAATACATAATTCTAAATAAGCAATTCCAACGGAAATTTTATTATGGTAATGAAAGTCTCATAAATTGACCGTGAAACTCAATTTATTTTATTTAAGTGAAATTGCTGATGTTTTTCCTTAATGCTTGTTTTTGTACATTTACAGGAGAATGTTTTTGATCGGTAAGGAATCTTGTTAACGTACTTTATTTAAATAACTAGCCTCTGCCCTCGACTTCTTCCACGGAGAATAGTTACTTTGGCTTAACGCTAACACGCAGTGGAAGCTCTCAAAAGGAAAAAACCCCGATTTTGAAACATTATTCATTGATGCTCCGCTCCAATTGGTCTTAGCGTGATGATAGGCTATAGCCTCCCATGATAAATGAGCTATCTAACACTGAAGGAATTTTTCGAAACAAACCAGATTCCTGAGATTAGCTCTTTATAGTATTTAGTATAGGTCTAATATATTTCTTCTTTCTCTTTTACTGTAATAAGACAGAGAGACAGTACTGTGTCTGATTTTAAGCACAGTGCAATCATTTTAACGTCTTTTTTATCATTCTGTTCAACGGACAAGAGTTGATGGGGCTACGATAAAGTATATCGCCTGTGTTAATTAACTTACTAAGCTTAGAAAAATAACAACAACCGTAAGGTTGTTTAGAATCTTTATTATGCGTACGCTGTGGAATGGGTTACTCGCCACGGGTTTCATCCAGGATCAAGTCATAGGGCTCTTCGAAACGGAATTGAAATACGTCCTTCAAGGTCGGTAACACAACAGTGATGACCCTGGTGTTACAGTTGTACATAGGCGACAGTAACCATTTAACATCAGAGGAGATATCTGTCTGTCAGTTTGATGCCTTTTGGCATAAAAAAAAACCTTTCTGTACGATTCCTTGGTACTTCTATATTAGGCTTTCCTGCTGGCTGACTAAGGGGGCTTTATGTAAAATAGCTTCTCATTAAAACCTTTTTTCCTAACGAGGGGAAATCCTGTATTGAACACCTACTCCCTCATGGTAGACTTTTTTTTTTTTCGAACTGACTACGCTATTGACCTAGCAAAGTCTTAACAGCTTCACCGGACTACTAAGGTGAGCGCTTAAGGCACTCAGCCGATTTTATTTTGACAACTAGCTCAAGGGTGCACGGCACACTTCGGCTTGGGCTGTTGCCTGATACATGCAATTTGCGACCTATCTGAGCTAACCTCAGGTAAGCTAACTATTCATACATATATGAGTTGTTGAAACATATATGTGTACCAAGCATACATACCTCAACAACTCTTATATATATTTCGTATCGGATAATTTTCTAAACTATTTCAGTTTGATAAGGGAAAAAAATAAAACCCTTCCACTTGCATGTGTAAGCGTGTACGCGTGCACGTGTGTGGAGGTGATATGTGTAATGTTGTCGCAGTGATATAAGATTTTGTGTCACTGTATCGCGCGAGCAGCGCACTCTAGGGCTCCACGCCGAGAGAACGGACCTAGATGATAGACTCAAACTTCGACTCTTACTAACTAACGTTTCCCGTGTACATGGAGGCCACAGGACCGTGCGAGCATGCATCACCGGCAAACCGAAATAGCCTAGTCAAACAGGTCAAATTATCCCCGTCCGCCGAATCATTTCCATGGAAAGTTAGATACCCAACCCATACCTCTCTTGATTTCACCTGGCAGTGAAGCCTCCTCCAACCACCACTAAACAGTGTCTTTTAAGAAAGTTGTCTCCTCCCCTTCTGTAACTTTTTACATACTTTTCTCCTACGGAAACTTTATAATGTGATTTCCTCTCTCCCGTCGCTCTTAGACCCCGTTGTAACTTTTTAATTAGGTTTTCTCCATCCACGCTTTGTGTTACTCCTGCCATAGCCATGCTTACCGTATGCTTGCTATATGAGTATCATCCTTTCTTGGTAGGTGGCCATATTACGCTAAACTGTCGCTACTCAACTTCTAATAAACAATTATAATAATGAGTTAACTTGATTTCAGTTACCCTTATGTTGTTCTTCGTTCACAATACCGTATCTTGGTGGCAGACGATCGACGACTTTCCAGTTTTAGGTGAATTAGGCTGCAGTAACTGTGAGAGGGTTTACGCACCGGTTTGCGCTAGTGACAATAAGACATATACGAACGAGTGTAAAATGCATTGTCGCAACTTATACCGTAACAATAAGGATAAAGTCACTATTAAAAGGTAAAAAACATCACAGAAAGGTATCGTTAGTATCGAGGTAGTGCCTTTCAATCTCAAAGTCTCTTATTATTATTATTTTTATATCATAGGAGGCAAACGAACGGGTACCCACCTGATGTTAAGTGATCACCACCGTCCATAGACACTGGCAACACCAGGGGAGTCGCAAGTGCGTTGCCAGACTGTGGAGGGTGAGGGAGAAGTAAGAGAAGGGAGAAAGGGAGGAGAGAAGCACTGTTACTTCAAGTCGGTTTCCTGTGGGTCGGGTCGTAGTACTCCGGGCGAGCTGACCCATTCATCCTGAAACCAGTAATAGCTTCAGCGTGGCTCTGCCACCTATAAAAATATATATTTTATCGAGCTGTTGTGTTATCTAAATATATAATAATCTAGTGTCATAATGTTTGTCCACAATGAACTCCGAAACTACACAACCGATTATCATGACAGTTGACATTTATGTATAATTTATATTTCGATTAATAGCCTCAATAGTTTTTAATTACAAATTAAATGATTGTTGATTATCGTTATCGATTCTAAGTTTCATCAGTCTCAAACAAATGGCGTTTTAGATTAGTTTGTTGACAGAAAACTGTAAGTAAGACCGACTGTTATAGATAACGCATAGATAGCGCCACATTTCAATTTTGAATTTCTTTTTCAATAACCGAGCCACAGCAACGCGTGGCCAGGTCAGCTACTTATTCCATAAAAGTGATTCTGCTACTGGGTATTTCATTATTGTACTTTGATTCCTAACAAAGACATTATAATAATGTTTCCAAATAAATAAAACAATGAACATTATTGTGCTACATCCGTTGGAAATGCAATGTCTAATAAGAAATACTAAATGTACTAAAAACAAAACAAATGAGTTTTTGGCGGAATTTTGGTCTTTCATGTAGTGGATTTTATATTTTATTCATAATCTTGTGTTACTTGACTCTATATTGTGTAAAATTGGTGGTGTTTTATGTAATATACTTTGTTTATTGTGCATAAGTGAAGTGAATGGAAAATAATACCACGGACCATGGATTCTGAGATGCCTCAAAAACTCCATGGAAAGTTCTAACAAGATGGCCACCATCTTGTTAATTCATTGAAATTATATCAAGAAACTTGTAATATCGACACTCACTTGACAATGGCAGTAATAGTCTACTAGAAGACTGGTTGCTAAAAATGGAATGAAAGAAGAACTTGTAATACTATTAACTACTAGACAATGGACTCAGTAATAATCTAAAAGATTGGTTCCCAAAAATAAAGCTAAATAAAAAAAAAACAAAACAAATATATAACGAACTCTCTATTAGACTGTTATCGTATAAATTAGTAAACTCTATAGATGTCGTCTGTTCAAAAATCTCTTCCTTTTATTACTATTTATATTCACATCGATGTCCAGAATAAAACTGTCTTGCATCGCGCCGTGGCGTGTCTATATGTACCTTATAAAAGGGAGGATGGAAGGGAATCTCTGGAAAGCGTAACAATTTGATTTACGACTCCGGCAATACTTTATAGAAAATGGTAAAATACCAGACGCGTTACTTTTAGATCCCTATTGTTTGCTTAAGATAATCCAACTGTATCGATACGTGCGCTTTTTCCCACGCATCAATGAGTCATCGTTGTATTTAATCAAAGAGTTTGTTCGGGATATTTGGATATAACTTTAGATAGAATTTCTTCGGTATGCAGAAGTAGTGTATTTTTTGTACAGATTATAACAATAGTAATAATGATATTAAATTATTTTTTCCTATATAACTGACCGTAAATAACATGGTTTGCTTTCTCTTTTCCACCTATTGATGGATGCATAACGCTAATTTCTTCGCATATTGTAAATAACACTGACCATCCATTGTTATCGTCCATAATAATAAGGGACGAAACAATTAGAAAACAATGAGTTTTTCAATGTTGTGTGGGAATATCATTCACAATTCAAATTAACTACCTTCTCTTTGACAATTTCAACTTTATTTCGTGCTTTATTAATTTTTATTAAATCTTTTAACAAGATCGGTGTTCAGAAATCTAGTTATTTCCTTATTCCACTCTATTATTATGTGTATATCGGCCAAAAATTATTTCTCTTGAGATTTTAATCTCACAGAAGCGAACATTTCCAAAGTCGTTAGACGTTTCTACCAATTTATTTTGAAATGACAATGATAAATGCAATCTATTCTGCATAAATCAAATTCCAATACTAGACATATTTTCGAATATTAAATCGCAGTTCAATATTGTAGCATGTTTCAAACGTGGGTATTAAATTTATTGCATAAGAATTCATATTATTGACGTGCAAAATATGAAGTAATTTAATATAAAGTCCTTTGACTCAAACGTACGAGGCTTAATATTACAGTAATGCAGGGGTTATTTGTGTATTCACGACGATATCAAATATAGCTACAATTTTCCCGTTACACGTTTTTTTATTCGAACTGACTACGCTATTGACCTATCTAGGTCTTAACAGCTTCACCGGACTACTAAGGCGAGCGCTTAAGGTACTCAGCCGGTTTTATTTGGGCAACTAGGTCAAGGGTGCACGTCACACCTCGGCTTGGGCTGTTGCCTGATACATGCAATTCGCGACCTATCTGAGCTAACCTAAGCTAAGCTAACTATTCATACATATATGAGTTGTTGAAACATATATGTGTACCAAGCATACATACCTCAACAACTCTTATATATATTTCGTATCGGATAACGTTACAGAACTATGGGAGCATTACTCAGACGTGCAAATTTGATTTCCCTAATCCGGTTTATTAGTTCAATCAAGAATTCCGAATTTGACTGCAAACGCTGTCAGGTGCAATTCAATAAGAGATATTGATCAGGAATATCTATCATACAAACTGAATTAGTATATCTCTATCAAATTTCAACATAATTATTCGGAAGTGTATAGCCGTGTGATCATAATAAACTTATATGTCCTTAGTGATAATTTGGATGTGGTATCGGTGCTGAAATATATATTGGCGTTAGGATTTCTCTTACATTTATCTTTATGAGTACGTAATGATCATTCCTACGACGTTAAGCCGATACGATCACCCTGAAAAAATTGTTCGGCGAAGTGACTTAAGCGCTCGCCTTAGTAGTCTGGTGAAGCTGTGAAAGCCAGTCAGGCCAATAGCGTAGTTAGTTCGAAAAAAATAGCAATTCGAAGTGGTCATATGGACTACCGGTAGAAGTGAAAACTCAAAACAATGGAAAAACTGTGTTTGTAACCCAAGCCCGTATTTGCTGACCTTGGGCTTGTTGCTGAGTGCCTTAAGCGCTCGGCCAAAAAAATCTGGTGAAGCTGCCCTGCCAGCCCGGATCCTTCGCTAACGCGCGTCATACCAATATCGTATAATCAATTCGGAAAAAGTCTATCTTCTTTATATATAAATTTCTTCTGTACGTATGTATGTCACTGAACTCTTCCTCAACGGCTGGACCGATTGAAATTTGATGACGAAATTTTGTGTGCGCGTTCCATTGGATCCCCGAATGGTTTAGATTCACAATTGGGCCCGGCGGTTGACTATTAATTTTTTTTTTAATATCAAGGCAGGACAACATCCGCCGGTCTCGCTAGTATAGTATAGTACCAATGCTGACATGATGGTGCAAGGTATATAATGCACTGAGTCATCTTTATAATAAAGTACATAATATAGGGCAATAGTAAGTGCGATGATTATTTTAAAGACTAAAATAACATTTTGTAAACACTAAAATCGTGTGTACAAATTTTTTTGAGTCGGTTTTTATTTGAAGCACCTCGACAAAAATAAAGAGATTTGACTGTTTTCTCTAATTACAGGTACGGCCGTTGCATACTAGGCGGTCGGAAAGCAAATTATATTACAGGCTTGGATATAATTGCAAGATATTTGCGCGGGCATTAGGTGTAGAGCTACTTTGTAGGTGGTAGAGCCACGCTGAAGCTATTACTGGTTTTAGCATGAATGGGTCGGCTCGTCCGGGGTACTACCACCCTCTCATAGAAAACTGACGTGAAGTAACAGTGCTTGCATTGTTGCGTTTCGTTAGATCAGTGAGAGCCCCGGACACCCACCTTCCCTCTCCTCTCCCCCTCCCTCCTTTGCCCCCAAACACAGGCTGGCAACGCACTTTCGACTCACCTGGTGTTGTTAGTGGCTATAGACGGTTGGTTATCACCTAACATCAAGTGACCTGTTCGTTTGTCTGTTATGACATAAAAAAAACATTAATATTATTAACTGATTCAGTTTTCACACAGTAAAACCCAAAATAGTCACATAATTTAATATTATTACAATTTGAATAATGCTTCAAGTTTTATCGGTGAGTTTATAAATAAATTATTATACCCATATAAACTCTATGGTTATTTAGTTTACAGCTGTATTAAAACGTGAGAGAAAAACTTAGATAATAATATATGACATTTCTTCTCCTTTCATAATACAAGACATATGCGTACTAAAGCTATTTAACATAAACATAGTTTTGAATTATTTTTTTTATATCACAGGAGGCAAACGAACAGGTCGGTCACCTAATGTTAAGTGATCACCGCCGTCCATAGACACTTGCAACACCAGGCAAGTCGCAAGTGCGTTGCCAGCCTGTGTTTGGGGGACGGAAGGGAGACAAGGGGAGGGGAGGGGTTCCGGCGCTCTCACTGACCGAACGAAACGCAACAATGCAAACTCTGTTACTTCACGTCGATGTTTCTGTAAGAGGGTGGTAGTACCTCGGGTGAGCCGATCCATTCTTGCTGAAACCAGATATAGCTTCAGTGTGGCTCTACCACCTTATAAATAGCACTAATATAATTTATTTTTGTGTAGTGCTCTTAAATAAAGAAATTATAAGGTCACAATACACGACCTAGAAGCACAAGCTGCGTTGAAAGTGTTTTTATCTATATATATATTAGAGATTCCCACCTATATATTGACTCATCACGATATCTCTGGAACCATAAGGCGTAGCGACTTGAAATATGGTAGGAATATTCCTTTCGCCGAGTAGAGGTCAGCTAAGAACGGATTTTACGAAATTCCACCCACAAGGGGGGTTGCGGGGGGGGGGGGGGGGGTAATCAGGGCGGGACAACGTCAGCCGGGCCCGCTAGTTTATCTATATCACAATAATCACACAAAAAGTTGAAAAGAATGTTTACTAATGTTTTTTTTTTGTTATTGCATCGTTATCTATACCTATAATAAGAATGTAAATCTAACGTGTCTGCACTTAGATATTTATGTTAAAAAATATTGGTATCTAGGAATAAGTAATAAAATACTTTTCATTTTTAGACTTGTCTGTCTGTCTGTTTGTTTGGACGCGCATCACTGTTAAAGTACTGCGTTTACGGTAAAACCTAAACAAGAATCATAAAGCATAACCTCGAGTATTTTTTTTTTTTTCGAACTGACTACGCTATTGACCTAGCAAGGTCTTACTTCACCGGACTACTAAGGCGAGTGATTAAGGCAATCAACCGTTTTTTTTTACAACTAGCACAAAGGTGCACGGCACACCTCGGCTTGGGGATAACCTCGAGTAACATTTAGTTTATATTTCATTAACATCGGTTCACTCTATTAAAAGTTATTGTAATTTTAATGACGATGCGACTTAAATACGAGATAACAGTAAATGAATAAATGGACTTCAATCTCATTCAAAAACCGTCATATTTTATAACATAATAAATAATATTATCTAATAGACAATTAACGGAGGAAAATAGTTATATATAATTTTCACAAAATAATTACTCTTATATATAAATGTCATGTATACCTGCGGTCATAATGATTAACACTAATTTTATTTTGGCGGGCTAAATATACAAAAAAAAAAACAATATTAATATAGATATAGACAATATGATAGATAATAATAAAATAGATAATAAATATGATATAAAACACAAATAAATTAGTTATATATTCCAATAATGTACTAATAAGTACATTTAAAGGCATAGCTAACGTTCACTATCTCACAAAGTTTTTTAATCGGTAAAACTGATCTCATTTCCTTTAATATAATTTATTTACGTAATCACCTTAATCGCTTTTGTCTTACCATTTCAAACAATAAGACTTCCATTCCTCTTTGTATTCCTCAGGTCGTATTACACTAAAACGACATCTGTGAAATTACTACAGAGGCGAGTCTTTAACTTCCACCTTCTTTTATTTAACCTAACTAATATTGTAAACATGAATATGTGTTTGTTTGTTTGTTGAAATTTTGCAGACAGATTGCCAGAGGTACAGTACAGCACCGTGGGGTTTTAGTCCGTGGGAGTAGGACATAACTATCTTCCCGGGAGAGTGAGCATCCATAAAAGATTTCCTCACGTAAAAAAAGGGTTACCGGACAGAAAAGAACATAGGCAACTTATTATCCAGAGAAAATGTACTATTCGCAAGAGATATACCCAATCTACATTAAAGCGAGGAAAGCCACAAGCTATTCGTTAGTAAAATAATGGAAAAAATAATATAGGATAAACAGAACAAAGTTAGAATACAGAGGATATTGATAGGTGCCTATCTAAAAAAGATATTGTGTTTAAAATACAAGAAAATACGTTTATGAAATCGGTTTAAAGATCTGAGAATGAATCGACGGGTAAAAGAGAAATGACTCGAATAAAATTCAAAGGATTTTGTATTTAACCGACTAGATAATGTCTATTTTATTTTTGCGCAACGTTCGGTTATTACTGGGATATGAAACAGAAACAACGTGTGTTTCCGTCTTACTTAGAAAACGATATTTCGATATTCGATTCTTAAATTTCATATAAGAGAGAGTTCGAATTGATCTAGATTAATACCACTGCTGCTACATTCAAAATCAAAAACACTTTAGTCAATATAGGTCCAGAGAGGCCACAAAGCAACTGAGTGCTCCGCCGCTCCGTATTGCCCATTATGCGCGGATGCCGGTAGACCGGCAGACCATAGACTTGGGGCTGTTAAATGTTCCACCCACCCTGGGAAGGGGAGGGGAGCAGCCAAGAAAACGAAGCCTGCAGATCTGGCGGCAAAGGAGCCCGCAACTGGTCTCCATATGGAAACAGTGCTAATGGAGGAGACGAAGACCAAATCTTAAGCATGTCCTGCAAACTACTTCAGATTAATACCAACCACGCAGCCGCGGCCCAAGATCTGCTACTGCAGACTATGGCCGAAGAGTCGATCCAAGTAGCGATAGTGTCAGAACCCTATTTTATTCCAAACAGGGATAATTGGGTTGCTGATTTGACGAGTACAGCAGCAATCGTCACAGATGGCTCTCGTCCCGCAGCTCCTCTAATTAAGGATGCGGGTTTTGTTGCAGTACAATGGGCTGATATGGTAATTATCAGCACATACTTCTCCCCGAACAGGACACAGGCGAAATTTGAGGAGTTCTTAAGCCGTTTAGGGTCCTTTATTGGGAGCGTCTCACCCCGCCCTATACTGGTGGCTGGTGATTTTAACGCTAAGGCTGCAGCGTGGGGATCACCTGTCACCAATTTTCGTGGCAGAACCCTACAGGAGTGGGCCCTAGAAACTGATCTTTGCATCGCCAATCAGGGGGCGAGTCCTACGTGTGTCCGGCAGCAAGGAACTTCTGTTGTGGATGTCACCTTTGCTTCTCCGCTGGTTGCGCGCAGAATATTAGGCTGGAGAGTGGTAGAGGAAGCGGAAACATTTTCGGATCACCTCTACATCAGATTTGATATCGGACACTCCGGGCCAGCCTCGGCTCGGACCAATGGACGAACTAGAAGATGGGCCGTTAAGAAGCTGAATGCGGAAAGGTTGGCTGAAGCCGCAATTGTCGCATCTTGGACTCCTCCGCCAGAAGGTCCTGTAAATATCACAGAGGAAACCCTATGGTTTCGGGACACGATGACGCGCATTTCAGACGCAGCGATGCCCAGAGTACGATCTCTACCCACCAAACAACAGGTCTACTGGTGGTCGCAAGACATCGCTCATCTGCGGATAGCGTGTTTGGCCGCAAGGAGACGATTGGCGAGACATCGAAGGCTACGACAAGGTCGAACAGCTTCAATCGAGGAGCAACTACACGCCAATTACAGGGAGGCGAAAAAATCACTCCAAGGTGCCATCAGGAGTGCCAAAGCCAAGGCGAGAGCGGATCTACTTGGAACCTTGGATAAGGAACCGTGGGGACGGCCGTACCGTATAGTCCTGGGACATTTACGACCGCGGGCTCCTCCGGCTACACAGTGCCTGAACCTTGACCTCCTGGAAACAATTCTTACTGCCTTGTTTCCACAGGATAATCAAGGTGCTCCTCCGATTACAGGTTCACACTCGCTGACGGAACGGAGCTATACAGAGGAAGCTCCCGCTGTCACACAAGCAGAGATGGATTTAGTGGTGCATCGGCTCCGACAGAAGAATACCGCGCCGGGCCCCGATGGTATCCCTGGACGTGTATGGGTTATGGCTTTGGAATACCTGGGTGGGAGACTCAGGCGGCTCTTCAGCTCCTGCCTAAAGACCGGCACCTTCCCACCACCGTGGAAAATGGGACATCTCATATTGTTGAGGAAACATGATCGCCCAGCTGAGTCACCTTCGGCCTATCGACCGATCGTCCTTCTAAATGAAGTAGGAAAACTACTCGAGCGGATCATCTTTCATCGCCTTATGGAACATCTCAGGCACGTCGGACCTAATTTATCAGATGCCCAATACGGGTTCCGCCAAGGACGATCAACAATAGACGCAATTCTAAAGGTGAAAGCTCTCTCTGACGAAGCTATTTCCCAGGGCAGAGTCTTACTAGCGGTCTCGTTGGACATTTCGAACGCTTTTAACTCGCTACCACGGGAATGTGTCAGACAGGCGCTCCAATTCCACAGGATACCTGGGTATCTACGTGGGATTATTGAGTCATACCTGGAGAACAGGTATGTCACATGGGTTGGCTCGGATGGGAATAACTACCAGAAAGCAACGTCGTGCGGTGTTCCTCAGGGGTCGGTCCTTGGACCGCTCCTGTGGAACATCAGTTTCGACTGGGTGCTGCGGGGAGCTCTTTTACCAGGAGCAACGACCGTCTGCTATGCAGATGACACCTTGGTGACGGCTCGAGGTAAAACATTGAGAGAGGCAATAAACCTAGCCACTGTTTGTGTGGAGCTAGTCGTCGAGAGAATCACGCGACTGGGATTGGAGGTTGCCCTGTACAAAACCCAAGCCATTTGCTTCTATGGCTCGAGGAGACCCCCCCCTTCAAGAACGTACTTGAACATCGGAGGAGTCAGTGTCATGGTACGCCCCACCATGAGATATTTGGGCCTTACACTGGACAGTCGCTGGACTTTCGTGGAGCATTTCCGCCAATTGGCGCCCAAGGTCATGAGGACTGCTTCTGCGCTGGCGGGGATGCTGCCAAATCTCGGCAGTCCAGGACCAAACTGTCGCAGCTTATATACGAACGTAATCAGATCGATGGCTTTGTATGGTGCTCCCGTGTGGTACGAGAACCTGACTGCCACAAACAGTGCTGTTCTTCGTCAGATACACAGGACTATGGTCATCAGATCCATACGAGGCTACCGCACAGTAGCTTACGAGTCGGCATGCCTACTGGCAAGTTCAGCTCCTTGGAAGCTGGTGGCCCTATACCAAGCTGAGCTGTACTTCTGGTGTTTCGTGCGAACAGCTCGGGGAGCAACCATCGCCCCGAGAGAGAGGGCGGCTCGAATAACGCAGATGACAGAACGCATGAGGAGGAAATGGAGAGACGCGTTGGACTCACCTCTTGCAGGGAAAAGGGCAATCGAGGCGATTCGCCCGGTGTTCAAGGAATGGATGGAGAGGAGTTACGGTCAATTGACCTTTAGATTAGTGCAGGTACTGACCGGACACGGGTGTTTTGGGAAGTACCTGCACAATATCGCCCAAAAGGAACTAACTCCGCATTGCCACCACTGCAGTGAGTTACTGGACACCGCACAACATACCCTCGAATGGTGTCCGGCGTGGGCAGAACAACGCCGAGCGCTCACGGATTCCATTGGCAGTGACTTGTCCCTGGCGACAATCGTCAAAGCCATGGTCGAGAACGAAACAGCATGGAGAGCTGTCGCTTCGTTCTGTGACACTGTCATGTTACGGAAGGAGGAGGCAGAGCGGGCCAGGGAGAGGGACACTGGTGCACATACGACGCGTCGTCGTGGTGCCAGGCGTGGGAGGAGGAGAGGGGGTGGCAGTTTCCACCAGAGGCCGCCCTGAGGGAACCTCCCAGGTAGGCCACGTAGGTATGGGGGGGGTTAGGATTAGGAAACCTCTGGCTTGCCTACTTACCGGGTAAGTAGGCAAGACCAGGGGTTAGGAGGGCGTAGGGACTGAGTAGGTAGGTAGGATTGTAGGGCTAGGGTGTAGGTAGGGTGGGGGGATGGGGGGGTGCTGGGTAGGTGACCTCTGGCTTGCCTACTTACGTGGTGGGTAGGCAAGTCCAGGGATCGGAGGGCGTAGGGATTGAGTGAGGCAGGGTAGGGTTAGGAACGAGGGTTGGGGGGGGGATGTGTGTAGGATAGCGTAGGCCGGAGGGGACCTCAGGGGGGCTGAGGCGGTTGAGGAGTAAACCTCGTTAAAAAATCAACGGTGGGGCGGCGGCGGAGCGGTTTGGCCTCTCCGCTGCCGGCCGGACCCAGGGGGAAAGGGGCGGGGGCCCTGGACTCCCATTGCACGGGTTCGGCGGGGCTGGACTGGGAGGCAGTCTCGCAACCGGGCTGCCTCAGTCGGGTGTGGCGCGGGAGCGCCTGCCGCCGGGGGTGTTGCGGAGCTTGCTAACGCAACCCCGGGACACTCCCACAGAGCGGCGTTGGTTGTCGTGGAGTTTTTAGCCGGTTCAAGTCGCCGTAAGGCCCCACCCCTGCGTGGCAGCACAAAGGCTGGTGGGCGGTTCAGGTCGGGCTCTCCCCCGAGGGCCTGACAGTCCATGATGGATTTTTCTCTCCACGTTAAAAAAAAAAAAAAAAAAAAAAGGTCCAGAGATGGCGCCTAAAAATGTCAAAACTACCACCGGTTCGGACAAACAACCAAATCATAGAGAAGAACCGGCAAGAAACTCGGTCTGGTTTATCTTTTCATCATACATAACATCACATATCTTTTACAATCATACATAGTTATAAGCATAACTAGTTACGTTCGTTTTAAGCGGATGTACAGAAAGGGGCGTCATTTCCAGACATCACCATCGTTCATATATTGATCAACCCTATAATGTTTAACATAACATGACAATATTACTTGCTATGGTGCTTGGACCTATTATCCCGCAAATCGGTAATGTGTTGAGGGACTTTGAAAGACTTTGACTTTAGTCAGTGCCAGATGCAATCTTAGCGCCACCTATGAGCACCGTAAAAGACGGCGACCCGTAACCGATATTTTGCATAAAGTGTATAGTTTCGCTGCACAATTTTTGCAATTAGCAAGTTATTTTATTTAAATACTAGCTTCTCCCTGTGACTTCGACCACGTGGAATAGTTACTTTGGGCTAACGCTAACACGTAGCGGAAGCTCTCAAAAGAAAAAAAAAAGATTTTGAAACATTCTCTATTGTTACTCCGCTTTTATTGCTCTTAGAGTGACGATAGTCTATAATCTTCCTCAATAAATGAGCTATCTTACATTGAAAGAATTTTCCGTTTTCCAAATCAGACCAGTAGTTCCTGACATTAGCCCGTTCAACCAAACAAACAAACAAGCTCTCTAGTTTTATGATATTAGTATAGATTTTACATAATTTATTTAGAAAATTTTAATAACTAACCACTTATATTATTATCTACTAGCTGTACCCGCAGCTCCGCACGCGTTTTTTTAAATTGTATTAAAGAAATATAAAATTGTGAGACCAAGTACCATTATAGAAATGCTCTTTAAAAACAATTGTAAGTACGACACGCACGCCCCTTACAGTAACATGTAACGTAAACAATACATATATAAATACTAACAGTGTGTCGAATGAGGTTTACCATCAGCAATATATTTAGAACCTTAAGCCACCATATAACTACCTCAGTGCTCACTTACACTGTATAAGGAACTAATGAAACAATGACTTAAAGATGTTATTATGATGATATAATATGCTCAAATTGTCAATAAATAATACGTTTATGGTCTTTTTATCTTATCGTTTTAGAAAGACCCCTTCTATCTTCAAATTTCCTATTAATAATTATAATGTTGAATTGTATACAATGAATGAGCTGACGTCTTGAAATCTTACATAAATATAAATCAAGGTATACAACTTTATATCTGTCTAAGCAGTTTTTAATATTCGACAATTCAAATATTGCTTATTGAACTCGATACAATATTCTTATGTGTTACTATGGTTACTGAGTTAAGTAGACGAAAGCGCGGTAAATAAAACAAAATGGCCGCCAAAATGACCAAAAAGACAATATAATTCAAATTACATACATTTATTCTTGGAGTCCAGTACAGCGCATGCTCACGCGCTTGTTTATAGTAAATAAACTATTTTTATTAAATTCATGCGAACGAATGCACAGGTAACAGTTCATCACTTCATAGTGTAAAACAAAGTCCTCTGGTCTGTCTGTTTGTCTGTTCGCAATGAAGTCAAAAACTACAGAACGGATCTTCATGCCGTTTTCACCAATAGGTAGAACGGTTCATGGGGAAGGTTTAGGTATAATTTGTCAAGGTTTTCTATTTATTATCAGGGCGGGACAACGTCTTCCGAGCTCGCTAGCTTAAAATAAAATAGCTCATTAGCTAGTTATCTGCCAGTGAAAGTCCCGCGAAAATCAGTTCAAGCATTTCGGATATTCTACTGCGGCCGAAGACGAATAAAAAACCAAAATTACTTTTTACAAGGTCTGCTATCTACCAGCGAATATCCCGTGATAAACAGTCCAACCATTTTAGAAATAGCAATGCGGACGAAGCCGCGGACACATAAAATAGAATATGTCGACCCCTATAATTTCGGCTATCTGCCAGTAAAATTCCCGTTAAAATAAGTCCAGCCGTTTTGGAGATTACCCGGAACTAACAAACAAACGAACAGGCAAAATATAATAATATTAAAATATCGGCCGAATATCAAAACCTTTTTTTTTTTGTTATTTGTAGTTATATACATTCACCAAAAAGTTATTATTTATTTTTACATACACACACTTTATTTTTATAATACCTACGTAATAGAATGCAAATAAAAAATTGGAAACAAAACTAACATAGAATAAACTTTTTGAATAGGAACACAAAATAATCTTTGAAAACGTTTGCGATAGAAACTTACCACGTTACCATGGCAACGTATATAATACTAACGCTAACACGAAGCAATCAAAACGAAAAAAGTGCCCGATTTTGAAACCACACTTTATTTTTATAATACGTAATAGAGAACAAATAAAAAATTGGAAATAAAAGTAAAATAAACTTTTTGCATAGGAAAACAAAATAAACTTTGAAAATATTTGCGATAGAAACTTACCACGTTACCATGGCAACGTACATAATACTAACGTTAACGACATCTCTCAAAAGGAAAAAAGTGCCCGATTTTGAAACATTCTTCATTGGAGCTCCGCTCCTATTGGTCTTAACGTGATGATATATAGCCTAAAGCCTTCCTCGATAAATGAGCTATCTAAAACCGAAGGATTTTCTCAAATCGGACTGGTAGTTCTTGAGATCATAGCGTTCAACCAAACAAACAAACAAACTCTTCAGCTTTATATATTAGTATAGATATGTCAGTATGCATACGACACTTCACAACAATATGAATCAAAATTTCAGTTACATAGTAAACAAACATAAATAACAACAAAAATATTATATTTGGTAACTTGACTCAACACAGTGCCCTATAGACCACTCAACCTTTATAAATTTCAAAATTCGCTCTTAACACTCCGTAATATATAAAGATCAATGCCTTAGCTGCTGCTAAAGTATAATAAAAATATAGACCAAGTGACACGAATAAGGAAATATAAAGAATCTTTGTAATCTCACCGATCGCTTGATTACTTGTTTTGCAAAAACAAAACGATAGCAAAAATGAGCAACTACCGGCTTTACAGAACAACGAGTGCTGCCAATACCAAAATCTTCTTACGAGTAAGTCTAAAGAGAAACATTTATATTACTACACCCTTAGGTCAGTAAAACGCCCTTTGAATCAGAAGAAATTAATTATATATGTACTTACACAAACAAACAAAAGTCAAATAAACACACTACAATACAATTACACTTATACCTTTTAATAATGTTTTTTTTTTTATATATGTCATAGGAGGCAAACAAATAGGTGGGTCACCTGATGTTATGTTGTCACCACCGTCCATAGACACTTGCAATACCAGGGTAGTCGCAAGTGCGTTGCCAGCCTGTGTTTGGGGGAGGGGGAGGGGAGGTGGGTATCCGGCGCTCTCACTAACTGAACGAAATACAACAATGCAAGCACTATTACTTCACGTCGGTTTTTGTGGGTCGAGTGGTAGTACCCCGGGCGAGCCGACCCATCCATGCTGAAACCAATAATAGATTCAACGTGGCTCTATCACTATGAAGTCGCAGTCCACTTAAAGATTTCTTTCTTTGGTTTTCTTTTCATATTGCTTCGATGTCCCGAATAAAATATTAATCAAATGCACCGAGGCACACTTTATATACCTTTCAACATATAGGGGTGGAAAACTCCAGAAGACTGACTCTCATTCGAACAATTTAACAACGATAGCGACTATTTATTTTTAGAACCAATTATATTCCGTTCCCACAATCGATGAGAGTCTTTGTTTATTTGTATTGAATTCACATACATGGTATAACATAATAACGATTGCTAACGTTTTGCTCTTGTAAAATATGTAATTAAAGGACAGTTTATTATTCTACACCCGTCTCGGCTAATCACCGGACAGTCACCGCATTTTTCTTATATGATTTAGCAAAAACAGATTATGGTTTTGTCCTCCTTTATATTCATTCATTTTCACAAACGCGTTCGATATTAGTTAGCGTAAGCTATGCTATATATATAAATAAACATATTCTATAACGGTTTTTTACCATTCTGGCTATGAAAATGTTATGATAATAAAATAGTAGGTTCACTAGCATGTCTCTTTCTAGTGGTCGCCTAGAGAATTACCACCTGGCAGACGGTATTCTATCGACAATAACCATTTGCAGTTTAATAAGTTCCGCACATTCCGGTAATGGCGCTAATGAAATAACTGTGTAACTTCAGTTTTCAATTATGAAATCAATTATAGTATGAATTATTTAAATTTCATAATATGTTTATTGAAATTATTATCATTAGTCTCTCTTTCACATCTATAGGCATTCCAAATAATAATTATATATTTTTATACAGTGTATTAATTAATAAAAAATATAATGCACAATCTCAGTACAAAATGTCAATATAACGTACACAGGATACTATTCTACACGTCGCTAGTCTAACACAAGCCGCGCAAGTGCAATACCGTAGGCCACGCTTACTAGCATGTCGTGAAGCGAATCATAAGTTTATCACCTGCTCAAATAATACCGCTTATAGCGCCTAAAAAAATTTTCACTTCAAAAAGTTGTGTTTTTTTTAAATATATTATAGGGGGCAAACGAACAGGTGGGTCACCTGATGGTAAGTGATCACCGCCGTCCATAGACACCAACAACACCAGCCTGTGTTTGAGGGACGGGGAGTGGGGGCAGGGAGAGGGGGAGGGGAGAGGGGTGGGGAGGTGGGTATCCGGAGCTCTCACTGACCAAACGAAACGCAAAGTGCAAGCACTGTTACTTCACGTCGGTTTTCTGTGAGAGGTTGGTAGTACTCCGGACGAGCCGACCCATTCATGCTGAAGCCAGTAATAGCTTCAGCGTGGCTCTACCACCTTCAGGAAGGAAGTATGTATATAAATATTTATGTATATATCGGAATAGTGCGAAATATTCACACACAAAGATACCATTGGAGACCAATAAGCAGAATAGAGATTTTATATTAAAAAGAACTTCTTCGCGTTCACGTCGTAAAGTTTTATATATCTGAGGATTCAATAAAGTCTAGTTTAAGTGTTAGTATGCGAGGTTGCACGTCCTACTAACTATGTTTCACATTGTGCGACCACTTCCATGTCCGTGCGGGCTATAAAAGATAAGAAAGAACAAAGATTACAAGACTTATAATGGGTTCCGTATATTTTTTGGTTTGTAATAAAATTTGGAATAAAAAAGTCATGCGTATGTCTTTCAAGTCATAACTCCTTTATTTAAATTACTAATGACCTTGTAAGAAGAATAAAGAAATGATTTTTTGGTATATAAAAAATCCAATATATAGTAGTCTAGTTAAGTATCCGTTACTCTTTTTGTTATGTTGAACAGGTACGGGCTTGACCACAATCTCACCTGATGATAAGTGACGATGATGCCGACGATGTATCGCGCTTACCCACTAGATGCCTGTTCACTCTACTCTTGAAAACTCCCAAGTTATAAGATGACAGGAAGACAGACGCCGGGAGTAAATTCCACTCCTTAACCGTACGTATAATAAATGTGGAAGCAAATCACTTCGTACGAATTACGGGAATATCAACTACGTAAGGATGGAAACTCTCACGGCGTCTAATCGTCCTTTGATGGAATGGGGTCGGTGGAATTATATTATGTAATTCCTCTGCCCACTCTCCAAAGTGTAACCTATAAAACACTGATAAACAAGCCACTTTTCGTATATGCTCTAAACTGAGCATTCTTGTCTCTCACAGCGCTTCATCACCGACAAGCCGACGAGCACGACGCACGACAACTCACTGCGAAAATTAGCCTTGCACGTAATTGCTTATTTAGAGATTGCTATTTAATTATAAATATAATAACTATATATAATACTATTATATATAATATAATAACTATTCGTATGGTGGTAGTATTTTTTTTAATGCTCGCCTGGTTATCACCCTCAAATAGGCAGTTTGTCACCTAGCAATTATAATTGTGACAGCTGCATTTAAAAGCTTTTCTAGGCTTAACGTCTTAACATTTTGGGGTAAGTCATCACTTAACATCAGGTCAGATTATGGTTAAACTCTAATAACATATACACAATAATAATAATAATAAAATATATATAAAGATAACGAAAAATATACTGGACTGATACCTAATAACATACGAGCATATAGGTAGATATAGAGCTTATACGACTTGTATTATAAGATAGAAATTTATACATTATGTTAGAGTAAAAGGTTGTAATAAATAAAAATTACAATAAAATTGTTCATTATCTACCAGAGTGTCAACAGGTAACGGTTTAATGTATACTTTTGTTTTACGCTTGCATTTAGATAAAAAAAAACTTTTTACAACCCTTAAAAAACTTTTTACAACCCTTAAAAAACAGCATTGTCTGATTTGGTGACCAAGTCAAGTTAAGCCTATTTAGGTAGGTGTTCGATAAACGTTATGTGCTTAACGAGCGTGCCCTAAGGGATCATAATGTTATCAGGAATTTAAAGAGCAGACAGCGTGAATACTTACCCAAAAGTAATATCATACAAAATATATTAATGACGAGAAATAATCAATAACATTGGTCTGCAACAAAATCCTCCTTCAAAAAATTATGTCATAAATATGACAATTTTGATGCTCTGAATCTATTCCCGATAGCAGATTTTTTCTATCACGTCTAGATTTTTCGATATGGATTTTTTTTTCAAAATATCATAAATTGAGTTTTTTCTTATTCGTTGTATGCATTCACATCGTATATATATATACGAAATAGGTTTATGTCGTAAGAGAAGGAAGGAAAGTACGGAAAACGATTTCTATGGAAGTACATATAAGCCAGCACAG
Organism: Antheraea yamamai; assembly: GCA_036509395.1. Taxonomy (NCBI): domain Eukaryota; kingdom Metazoa; phylum Arthropoda; class Insecta; order Lepidoptera; family Saturniidae; genus Antheraea; species Antheraea yamamai. The sequence goes on from AP028451.1 coordinate 5,212,732, forward strand.
TATTTACTGTGACTTTACAACAATTAGTTGAAAACTTGTCTTTTAATAGTTTACGTTCTATATCAAATAATTTAGTGAGTTTTGCACAAAATTCATACTATATGTATATTTTTTTAAAGTATTTTATGTTTAACTTATCCATTTTTCTATGAGCAGGCATAATAAATATAAAATAGATTTTTTTAATGAATTCCATTCATTTTTAGGTTATGAAATGCCGCGCACTTGTAAGAACTCTACAGACTGTTCTTAGAGAGCTATGACAGATAACGTTTTTAATTCGAAGTTGAACAAAGCTGAAAAAATCTTGAATGGCTATTGAAAAAGTGTGTGATAATTCTCTTGGTACCTAATACAAAAGCTTACAACTACCGACAAAACATTCGAGAGATTCTTTCTGCTTATAAAGCTTAAGGATGCAATATTTCACTCATAATTAATTTTTTGGACTCGCATGTAGATTTTTCGGAAAATCTCTTTGTCGTATCAGATGAGCATGGTGAAAGGTTTCCTAAAGATATTATGCATATTTAAAGACGCTACAGTGGAAAATAGTCAACAGCAATGCTTGCTGACTTTTGTTGGTCTATTCGCCGAGAAACTTCCATGGAAACTATGGAAAGAAAAAAAACTACAAAATAACTTGAATTATATTACCGTAATGAGATAAATATACTGGTATTTCTATAACTTGTGACTGTAAAATTACCATTTTTCGCTGTAGAACTTAGACCGTAATCTTTCTTCACTTTCTTGTAATTGTTGCTACTTTGATAATACGTTTTTTAATGAAATGGACATTGTATTTACAATCTATGTTCTGTATTTATATGCATGTTAAATTCCGTATTTAGAGCACCAACTATAATGTTATCATGCATGAAAACAATTTTTAATGCAGACCAGTGTAATCAACGCATATAACATTATGAGAAAACACTTATTTACACATTTAATTAATTTTGAAGAATCGCTTACACTCTAGATAACAACCCAAAAAATACAATATTACGCGAAACCTTTAATTATAGATTGCTATACCTTGGGATTGTATTAGAACGGCTCGTAGTCATATATTTGTTTCCAGTGATTAATCTTGCTAGACACTAGATATTTTCTTTCATCAACTTTAAATGCATACAATTTTTGTGCAAATTCAGATACTAAATAAAAAATAATCAACTGAACCAACGTACAAATAAACAAGGTTATCGTTTATAAGTATAGGAAAATATTTGACGCCATTTAAAAACCAATTCAATATCTTCCACTTCGTTTTTTATATTTCCTTGCGGAACCCATATTATCGCAACGTCGCTCGAAATTGCAACAGGAAATGCGCATTCAGTTTTTTAACACTATTATCGAGTTAAGTACAACGTTGATTTTGTAGGCGGTAATTTTTGTGTTTTTATTATTACTAGCGACTTACCCCGGCTTCGCATGGCTGCAATGCTACTAATATGGTGTCATAAATATTCAAACGATTTGGATACATTTTTGGCGCTTTGCTGTTTAGAGTTCATCAAAGTTGTAGAAGCTGTGTAGAAATCTTTACATAAACAACTTGTTTTTTAACGCACGTAAATTTTTTCCATAATATAATGACTGTTTATTTATTTTATTACATAAATATTCATATTTATTAAATACAAAATACAAAAATTCAACTAGGCGCAGGCACGGTGTATTTAGCAGCATTTATCAAAGGACGTTAGGTCGTCGGCGCGTGCCACGTAACACTAGTAGAACAAGTGGCCTACATTTGAATCTTATTTTTATACCGATAGGGTTGCAAATGTTCGTGTTTCGCGTCGCCACGTGTCGCCAAGCCAACAATCAGGGCTACCCGCGCCTATAAATGTTTCACATCAAAATCGGTCCAACCGTTTCGGAGGAGTTGGAACAAAACACCGTGACACGAGATTTTTATATATAAGATTAAATTCACGTATGATACAGGTCAGTCAATCTTACAAAAGAAATTATCTCAATGACAGTCAAAATGTACCCAAAATCCGTTGAGTAGTTTAGAAGAATTAAGGAAACACACAAACAATCGCGAAAAGTAAGTGTCACTTGCTACTTCGTCGAAACATTTTTGTGCAGTGCAAAGGCGCTTGTGGGGTGCAAGCGGTACTAGACACTGCTTATTAGTTTATTACATTTGCTCAGAACCATTACTTTTCTAAAAAAAGTCTTAATTACTGCTATATAACATCTGCTAAATGCCAGTGAAAGTCCCGTCGAAATCAGTCCAACCGTTTCGGAGTTTAACCAGAACAAAAGACACCCAAAAAATTTCTTTAGGCGCGACTAGGAGGTAACTGGACAACAATGCAACGGAAGTCCGTTACGGCAATATGGCGTCACGTTTCTGTACCATCCGGTTTTTAAATATTTTGGATTTTTTAAATAAACAGTTTATAAAAAAAACATTCAAAAATGTTTTTGAAAAAAAGAATTAAAAAAATATTAAATTGAATAATAATAAAAATCATGTAATAAAATTAATTATGTATATACGGGCGTGCGACGATGCTGCCATCTGGTTTCAATATAAGTAACAAATTAAATCAAACCTTCATTATCTGTAGTGTCATCTATCAGCTAATTTGGAACTTACATAACACAGGAAATATTATTAACAACTCTTTGTTATAAAGTAAATAAAATATAGAAACGTACGTACAGATTAGTATCTTATAACCCCAAAGAAGTTTTACTTCCATCGCGTGTGACGGTTACACGCACTCATTTTTTTTTTGTTATAAGTACCGTATATATTGCCATATCCATTTAGTAAAAAACTGTTATTTTGCTATTACAAACAGATACTCGATTTTTATTTATCTGTATAGTTTGATCCAACCGTGTGTATCGAACGTACATATTATCAATTTGTATGCCACCCTAACGCACACCGGTTTGAACTTTAGCTGACTTATTTTCCCCGAGATTCCCTGCTAAAGTCACGACACGAAGTTTCGCGACTTTTCTAATACCCCGAGGAACGCGGTCGCGTTTGTCACTTGTTTTCTTGGAGATAAACCCCGTCGGAATGCATATGAAAAGATTAGCAGAGAAAGTTCGAAATAGCGAGTGCTTTTTGGTATTTCCAAGCGACGTCGCTTCAGAAATAAACACAATTATTTTACACACTATCTTCAGTGTGCGGTATCTCTTCATTGTCTAATTAGTCAGATAGCTAGACTAAATGTTACAAGCTAACTCAATTATAAGACGGACGTCGGTCAACGCAGACTATTCTTTTTATCACGCTTTTATTAGCTTCACCTGTATGTATGTATGTTTGTAACCGACCCCTTTAAGCTCGATTTTATCCTACTTTGAACGATCAGATTTAATTTAAACTTTACACACCTGTCAAAGGTCGATGACAATGCAATAATCCGAAAAAAAAGTTAAAAAAATTTAACTAAAAAATGAATAATAAATAATAGCTTAAAAAAACTAAAAAAACACGTTTTCATATAAAATCCAACTAAAAAACAGAAAATAAAATTAATAAATTTGGATTAAGAATAGTGTAAATTGGAAATAAATGTATATTTTTGTAAAAAGTGACAAAAAAATTATAAAAATAGTTCGGTCATGTACGGAAATAAGTAAGGACATAAATTAAGTTTTGTTATGAAAAAGTCGAAGATTAATAGCAACAATTGTATAATGAATATTTAGTTAATTTATAAATTACTTAGTAAAACAATCTTTGAGATGTTTCTCGTCATACTAAAAAAATATTATGGTATAGATCTATGACAGTAGGGAGCTCCTGTTCGTTTGCCATTGTTGGTAACGTAGATACGTCTATTTATTTCGGCTGTTGCGCGCCGACTGAGCGTGGTAATCTGAAGGTCATAGGGTGTACAATCCTCCTCAATCGTTTTAGCTGCTCTCAATAGTCAAGAGTTAATTTTTTTTTTATATCGTAGAATGCTAACGAACCGGTGGGCCACCTGATGTTATCACCACCGTCCATAGGGACTTGCAACACCAGGGGAGTTGCCAACCTGTGTTGTGGGGGGGTGGGGGTGGAGGGGAGGGGAGGTGGGCCTCCGGCGCTCACACTGACCGAACGAAACGCAACAGTGCAAGCACTTAATAATTAAGCATTTGTCTTTAATACAAAATGTGGTTAAAATATCATTATAGGAATTTATCTCATATAACATAATATATATTTATTAATCAATTTGTGTTCTGAGCATTAATATTCAACGCGATCAAACAGTTTTACGAGGATTGTAAGTCGCAGCGTATTTGCTGGTAAGAAGATAACATATCGACACCATTATAGAACAAAGTCGCATGTACAAAATCGCTACTTTTCAGGAGAGCATTTCAAAGATTTCGCAACAAACTTTTCACTGTAGCTTAATTGTTGAAATAAAATCAAACTAATAATTAGTTATACCAAGGATGTTAATTTAATTCTATACGTTATTAACAAGCAATGAACTTTGAGTTTGACTGGCTAAAGTTGATTAGATTCTAGCAGGAAATATCTTGTTCGGTACAAGCATACTTTGTTTAGACTTTGCATTTTTTACAAGATTAATAGATATAATTTGTGCGAGCTTTCTGATTCGACTTGTATTTGCGTCGTTAAAGTGTCGTTGGGATTTGTTCGCGCTGTCGTCGCCGCTCTCTCGCCAACCGCTCGCACCTCCTTTGGCTCCGGCTGCATCACACCTCTCACGAGGGCGTGGATTGGCCCACACGTACAGCGGGATACTTGAAGCGGCGTAGACAATTTAGATAATTGAAACACATCCCATAGATATTTAAGATACAGCACTTATTTCTTATAAAATAGTGAAACCATTATTTTACAAGAACTAACTAACATACATGAGCTAAATCCAATTTTAGCCGTTCCTAATATTTTACGTTGTCTTTCAAGTGTGTCTGTCTTTGTGCAAAATGTATGTAAAATATGAAGAACATAAAAAAACTAAAAACTTTATGAACGACAAAATTTGAACTTCGTTATCGGTGTATAAATACTGGAAATTAAAAAAAAATAAACATGTAATATACACGATTAAACTTGGATTTTGCTGATTTTGAAATATAACGACTATCGACCTTTTTATTTTAACCAGGGGAAATCCTACATGGGATACACCTCCCACTGCCAGGGGATAGCGAGAGGGTTATATCGGACTCCTACCGGCTAAAACCCCTGGGCCACTAGGCGCGTAAGATGACCAGAGTTACAGGTGCGCGACAAGCATACTTCCACTAACATTGGTCACGCGCTTGAGGCTACCCGAAGATGTTGATACGGGGACTCTCACCTCTGGGAGATGTTGTGTTTCTCTCCCTTGCTTCATTCAAAAGCAACGGCGAACCGTGCTCCTCCATTACGGGACCATGGAAACAAGCGGTGAAAGAGACCTCCACCACGCCTCCTTCCTCAACCGACTCTCCCACGGCGAAGAGCAGGAGCATCGGTCGATCTTTCCCTCTCACGTTCGGCGTCCTCTTTTTTTGTCATGACACACTCACAAAAAGTGAGAACATCGACCTGCTCCAAATTCGCACAGACGAATTATGTACGAATGAGACATCATAAGGTATTTAAGCGCTTTAGATCAAAATCAAAATATGCTTTATTTAATTTAGACCCCGAGAAGGCACTTATAAATGTCACACCTACCACCGGTTCGGAAAACACCTCAGTTATCGAGAAAAAGCGGCAAGCAACTGAATGGGCTACATCTTTTTAACATATACTTAGCCTGGCCATAAATACTGTTACAATTAAAAATAAACAAAATATTACAATTTGAATTTGGAATCTGTCATTTTTATATGATTATTCATTGAGTTTTCTCCTTTTTGCGCCAATACATTGTACAATATTTTGCGATATTAAAATGGAGTGGGGTGATAAAGAGAACCGAATCGCTGTGATTTCATTACATAAAGTAGGTATGGAGCCAAACGCAATATTTAAAACTCTCCTTACGCTTGGTATTAGTAAAATGTTTGTGTAACGGGCTATTAATAGGTACAATGAGACCTCCTCTGTTTGTGACAGAAAAATATCTAGCCGTCCACGTAGTGTTCGTACAAAAAAGGTGGTCAAAGCAGTAAGGGAAAGAATTCGAAGAAATCCTGTCCGAAAGTAAAAGATTTTATTTTGGGAGATGAAGATAGCACCTAGAACCATGTCGCGTATTTTAAAAGATGACTTAGGACTTGCATCCTATAAGAGACGTACTGGTCATTTCTTAACTGATAATTTAAAAAAGAATAGGGTGGTAAAATCGAAACAACTGCTGAAGCGGTACGCAAAGGGAGGTAACAGAAAAAAATAGTTTACGGATGAGAAATTCTTTGCAATTGAGCAACATTTTAACAAACAAAATGACCGTATTTATGCTCAAAGCTCTAAGGAAGCTTCCCAATTAGTCGACAGAAGGCAACGTGGGCACTATCCGACTTCAGTGATGGTTTGGTGGGGTATTTTAGCTATGAATGAGTGACTGCGCCATACTTTTGTGAGAAAGGTATCAAAACATCGGCACAAGTGTATCAAGATACCATTCTTGAGAAGGTAGTGAAGCCCGTTAACAACACCATGTTCAATAACCAATAATGGTCCTTCCAGCAAGACTCGGCGCCGGGTCATAAAGCTCGGTCTACGCAGTCTTGGTTGGAAACAAACGCTTCGGACTTCATCAGAGCTGAAGACTGGCCGTCGTCTAGTTCTGATCTTAATCCGCTGGATTATGATTTATGGTCAGTTTTAGAGAGTACGGTTTGCTCTAAACGCCATGAACTTGGAGTTCCTAAAACAATCCGTACGATTGGCAGTGAAGAATTTTCCCATGAAAAGAGTGCGTGCTTCTATTGATAACTGGCCTCAACGTTTAAAGGACTGTATTGCAGCCAATGGAGACCACTTCGAATAAACTCTTTATATTTTAAATTGTTTTATATTTATGTATTAAACGAACACACTGTAAAAGTAATAAATGTTATTTGCAATAGAAAATATTTTTTTTCTTTGTTACAGTATTTATGGCAAGACTAGGTATATATATAATACTAGCGGTCTCGGCGGACGTTATCCTGCCTTGATACTGAAAAAGAAAAACTAAAATTCAACAGCAGCGCCACCTACCGGGTTCAATTGTGAATCTAAACCATTCTCGGATCCACTCGAACACGCACACAAAATTTCAACAAAATCGGCCCAGACGTTTAAGAGGAGCTCAGTGACATACACACGTACAGAAGAAATTTATATATATATAATATATAGTATACATTACACATCACAATCGTTTTTAGTGGACAGAGATGAGTCTATTCCAGACGTCACCATCGTTCACATATTGATCCACTCTAATAGCCTTTTGACACCAAAAACCCGCTTGACATGGCGCTTAAACTCACAATCCGGCAAATCGGTAATATCATTTGGGACTTTGTTGTAAAATCTAATAGTATTCCCTCAAAAACTGTTACTGGTTTTATTAAGTCTGAAATTTGGGACAACCAGTTTGTCACAGTTTCTCTTATTTAGATCATGCCGGTTTACGAAATCTAGCTTTTCAAGTTTCTTGCCGACCCACTTTTCTGCGCTCAGCGAATATGCAGTAAAAAAAAGTGTTTTCAGTAAAGCTAAATACACAGTCGATTAGCCAAAGGGTGTTGAGGGTCAGAATAAATAATTGTACAACGAAGTATCCTAACCTCACTCTAATTACCTTTTAATTATGATTTAAGCGTTTACACTTCAAAAACAGAACCCAAAAACTGTTACCCAAAGGGAACATCGTTAACAGGTAACAGATTAATCAAAAAGCTGTTAAAATTAACCGGGCCCGCGTTTTTGTTAATTATCAGTGGAATTAATGTTTCATCAAACAAGACTTGTCAGAAAGAAAAAAACGTAAATTATTTAAAAAAATGAGTTTTACAACCTTTCTCGTTTTTTATGGTAATCCTTTTTATCCCAGACTAACTGATACCTCTAACCTCGTTTAACTTAACAATATATTAAAGTACAAAACAATAATTAGTTGTAACACACCGCCTGTCACACTTCTTCAGGTCAAGTTAAACACCCATCGCTGATCGCTTAGTGATTATAAAAATTTGATAACTAATAAGTTTATATATAATGAAGACATCGTGATATTCTATCGAGACAAGGACCAAGCCTCCTGGAAATAAAGCACAAATATAGGGCGTATCGTTAAGATACACCATAGAAATACAACATTTGTATTGCAAGGAAACAGCTTAGATAAAAAGTTACAACCAAAGATGCGGTGTTTCCATACGGTCACCCACCCAAGTACCGACCGCGCTCGACGTTGCTTAACTTCACCGAAGTTCAAACCGGTGTTTTCAACACTCTACCTGACACAGTGTTTATCTCCATCACGTTTTGTCACACAAAAAAGTAACGGATCAGAATACAAAGCCAGAGGAAGATTCACTTCAAAAATTGGTCCAAATGTAACACTTCGTCTTAATTTAAAATAACTATATTTACGATCCAATCACAGCATACAAATGTGTCGTTACATTTCAAAATGAGTTAAATCCATTTTCAAGCTTTTTAAATTTCGTACATGTAAAATATGAAGATCATAAAAAAAAACTAAAAACCTTATTATGAACGGCAAAATTTGAACTTCGTCCTCGATGTATGAAAACTGGAAATATTTAAAAAAATAAACATGTCATATGAAAGACTAAAATTGGATTTAGTTCATTTTAAAATGTAACGACTCAAATATTACCTCTTATATATACACTCATCAAAAAAGTCTAAGCAACATGTACTAATTTAAATTTTAGGATGGTTCTTCACATTATAACGTTGTATTTTATTTTTAAAATAATATCTTTAGAGTTCTATGATGTAAAAATAACAGCTGTTGTCTTTATAAGTTCTTTTAATAACAGAAATGAACAATATTAAAATATACTGTAGAGAAACTAAGATACATAAGAAACTAAACTTTTTTCTTACAAAATGAAATTTCTAAAGAAAATGTATTTATTGTGAAAGAATAGAACAATTTAATACAAAGTATGGGCTCCTCTGCTATTCAGAACTTGTCGGCAACGATTATTCATTGAATGAATGAGACTGTTTATGTCATCTTGCGGTATTCGCTCCCAATGGAATTGTAGCAAATCCTTCAGCTGTTGGGTTGTTGTCGCTCCGTCCAAGTCCTTCAAAACACGTCTCTGGAGCATGTCCCATGCGTGCTCGATGGGGTTGAGATCTGGCGATTGTGCAGGCCAGGGCAATACCCGGATATTCTCCGTTGCAAAGTATTCACTGGTTCGCCGAGCTGTATGTGAACGCGCATTGTCATGCATTAACTTAAAATCGGAGCCAAAGGTTTGTGCAAATGGGTAGACATAAGGTCTGAGAATATCCTCAATGTAATTTTCAGCATTCATGTTTCCATTTACAAAAACGAGCTCAGTTCGCCTGTTCTTCATAATACCCGCCCATAACATAACTGTTGAGCCGCTGTATGGATGAACTTCCTGAACGCACCTGAGCCTTTCAGTATTTCCGGGCCGACGATACACTCGCACCCTTCTTGTATCAGGCTTAAACCCGAATCGCGACTCATCGGAAAACATAATTTTATCCCATTGTTCCTGGGTCCATGTTATGCGTTCTCTACACCATTCATATCGACGAGCGCGATTCCCGTGACGTATCGGTGGGCACCTGATTGGGCGTCGAGCTCGTAGGCCGTACTCATGCAGTCGATTTCGCACAGTTTGAGGACTTACATCAACACCACTTGAAATTTGTAGCCTCAAACTTATCTCTCGAGCGGTTAACATCGGCTGGCGTCTTGCAGTCAGTTGTATGTACCGGTCTTGCCGAGTGGTTGTACTCCTTTTACGGCCTGGATGCTGTTCAGCGGGTTCTCCTGTCTTATTGTAACGCTGCCAAAGACGACAAATAACACTTCTATGAGTGCCAAAATGTCGAGATACCTGAGATTGATTACTTCCCGCTTGCAACATCCCTACAGCTCTTTGCATTTCATCTGCCATCAAATGACGTCGCTTCATGACGTAAAGAATATCTAACAATTCAATTTTGTGGCTAACTTTATTTAAATGGTTGGTAAAATTATAAACTCAAGACTAAACGTAGCAATTAAAACGCACTTAAATTCAAACAAATTCGCAGTCATTTGAATTTTATGAAAAAACAAAACATAATCAAATTTTTTTTTACAACCAGCCAATATGTCATCAATAACAAAAAAGTTTACTTACCTACGCACTTTGTTTGAGTAAATACTTAGAAATTAATTAATATAAATGGTAAAATTTGTAATATCACGCATGTTGCTTAGACTTTTTTGATGTGTGTATAAAAAAGCTGAAATGGATGAAATGGCGAAAGATGTCTGGGTTAGCTTGTGACCCAGGAATGCTGTTGAAACTCAAGGGGAAGGTGTATAAAACTATTACAAGACCAGTCATTTTATACGCATTTGAATACTGGGCGACGAGAGAGACGGATGAGAGAAGACTACATGTGGCAGAGATACGAATGTTAGGGCGGTTGTGTGATGTAACTAGAATGAATAAGATTAGGAATGAATATATCACAGGAAGTTTGAAAATAGCACCAGTGACAGAGAAGTTAAGGAGTAATAGGTTAGCATGGTATGGGCATGTCATTAGAAGAGATGAAGACTATGTGACTAGAAAAGCTTTGAGTATGATTGTCGATGTATATAAGAGTAGAGGAAGATCGAAAGAGGTATGGATGGATTGTGTGAAAAATGATGTGTGCGTAGAGGTGTGAATACTGAGATGACATCTGATAGGCGAGAGTGGAAAAGGAAAACATGTTGTGCCGACCCTACTAGGTGGGATAAGGGTAAGAAGATGAGGATGATGATATTGTATAAAAAAAAGTATCCAACAATGAAAACAGTAAAGCCAAATCGGAACAGTAGTTTCTGAGAAAATCGCGGACATACAAACATATATACATACATACGGGTCGGATACAAAGCCCCTTTTTTTAAAGTCCTTAAAAAAATACATAGTGTTATGCCCTTAGGTTAACCAAAAGCCTAATGATAAATTACGTGTAACAATAGCTTCAGCCACACCTATATTCCTCCACTAGCTGATATCCGTGACTTTGTTCGAGTGAAATAGGTTTTATTTCATGTGACCGACGTATTATTTCTCGATACTTCGTGGTCTGTATTTTGTTTTAATTAAAAGTAGCTTCTACCCTCAGCCTCTCTCGCGTTACTATTTTATATATATCTTTTTCTGTATTGTATATGATGATTGATTTAGTGGTTGAGGTGTGAAAGCGTAACGAACAAACAAACATAATATTCGTATTTATACTATCGATAACAACGGTTTTTGGTACATTTGAAATTGATTAAGAGTAACTTCGTTTTACCGTATCAATATATACAATTAGTATACTTTAATCCGACTCAGTTCCTAAGATTCAAACCTATGTTCATCGACGCGGTGTCCGAACACGCTATCAAGTAAGCTGTCATCACTTCAAGAACTCTACAATTGTACAAGAAATGGTTTTTCATGGAAATGTTTTTATACTAATGTTACCTTAACTTGATAGTAGGTGGCGTTGCGTTACTGTTATTAAGTGAACTATTGTATTTTACATGAGTGAATTCGCATTGATTGCTAGCTTAATATTATTATGCATTATAGTAATTTTTCAACGATAGTTCGCGTGGTAATGTTTCTAATATTTCGATTATCGATACTGGTCTACTGTAATTTGCATTCGATCTTTAATTTTAAGTAATTATAAACATTTATTGTTAAGGATTAGCTTATATAACGTAGAAATATTATCGAGACCCGAAAAAACACCTACATCTGTACGTTAAAGACATATTGAACTATTAGCTGTGCCCGCGACTTCGTCCACGTGGAAACGGATGTATAAAACAGTGTTTAATAAAATCATCTGAATATATTTAGTCCATTTGCTTATCTACTTTTGCCTCGTACTTAACTCCAGCCGCTATTTAAAACACAATAATTTTTGATAGAGTAGACCGATTTTGATGAAACAAAGACTAAGTTACTCTCGAGGATATGCTTTATGATTTTCTTCATGAGGTTTTATCGTAAATTCAGTGCTTTAGCAGTGATGCGTGTTCATACAAACAGACAGACAGACATTTCTAAAAATGATTGAAACGTATTGTATTACTTATTCCTAGACACCGGCAATAATTTTTTTCACGAATATCCACAAAGTACAGACACGTTTGATTTACATTCTTATTATATGTATAGATTCTAAAATAATCTAGATTATTTCAATACATGATACGATGAGTCATCCCGGAAAAAGTCCGTACACCCATCGTTTTGTAATAATTAGAGCGCCACAGGGCTACAGTTTTATTTCAGACTAGCTGTGCCCGCGGCTTTGTCCACGGGGAAACTGATGTACAAAAAAATGATTAATAAAGTCATCTGAACGTATTTAATCCATTTGCTTATCTACTTTTCTCTCATACTTAAGTCACGGCGCGATTAAAATTACAATAACTTTTGATAGAGTGGACCGATTTTAATGAACCAAAGATTAAGTTACTTTCAAGGATATGCCTTATGATTTTCTTCACGAGATGTTATCGTGAACCCAGTGGTTTAGCAGTGATGCATGTTCATACAAACAGACAGACAGACAAACAGACAGACATTTCTAAAAATGATTGAAATGTATTATTACTACTTATTCCTGAACACAATTTTTTTCACGAAAATCGAAAAAGTACAGACACGTTCCACTTACATTCTTACTATATGTATAGAAGATATCGAAACGACTGCGAAGGATATCAAATGGATGAAATCTACAAACGGACGGGCACAGCATTGTGAGATGTATATGCAATTATATAATAGTGAAACAATGATGGCAACAAATGAAAAATGAGAAAACTGTGGTAAGGTGTTTGTAAAAACCTCTTTGATTTGTCTAATTAAAATTTATATAAAAAACAAGTAAAGAACATTCTATGTCATTCTTGGAAAAAACAGTGTAAGAATAAATGTCTTCAATATTGCAAATATATTATTTTACTTGTAAAATCGGCTAGTGACATAGTAATCGAACCTGAACCCAATAGTGTTTTAGACCACATGCTCATTTAATAGCTCAAATGGTAATAATACCTATAAAGTAGATAAAAAATATAAAATTGAGAAGCTGTTTGAATGAAATACAATCTTATTCTCAACACTATGACTTACCCCACAGTTAAATTATCGTTTTTTATAACACTGAAATAACTTTTTATTTAAGAAAAATTACTTAAGTTATAGTTTATTCTTCATTGCTATGGATTACTACATTTAAGTAATATTTTTACTAACCAAATGTAAATTATAATACGTTTTAAGTGGCTTAAATTAGCTGTAACCTATGTCTGGTTTATATGCACAACGATAAGGAAGAAGGACAATAACAAATAACTCATTCGAATGTACACGTCATGTAGGAGGTGTCTATTTCCTAAATACATATAATACGACAAGTACACGTACTAATTAGGTAAATTAGCAAAGGGATGATTAATTACGTAGGCCGTGCCCAGTTCACACATATGAAAAAGATTTAACATAACGAAAATATTTTTAATTTAAAAAAAATATATATATTATTATAGGTACATAAAATGTCATAGAAAAGCTGAAAAAAAAACACAAACTAAACGTATGATCAAATATGTATTAGAAATCCTGTATCTATCAGTAAATATTTCATCAAACAAAAAACAGATATTTCAATTTTATTTATATGCCTAGATGTAAATATCTTAACAGTTTCGCATAAGCGAAGTTTCATGAGCATTAAAATAGATAACATTTCCTCGCAAACGAATTCAAAGGCCAAACATTTTTTTTCTTTCCGTTACCGTAGAAGTGCGCTTTCAGTTAAAAACACATCGAGTCCGGCGAGCAAAACATTCTGGCAGCGCAACAATTTGTGCGGAGGTCGATCTGTCTGGCCGCCATTTTGCGGTGAAAGACTAATGGGTTTCATACGCTGAGTGGATTGTGATCACCTAGCAAATAAATCTAATACATTTAGACATATGCACCGCTACTATAAGGTGAGATGCACATGAAAATATTTTTTTCATAAACTAAAAGCAAAACTGTATATTACTACATATTATAATACGATGTCCTCCACCACATCTGTCTGTCTGTTCGCGATAAACTCAAAAACTACTATGCGAAATGTGATGTGTTTTTCATTAATAAATAGGGTGATTCAGTTTGGTATATAATTTGTCAAGATTTTGTGTAAATTGGTTGAATAAATATTGAAAGTGTCGGAAAAAATCAAGCCGCCTAGGAGTTTTCGTCGAAAATGCCGCCTAATTCCTCTGAGATATAACAAAATATTTGAGATAATTAAGAAACGCAGACGAAGTCGCAGTAATCATCTAGTATGTATATATTATATGTGGAATCGTATATATATGTGAGCGTTATAATACACGCTTAGATTTTTTTTAAATTGATAAGTATATTTGTTCAATGTTTTGACTTGAGTAACTACCTTTTGCCCTCAGATTCATTCGTGTTAATGTAGATACTATCCGACCCTCAGGAAAGTTTATTTTTCTGGATAAAAGGTACCCTATGACCTTTCCGTAACCGTAACAACGTGTATGCAAAATTTTATAATGATCGGTTTGGTAGTTAGGGTGGAAAAGTATAAAAAAATGTCGAAGCAGTCATAAGGGCTACCGACGGAATTTTTTTGAATTTTTAAATTAATGATAGTGTGAATGACAGTATTTAAATTTTAGCATTTGTTTATTGAAATTATTAACATTAGTGTCGTTTTCATATCTATTAACACTCGGAACAATAATTATATACATTTTTATAAAGTCTATTAATCAATCAAACGTATGATGTATTACAAAATATCAATATTAGATGTATACAGTAAATGCAATAAGGCCGGTCACGCTTACTAGCATGACATGACGCGAAAATATAAATGTATCTCCTGCCAAAGATACTGCTCAACGCGCCTAAAGAAGTTATTCACTACAAAGACAAACAATCATCCACATCATCACCACATAGTATAAAACAAAGTCGCTTTCTCTGTCCCTATATCCCTATGTATGCTTAAATCTTTAAAACTACGCAACGGATTTTGATGTGGTTTTTTTAATAGATAGAGTGATTGAAGAGGAAGGTTTATATCTATAATAACATCCATTAAATAGTGGAGAAATACTGTTATTTTTGAGGTTTCTAATGTGATATTGTAAATAATTACATTTTTTCCGCTTACATTGCAAGAAACGCAGGCGGGCCACGGGCAGTAATGAATAAATCAAAACTACTGGATCGATTTTAATCATTTTTTTCTGTGAATGACATAGGCTATATATTTTATACCCGTGCGAAGCCGGAGCGGGCCGCTAGTGTAGAATATTATATAGTTAGCTGGATATCACTTTCTTCTTTAGCATCTTTTTTAGCAGCGAAACTTTATACTAATTTCACAACAATATCTTCTGACAACGTAACGAAATCTTCTGCTACTTACAATTCCAATTATATATGTATTGTATACACATATATACTTGTGAAGTCCATAGTACGCGAACTATTTAACCGTATCTAGTTCTTCATAACATAAGAAGTAACTGGAATTATTATAGTGCATATGTATTCTGAATCTGTATATTGTAAGATAACTTAAAATATTCGAGATATATTTTATTTAAGCTTTAGTAGGTGGTAGAGCCACGATGAAGCTATTACTAATTTCAGCATGAATGGGTAGGCTCGCCCGGGATAGTACCACACTCTCATAGAAAATCGACGTGAAGTTACAGTGCCAGCAATGTTGCGTTTCGTTCGGTCAGTGAGAGCGCCGGAGGCCCACCTCTCCTCTCTCCCTTCCCTCCCTCCCTTTCTCCCAAACACAGGCTGGCAACGCACTTTCGACCCCCCTAGTATTGTTAGTGTCTATGGACGGTGGTGATCACTTAACATCAGGTGACCCATCTGTTCGTTTGCCTGCAATGACATAAAAAAAACGGTGTTGTTGTCCTACCATAGCGTCAAAAAACACGATCCAGAATAGTACAGAGACATTTTGTTGAATGGCAATATTTTGACAAAACTTCAGCATCTTGTAATGTAATTGTTCAGTTCTTGTATTCTGCCATACATATGATATGGTAAACCCGTAACAGTGATTTTCTTATGTTTTGGCACATTTCAGGACCATCCAGCTCCCGAGAGGCCCTCAAACAATCATGAGAATCAATATTGATTTTGGATTTACTTACTATCAAGCACAGTGCAGACACTTTTTCGTGCTGACATCTTGATTTTTTAAATTAGTATATATAATACAAATGAGGTATCTGTATGTAATATCAAAATAACGTTCACTAACAGGATACCCTTTAAAAACTAATTTAGACTATTTCATACTAGACTAGCTGTTACCCGCAGCTGCTTACGTAATTCTATATCCAAAACGGTTGTACCGATTTTCACTAGATTTTCACTGACAGCTATCTGACCTTATAAAAAGTAATTTAAACTATTGTATTTTATCTTAGCTATTACGCGTGACTTCGTCCGCAGTGCTGTCACCAAAACGGTTGGACCAATTTTCACGAGACTTTCGCTGGAAGATATCTAACCTAACAAGGAGTTACTTAAACTATTTTAGACTGTTACCCGCGACTTACGACTCCAGCGGAATATCCGAAATGTTTTTCATTACTTTCTTACATAGTGTAAATGAGCACTGAGGGAGTTATATTATGGGTTAAAGTTCCAAATATATTGGATATGGTACATCCCATTCGACACAATTTTAGTATTGACATATCTAATATACACGTTGCATGCTATAGTAGGTGGCGTGAGTGTCGTACTTACAAACGTTTTTGAAAGAGCATTTCTGGAATTGTACATCTTCTCACAATTTTTTTTTTTAAATAGAATTTTAAAAACGCGTATGGAGTCGTGGCTTTTAGTTAGTATATTATAAGTATAGCAATGTATGACATTGTGGTCTAACATGGTAAGTACGCTAAACTTAGACAGGGACTGGACCTCAAGTGCAGCTGCCGGAACACACTTAAGGGTATTTAAGCAGACGCACTCAGAAAAGCCCCACCATTATGCTATGGTTTCATTACCATCTTTTCTTTCGTCGAAAGCTCCAACTAACTCGGAAGGATATGAGCGAAGTCAATCGATACATTGTTCGAACACGCCGTAAACAAAGCCATTATCACTTACATCGACTACTACGAAGTAATATTGAAGCAGGACCAACATTAAAGTTCGGCAATACATTCTTATGTCATTCACACAATACCGGTAAAAAGTTTTTTTTTATATCATAGGAGGCAAGCGGACAGATGGGTCAACTGATGTTAAGTGATCACCACCATCCATAGACACTTGCAACACCAGGGGAATTGCAAATGCGTTGCCAACCTGTCTTGAGGGAAAGGGGAAGTAAGGGAAGGGGGGAGGGGAGGGGAGGTGGGCCTCCGGCGCTCTCACTAACCGAACGAAACGCAACAATACAAGCACTGTTACTTCACGTCGGTTTTCTGTGAGAGGGTGGTACTAACCCGATCAAGCCGACCCATTCATGCTGAAACCAGTAATAATAGCTTCAGCGTGGCTCTACCACCTAGTCCTAGTTAAATCCAGTGCACCATAAGGTTTCAGTGAATAGGTGTCTCATACCACCCAGAGCTGGGGCTCATTAAAAGCATTTTAACTATGTCGTCACTTAACATAAGGTGAGGTAATTGATAGACGCTAGCAAACATTACATTAGAAAGAAAAAAATGTCAATAGTAGGCATCAAGGAAACGCAAAGAAAGTCAATTAAGACGGACAAGAGATCTTTTCATCGTCCCATCAGCTCTTGTCCGTTGAACACAATGATAAAATAAGACGTTACAATGAATAAAGGACTAGCCGGGGATAAAATATAACACAGATGCCCCTAACGATGGCAGTTGCTAAGAAAAAATGACAGGTTTTATCTGTAATGGAGCTCACGCATATCTTCATTAAGATTGAGGCGCGAACATTTTTTCGGCTTACAGTGTACTCGAGACCGTCAGTGTTTGTTTTTTTCTTAAGACAAGAACTTACAATTGCCTTGGTCTATATTGTTGTCTTTATGTTCTTCAATTAAGGCTATATGTCTTCCGCGTCAATATATCACTGAACAGTGAAATTTGTTGCATATCTACGATTATAGAACTCTGTGTTATTGTTTTGTTAAATTTCATTATTTTGTGACTGTTTTTAGGAATTCGTTCGAGCATCTGCATCTATATCGGCCGGAGCGAGACCTTTTAAGATGTCTTTATCAGAATTCGTTTAAATAAATGTTCCACATACTCACATGTTTCCATATTCCTTCGTATTGGCGCCATCGCCTATGGTGCACACCGTAGATTTTATTGCATTCGTTCGACGTTAACATTATTTTACAAAACTTATTTCAAATACATTATAACTTTTTTTTTATATCATAATAGGCAAACGAACAGGCGGGTCACCTGATGGCAAGTGATCACCGCCGTCCATAGACACTTGCAACACCAGGGGAGTCGCAAGTTCATTGCCAGCCTGCGTTTGGGGGAAGGGAAAGTAGGAGGGGGAGAGAAGAGGGGATAGGTGAGAGGAGTGAGAAGGGGAGGTGGGCCTCCGGCGCTCTCACTGTCCGAACGAAACGCAACATTGCAAGCACTGCTACTTCACGTCGGTGTTCTGTGAAAGGGTGGTACCCCGAGCGAGCCGACGCATTCATGCTAAAACCAGTAATAGCTTCAGCATGGCTCTACCACCTACAAAATATAACTTCGGACAATTCTTACAACTATCGAATTACAGTAAATGGCTCGCCATCCGTAGTATGCTTATGTGTTACTTCATACATAAATAAGCAATTTTTTTTTCGATTCGATTTGTTTTTATATTTATTTTTTTACCAAACTTCTTATTTTCGCAAAGAGGTCATTTGGTATTGGTAATATAAAGGGAGAGAGGGGTGATCGCAATTTGATACGATTCAGTACACACTGCTTTGACGTGTTGCATGGGCATAATATTAAATCACCAAGATTTGTTAGTCCTGATATAGGTACAAGTCAGAGAGTCGGGGTTATTCCAAAATGATTTAGATGCAGGTAAGAGAGTCGTGGTAATTTCAAAGTCCGTTAAGCGTCCATTTTATATTACTAACATAGGAATAGCTCACTACTAGGCAAAGTTTTCTTTCCTTAGATAATTACGCGAATAATTGTCACGTAAGTCCACAATGCCTGGCGGTAGGGCTTTTTGCTTGCCCATCTCGCTAACTACCACTCTGAACTTGAAAATTTGTTACCGCATACCTACATACATGTGTATTCCGGCAGCTGCATTTGAGAACCAGTCCCCGTCTTATTAACGTGTTCAACATCTTGGACCGTATCATTTAATCTTAGGTGATATTATGGGCAAACACTAAAACATTCAAGTATTAAAAAAACAATAATTTTACTTGCATTACATAGATTCAGCAGCATGCTCGATTGCCACCAGACAAAGTAATAATCAAACGCAAGGCTGTAGTAAAATAAAATAAGTGGGAAAATAAAATCAAATCTAACGGCCAGTTCACACGGTATAAGTTCCTTGGTATATCTGGTCCGAACCATCTGAAAATTGAACTGTCAGTAGCAGTATTTGGATATCGTCCAACTGGCCGTGTTGGAAATCGATGCTCTCAAAATCTTTCATCACAGTTTCTCTGTGTTGGAATAGGTTGAGACATTTTATTTTTATTTTAAACCTTTGTCTCTTGATCAGCTTGGATTTATCGATTACAGCAAAATTCAAGAGTGGCACTGTTTACATTACTGTCACGCTAATTTTCTCGAGTGCATATGCAAGCAATTACAGGTTTAATCACCACACCATAACGTCTACCAACGTACTATCTAAATAAATAGAATGATAGACGTTTAAGGTTGTATGTACATCACTCAAAAACTACGGGACAAACTTCGAACAATTACTTTTTTATTTTTCTTTACATACAAATAGATTTGCTTGTTTAGAAAAATAATTACCACGATAGCTTCATTTAACGTATAGTTATAAAAGTTTAAAGAAACTAAGATTTTATAAGCACATCACGTTAACCGATGTGTGTTTGCTTGCTGTGGAAACGTTGAATTCAAAATATAAAATTCAGATTATGTATCAACTAGAATATAAAGTAACAAACGAACAGATAAACCTTTCTTTATAGATTTACTCGTTGGCAGATTATAATAAAAACATGCTACGTACAAAGAGGTACATGTTGATTGCTTGATTATGAGTGATACTCTGAACTTGCAATTTTAAAGCCAATCTATACAAATAAACAAATTCGAAGTATCCATTAAAAATATCAAAATCACATCTTTTTTTAGTAAATGGATATGAAAGTATATTTCTAACTCAAAAATAAAACATTTTTTAATATTTTTTTTTAATTTAATTATGCCTGTACGTCCGGGCAACTTTTTGAAACGGTTACTAAGATTTTGATAGGACTGGCAGGCAACTGATATAATAAAGAATAACTTGGGTTACGTTTGTTTAAAAAAAAGAGTTCCATTCAAATGCCATCTTTTATAAAGATACAGAAGAGTGGTAGTATTCAAATATTTCGGCTATCGCTTAGCTTCTGCGAAATCATATATAATTAGACTTTTGGAATTAAAAAGTCAAAATAAAAACAATCAGGTATCTGTATTTTGTATTTAAGTTTTGTATCCCTAACAAACCAGTAGTAAATACAATACGACAAACTTATTCAAAACAATAGCTTGGAATTACAACAAACCTAAAGACCCTTTTGTGCTAAACACAGTATTTTACGCAACGGCCGCTTCTCTATGGACGGAACGTTGAATAAAACATGAATTTATCTAGTTCTCTTAATAAGTAATGGTACGGTTCTCTTAAACCATGTTTAAAGTAAAACTATGTTTAAAATGAAAATATGAATTTCGATTTATTTTTACAATACGCTTAAAAAAAAATACCCACCTGCAAATCTCTCGACAATGGAATAATATACCGATTGACCCTAAAACACAACACAATAAGAAGAGACGTTGTGTCGGGATACCACCACGTACATAACTGATGATAATGTTAGTGCATCGTAGTAGTTCGTTAGTACGAATATAATTACGAATTATTTTCAGACGTGTGAACGGTCCGACGATCCGGGCGAGAATAATCCCCTCTCCTTTTTTTGTAAACCCACCAAACTTTTTGGGCGACCGTATGAGACAAAGTTAGGCGTATGGTAACAAGCCCAAATGTACCAAAGTCGATAAATCTCGATTTGAACTGTTCCCTTGAAGCTCATAAGTGAATAAAAAATATTATTACATAGTCAATCATTTACGTTACCACAATTTCTAACTTTCCGTCTTCCAGTAATATCTTTTTTTTAAATACAAAATCGGAAGTAAAATTAAAAAAAAAAATTAGTAATTCAGACGATCGTTTTTTTTTCTCTTTTATATAAAAAACGTAGCTTATAATGCACATAAATATACAAGAACTTTTATAATGTGAACTGCATTTGTTAAGAAGATAGACCGGTTAATGTACGCATAATGCACCGAGGTCTAGCGCTTGCCTAAGTAGGTTCAATTGTCAGATATCGCATCAAAGTGCTTTGATATTAGCATATGTCATCTTGTTTGAAATTCTGTAAGCTATGACAATGATGCAGCGTAAGGATTATTGAAATAAATAAGTATACATCTCAATAGAAATATTAGTAGAAAGTAGTACCTAATAGCTAAGAATTTTGTGACAACGAAAGGTAACTAATAGCACCATTATTTAGTTGCGTGAAGAATTACTTCTACTTCGAATGAATTGTTTCATTTGTTATTGTTTTAGTTATTGTTTTGACCTCGCGTTGATATTGTGAAACTTACAAGGCACTTGTAGGTATATTATAAATAGCCACTTATATATATAGTCGCCCTTTCACTTTTTTTGTCGAACGGACTACGCTATTGACCTAGCAACATCTTAACAGCTTCACCGGACTATGAGGATCATACGAAACTATACTGTATTAGATAAGTTTTATATGTAAAACTATATTGGTGTCTCTAAGAACTGATGCGGCAAAAAATATCACATGAAATATAGAAAAAATATATCCCGTTACCTACCTTGCCACCGGTTCGAAGCGGAACACGAAAACATGTGGGCATTTCGAGAGAAATGTTTTGAGAAACAATTAATAATACGTTTTTAACCAGTCATAGCATATTTTTCTTGTTCACTCCAGAAATGTATAATAAAAATGCCTATAGAAGAGTCCGCGATGATATATGACTATATCTTAAGGGTAGGTCCTATCCTAACACTATACTATATTTATTTTATTTTTTACATATAAAAAATCGGTTATTTGTGATGCTACTTTGACAAAAATATAATTAATATTTATCCAGTTAAATACTCCAGTTAACTTGGACATATAATGTAGATCAAAACAGCCTTTTATATAAATTCAATGAGTCTACCAGTTTTCCATAACACAGCGAAATTGTAATTTATCAGTTTTTTTTTTAAATTTCGAAATTATCTTGAGAAGAAACCAAAAATAAAGGTATAGACAAAGTTCTTATGCCCAATAAATTCATATTCACTCTTCGCTTGAACAACGTTTTAGGAAAGAAAAACGCAAATGGATTCCACTTCTTAACTATTCTCACAACATATCCACAAATAAATAAAATTTCAAACACATTACCAATTTAAAAAGTTATGATCAAACATAGTGTCAAGAAGGTTTCATTATCAAGATATAGATAGGTCAGAATGTAGGGTGGAACGTGACTTGAACTATAGCCATGTTTGAAAATAACTATTAACCTGTACATATATTAAAAATAATCTATACTATACTATATATACTATACTATACTATATATACTGATATTATAAAGCTGAATACCAGGAACTTACTCGTCCGATATGTTGAAAAATTATTTCAGTGCTAGCTCATTTATCGAAGAAGGCTATAAGCTATATTTCATCACGCTAATAGGAGCGGATCACCAATGAAAAACCATCGGCTGAGTGCCTTAAGCGCTCGCCTTAGTAGTCCGGTGAAGCTGTTAAGACCTTGCATGGTCAATAGCGTAGTCAGTTCGAAAAAAAAAAAAAAAACCAATGAAAAATGTTTCAAATTAGGGTTTTTTCCTTTTGATGGCTTCCGCTGCGTGTTAGTATGTGCCCAAAGTAACTATTCAACACAGACGAAGTCGCGGGCAGAAGCTAATACTATTATATATTGTCGATCTCGACAGCTCAACTGTTTTTCAATTCAATAGTAGTGATTAATTTCTGGGCATAAACTGAACAAAATGTTTTCGTCATGTAAAACCTAAAAAAGGGCTAAATTAACTCGACCTTATTCTTAATTAATTTATCTTGTATACGGGCATTGCTGCTCCGTGACTTAGAATTCCCTTCACGTGCGGTTCGCGTGCTAATGACAGCGCCCATTAGTCCGCAACATTCTCTGTCTTGTAATATGATTACTGCCGTGTGTAGACAAATTAGTGATGAGGTTTTTTCTAATTTCATTATTATTATTATTATTAACATTACCTACTATATTTATTTCAGCTACATCCTATGCGTAAAATGTAATAAACGCCTATCAATGCATGTATTTTCTTATTCACTTTTAAATATTCTGTAGGTGGTAGAGCCACGCTGAAGCTGTTACTGGTTTCAGCATGAATGGGTCGGCCCGCCCGGGGTACTACCACTCGACCCACAGAAATCCGACGTGAAGTAATAGTTCTTACATTGTTGCGTTTCGTTCGGTCAGTGAGTGTGCCGGATGCCCACCTCCTCCCAAACACAGGCTGGCAACGCACTTGTGACTCCCCTGGTGTTGCTAGTGCCTATGGACGGCGGTGATCACTTAACATCAGGTGACCCACCAGTTCGTTTACCTCCTATGATATATATATATATATATATATATATATATATATATATATATATATATATATATATATATACTAGCTATGAATACCCGCTTCGCTGGGTCATTTTTAATTGTATACTTATTTGTTAATGTTAATAATCTATCACTACTTACTTCACAATTTTTTCACATAAAAGACACATTTTCTTTTTTCTTATTAATTTATTGATCTTACTTATTTTTACATTAAAATCTTACGACTAAATAGACATTAATATCTTTTATCATCTAGCATTAACTGATATACTAAACATTTTTATTGAAATACATTCTTATATACTACGTTTACACTTTTGCATAGGAACTTCCCAGATCATTTTAGAATTTTCTAGAACACTCTTATTTAATCAGAATCTAAACGTAGATTTTAGAACTCCCTACATCATTCAAGAATTTCCCAGATCATTCTAAACATTTCTGGATCATTCTAGAATTTTCTAGAACATTCTCATTCGATCAGAATCTAAACGTCGATTTTAGAACTTCCCATATCATTTTAGAACTTCCCAGATCATTTTGGAATTTTCTAGATCATTCTAGAATTTTCTAGAACATTTTCGATCGATCAGAACATTGTTATACATATTAAAGCTTTCTAGAACATTCCAGAAGTTTCCTGAACAATCCAGACCATTTTAGATCAATAATAGTCACATTTTCAAAGTTAACATCTTTCAACCCCCGTATCTTTTACACCCTTATAATTATCGACTTGCAACCACCATAGTGCACAATGGGAACCTTGTACCTATTGCCACATACAAACACTTTTTGTCTGCAATGCGTAGTTTTAGCTGCAAAGTGAAATATAGGGACACACACCTCCAATTTTATATATATAATAGATAGACAAACAAATCAAGCCGCGGGCTTATATATATATATATATATATATATATATATATATATAAGCCCGCGGCTTGATTTGTTGCGGCCCGCATAATTCTTTTTATCTTCTTTGTTTAAATATATTATTGAGCAAATTATTTTTCTCGCGACGAAATTCAAATGTTTTGGGTATGTATTCGATCATGCCGTGATCGCGATAACCGACAAATTGATGAAAAAGTAGATAATAAAATAATGATACCTATTATACCTGTATTCTATTTTTATAAATATTTTGCGGCCCCCCAATGTATTTAGTCATTTTTGTTGGCCCTGGATCCCATCTAGTTTGGACAGCCCTGTTCTAGAATATCGCGAAAAAGTTCATAGTAATAGACAAAGCAATGTAGTGAGTATAGTAGTGTAGCAAATCGAGACATAGTTCGTGAGGACGCTTCGAGAAAACAGATTACAGACGTAATTTAGGTAACGATTCTACGAATAACTAGTAACCTAGGGAGCCTACCTAGTAACCTAGGTTGTCAAGCCACGAAGCGCTGTGGGAAACAAGAATGCTCAATTTGGAGCATCGACGGCAAGTGACTTGTCTCTCAGTGCTTTATAGGTTACACTTTGTAGAGTGTGCACAGGAATTGCATAATATAATTCCACCGTCTCCATTCCATCAGAGGACGATCAGACGCCTTGAGGGATTCCACCCTTATGTAGTTGATATTCCTGAGATTCGTACGAAGCGATTGGCTTCCACATTTATTATATGTCATAGGTGGCAAACGAACCGGTGGGTCACCTGATGTTAAGTGATCACCACCGTCCATGGACACTAACAACACCAGAGGAGTCGCAAGTGCGTTGCCACCCTTTGGGGGGAACGGTTAGGGGAGGGAGAGGGAGAGGAGAGGGGAGGGGAGGTGGGTCTCCGGCGCTCTCACTGACCGAACGAAACGCAACAATGCAAGCACTGTTACTTCACGACGGTTTTCTATGGGAGGGTGGTACTACCCCGGGCGAGCCGACCCATTCATGCTGAAACCAGTAATAGTTTCAGCGTGGCTCTACCACCATTAAACTGTTAAACCGTACGGCTAAGGTCTGGAATTCACTCCCGGCGTCTGTCTTCTCTTCATCATACAACTTCGGAGTGTTCAAGAGTAGAGTGAATAGGCATTTAGCAGGTACACGCGATCTATAGGCGGCTTCATCGTCACTTACCATCAGGTGAGATTGAGGCTCAGCGCGTACCTGTAAAATATTTAAAAAAAAATTATTCCCCTACACAAAACTGTATACCACAAAGATTGAATTGTAATATTGTTAATAGTGAATTACAACCACCTAATTTTATTCACAATAGTAGTACTAGCAGAGAACACTGTACCGATTAAATTCTCAGTAATAATGAATTTATTTAATTTTATCTTTGTGTGTATTAATAAATTTACTTTACAAAAAAACCCTTATTTCGTTACCAACGAGTATAAAGAATATTTGAGACCATTTCAGAACTAAAATAATTCGATAGAATATTTCAAAAACACAATTCAGTCTCGAACGATTATAAGAATAAAATATTATAAAGTGCTCACGTATTTCCAAGCGTCAGATATACATTACAATATTTATCTTAGGCAAATAATACAAATTTCACGTATATTCTAATCTTGTATGAAATATTAAAAACTTCTTCTGTCAATATTTATTTTCTCACATTCAAAGTCTTTGAACTTGTATTATCAGTGCTATAAACAACATTATAACTAGATGTTATGTGTATATATTACAAGCTATCCGTCCCGGCTTCGCCCGATAATACTAACCAAGTAGATGAGAATAAATCTTCTCATTGGAGTATTTCATGGCCGCATGTAATGACATAATGTGACAACAGAACATCTGAACGACGAACTGTGAATTCAGTCAATATTTAAAAAAAATCTACTGCCTTTTGTCGCTTTTCATGTAAAGATATTTTCGAGTATTCAATTTATTTATTTTATTTATTACTAGCTGTGCCCGCGACTTCGTCCACGTGGAACCTAATGTACAAAACAATGACTAACAAAGTAATCTGAACGTATTTACTACATTTGCTTATCTACACACATCAAAAAAGTCTAAGCAATAAGTCTATTAATTAATTTCTAAGTATTTACTCAAACAAAGTGCGTAGGTAAGTAAACTTTTTTGTTATTGACGACATAGTTATAACAGCAACATCATCCGATCGCCCCGTATTCTTAGCACTATAGCAACAAAGATTGTTATGCTGACGATATGTCGCCGCTCGCCCACACACCGGACATCGGATGATGTATGATGGGAATGCATAGCCTACAATTAAGCTATAGAGTTTAAGAAAGTTAGTCTGTAATTAGTCACGTAAGAAATCAGTCGAATTAAAAAATCAATTCGCAACTTAATTTTGTATTTTTAAAAACGCTACGGCTGTTTCCCCAAGTTTGACTGGCGCAGCCTTGTGGATTTTTCGCGAATTTTCCGATCGCTATAATCGTAACCCCGAAATCGGTTTCGCGAGTAGCGACGAGAACGCGAAAACACGAACCAAATAAATTTGTCTCCCTGTGGGAAACCAGACTGTACGCGAATACCAGACTCAGGAGGACATGGGATCGAGCGGTTGGTGAGTAGACCTTTTCACTTCCCGTTTTTCATTTTCCCAGTCTTTTCCACATTTTTCCATCAACCCAAATCGTTGATATTACTGATTGCGTTTATCTGATTTTGTTTACACATATATCGGTAAATTATTGATTCTCGCGATTAGTTTGTGTAGTTATAAGTAAGTAAGAGTAAAATGGAAGCTAATTTGGCGGCAGCACGACGTGCAAATAATAGTTTTCAAACTGTTCCAGCAGAAATTCTATGTATAATTCCGAAATATGATGGTGATGAAAAATTATTAAATTTATTTTTATCTAAATGTGAGTATGTACTTAGCGGAAGTAGGATTGCGGGAAATGCGTCACAAGAGCTTTATTTATTCCATCTATTAAGCAGTAAGCTTACCGGGAAAGCTGCTGCTCTACTTAGTGATAACCCGAATATATCAACTTGGGAACATTTAAAAGACGTTCTAACTCAACATTTTGGTGACCCACGTTCGGAAGAATGCATAGCGCTCGAACTTGAGTCGATTAAACTTAATAACAGTGAATCGTATATCCAGCTCTGCCATAGAATACAAGACACGCGAAGTTCGCTATTTTCGAAAGTTAACAGACTTACCGATGAAGGAGTCAAAGCAGCCAAAATGATAATATACAACAACATGGCTCTAAATATATTTTTATATAACTTACCTGAGGAACTAATTCGAATAGTACGTTTGAAAGGATGTTCCAACTTGGAAGAGGCTCTTAGCATCGTAACGGAAGAAGTAAACTTCCAAGCTCAGTATAACGCTAAACATAAGGCGATTAAACATTATACAGTGCAACCACAAAATACACAAAATTCATTAAAACCGTCACCTATAGGTCAAGGCCTTAAACCTACATTTAATAACAACATGATGCCACAATTTAAGTTTGGCATCCCACAAAACAATTTCCAAGCAGGTATCCCACAAAACCAAGGGTTTAGACCTAATTTTGTTCAACGAAATCAATTTGTACAACCCCAAAGCTTTCAATTTAGGCCAGCCCTGAATCAGTACCAACGTAATATTAATCAACCGCACTTTGGACAGCCACGCGCGCCTTTCCAACACGGTGGATTTAAATTTGGAATACCTCAACAAGGTCCTAGGTTCGGCATGCAGAACCAAAGCAATATGCAACCCAACCAGTTTAAATTCGGTATACCCAACCAACGGCAGGCGCCTCAATTAGGCGACACGGACGTTTCGATGCGCACAGCCCCCGCTGTACGACAAAATATGGTTGCGAACGACCTATACTATATGGAGGAATCTAGCTCTTACCAAGATTATAGGCCCAATGATAACTATGATATGTGTTATGATACGAACGATATATATAATGAACAAGCGGAACAACCATATGACCCATCAGAAGGAGATTGTTATTATTTAGAAAATCACCATGTAAATGAAGTTCAGGATCCTGAAAATTTTCAGGACGCGGCCTCGAAAACTCCAGCGAGATAATAAATCTGAATTACTGTGATAGTATATTAAAATTACCCCATATTGAAATCCCTGAGATAAACTCAAAGTTCCTCATTGATACCGGAAGTAGCCGATCTTTTATCAGTCCGACAAAAGCCGATGAGTTTTTCAATGAATTCAAATATCATGAACCATTTACTGTTGTAAGTACTCATGCGCACAGCCTCCATAACGAAGTTATCTACATTCCATTGTTGAAAACGTTCAAAAGTACGCTACCTCATAAATTTTACATCTACGACGTAGACGGCCGGTATGACGGACTCATTGGAGCAGATCTTTTAAAAAAATTAGCGGCAAATATCGATATGAGAAATCAAATTTTACAGACACATAATGCCCAAATTCCAATTATATATAACCCTCCCTATGAAATAAACCTACCACCGCGATCTGAGACGCGAGTTAAAATCCCGGTGAACCTTCAACACGGAGATGCAATCGTAGAATTCTTGCAGTTTCAGGAAGGGGTACGAATGCCTACTGCCCTTATTAAGTGTGATAACTTCTTTGCGGATACGGTTATACAAAATACGTCAGACAAAAAGGTAGATATAATATTTAAGGAACCGTTTGAAGTAACAATATTCAAAAACGAAGACTGTGAGGTAAACGTTGTTAAAGACGACTGTATGATTGATGAGCTGCTGAAAGAAAATTTGAACAAAGTACGCCTTGATCATGTAAATCAAGAAGAACGCGAATGCATATCAAAACTTTGCTATGAATACAGAGACATATTTTATTGCGACAAGATACCATTATCCTTCACTAATGAAATAAAGCACAACATCAGGACGACTAATGAAGACCCTATCTATATTCGACCTTATCGTCATCCCCCTTGCCAAAATGAAGAAATACAAAACCAAGTACAGAAACTGTTGGAAGATAATGTTATACAGGAATCTTACTCACCCTGGAGTGCACCAGTACACCTGGTACCCAAAAAAATGGACGCATCCGGGGTACGAAAATATAGAATGGTAATTGACTACCGACGCCTTAACGAGATCACGATTGATGATAAATATCCGTTGCCAAATATATCCGACCTTTTTGACAAGCTAGGTAAATCTCAATATTTTAGTACTATTGATCTGGCGAGCGGATATCATCAAATAGAGGTAAACGAAGCGGACAGAATGAAAACAGCATTTACAACCCAAACGGGACATTACGAGTTCAAAAGGATGCCCTTTGGCCTGAAAACAGCACCCGCAACGTTCCAAAGAGCAATGGATAGTGTGTTGCGAGGCCTACAAGGTATACATTGCTTGGTATATCTCGATGACATCATAGTATACTCTTCCAGTCTCCAGGAGCATATTGATAAGCTTCGCAAAATATTTGAGCGACTTAGGGAAACAAACCTAAAGGTTACACTTGACAAATGCGAGTTCCTAAGGAAAGAAGTTCTTTACTTAGGCCATACAATTACGAAAAATGGCCTTATGCCCAACAATGACAAAATTAAAGCCGTTCTAGACTTTCCGTTGCCGCGAACAACAACCGAAATCAAGAGTTTCCTTGGCTTGGTAGGTTACTACCGTAAATTTATCAAAGATTTTGCCAAATTAACACAACCACTGACGTCATGTCTTAAAAAGAAAAATAAAATTGATTATACGAAATCAGAATACATCGAAGCGTTTGAAAGGTGTAAAGAAATACTAACAAACGCACCACTACTACAGTTCCCTGACTTCTCCAAACCTTTTGTCCTTACGACGGATGCATCCAATGTCGCTTTGGGAGCTGTCCTCTCTCAGGGACCAATTGGAGCCGATAAACCTATAGCCTATGCAAGCCGCACGTTAAATGATGCCGAGACACGGTACAGTACCATCGAAAAAGAGCTTTTGGCAATAGTATGGGCTACAAAACACTTTCGACCTTATTTGTATGGGAAGAAATTTACTATTTATACGGACCATAGACCACTAGCTTGGCTTAACTCGATAAAGGAACCAAATAGCAAACTAACAAGGTGGAAATTGCGTTTGGAAGAATTCGATTATAACATTGTGTACAAAAACGGAAAACAAAACTGTAATGCAGACGCATTGTCCCGAATTAAGATTAACATGTTAGGCGAAACAGATGACGTATCAATGAAAGTTAATATAGATGAAAAAGAACGGAAACTCAAGCGCCACATAACTGCCATAACAAAAGAAATTACACGACTAAGCAAAGGCGAAAACAGCGATCCTCACGCCTCTACATCACGCCAAAATACACCATCAGTGATTGAAATCTCGTCGGACTCAGAAAAAACTGTTAGTATCTCATCGACAGTAGATGACGGCAGAAGATCACCCTATTCGATTCCTTCGCTAGGTAGTACTACAGCAACAGCATCTGAAAGACCAAGTAACGAAAGTATAGATACCGTACACTCAGCCCGCGATATGGATACAGACGGTATGCCTATCCTTCAGGAAGCTATAGACACAAAACCAAACCAAATAATTGTTTATACCTGGAACAGAAATGAGTTAACGGTAAAAGATTTGTCGAAACCCAAACGAAGAATATTAGAAGTACACTTACCTACAGATAACACGGATTTAGTTAAAAGATTCCTAAAAGAATATACAAGACCCAAAATAAAACATTTCTTTTATTTCGAAAATGAATTGCACCGCAAACAGTTTTCAGATATTACTATGAAACTTTTCCAAAAGGGGTCAGTAAAGTTTTACGAATGTACCAAGAGAGTCGTTTTTATAGATGACGAACACGAACAACGAGACGTCGTCATTAAATATCACACAGGCAAAAATTGTCACAGAGGAATCAAGGAAACCCTAGTACACCTCAGACGAGTATTCTATTGGGATAATATGGATCAAATAGTTGCTAGCATAATTAATTCATGTGAAATATGTAAGAAAATGAAGTACGACCGCAAACCGTTGAAACCAGAATTACAACTTTCACAAACGCAAACTAAACCATTTCAGGAATTATTCATCGACACCTTCTCAATTGAAGGAAAACACTATCTTACAATTGTAGACGCCTTCAGCAAATTAGGCCAAGCGAATGAAATTAATAGCAAATCTACCCCGGAAGTAGTAAGAGCCCTACTGAAGTATTTCTCGATGTATGGCATCCCAAATAGAATCAGTTGTGATCCCGGCGTAGAATTCAACAATCAACTAATAAAGGAGTTATTAGAATTTTACAAAATCCACCTGCACATCGGTACTCCACACAACCCCAACTCGATGGGTATTGTAGAAAGGTTTCACTCTACCATTATAGAGATCTACCGAATTGCGAAATACGAACGTAAAATAACGGATGCTGCATCTGTCATGACCTATGCCATAATGGCATACAATAATACAATTCATTCAACCACCGGACTCACGCCGTTCGAGGTTGTCTTCGGACACACAGAATCCAACAGTGCATTTTATGTGGACTTTAACAAACAATTCACTCAACAACTGGTAAAGGAACACGTTAGGAAAACAAAATACCTGTATGAATATCTAACAGATAAGATGATTGATAAGAAGATGGCTATAAGAGAAAAGCGTGGTGGAGAAACAAATCTCGACATAGAGGTAGGAGATACGATATTTATCAAAGGAGTAAACACAAGACGCAGTAAGGATAAACCACGCTATCAAAAAGCTCACGTTACAGGTGGGCCACAGAGAAACGTCGTGCCCGTTATAACACAAAATAGAAATACCAAAGTTCCCATTAAAGACATCAAACGTCCTCCACAGGTTTGTACTTCTGGCGGTACACGTGATCCACGGCCAGGCCCTTCATCTGCAGCCGATTGACAAGAATCCAGGGCTTCTACCAGTAAAGGAAGGTCAAGCTGTCATCAGCCACGATAAATGGACTATTATTAAAATCCTAGACTTAAAACTTATTTACGATCAGTTAAAATTAAGTATAAACGATTATACAAAATTGAAGCAACATGTTGAGAGTTGCTTTGACACCAAAGCTTTTGATTCGGATTACTTTGAAGTTCAATCACAAACCGAATATGCTATGAACATAACTATAGAAAAATATAAGGAACTTGTTCCGTCATTGGTAAGAACTAAACGTGGGTTACTTAATCCCCTCGGAACACTGATTAAAACAATCACCGGCAACCTGGATAACGATGATGCTATAAGATACGAAAATTTAATACATGAATTAAAAAATAAGCAAGATAGAATAGCCAATAAAATGACGATTGTCACTGAAATGGTGGGTAACGTCGTAAAAATAACAAACTCTACCCGTTACAACTTCATTCAAATTAATGAAAGTATCAATGATATAAATCACAGTTTAAACAAAACAAGGTTATTTCAAATTGGTAATAAAATAATTCATCTTTTTAATATTTTTACAAATAATTTTCAAACTATTTATATCCGATTGAATGAAATTGAAACAGCTATTGCTTTCGCTAAAATAAAACTGTTACACCAATCTATTGTAGACACGGTGGAATTACTGACGTTGTTAAAAGACATCGAGAAAACTCATAACTTAATATATCCTGTTAACATAGATAACCTTATGAAGATAGAACAATGTATAGAAATGAAAGCATATTTTAAGCAAAATCAGATAAAATTTATAATGAATATACCCTTAATAACAAATGAAGTTTTCAATTACTACAAATTAATCCCATTACCCATCCATAATATAAACAATGGTCTTACCACTCTTATCCTCCCTAAATACCCTTACCTCCTAACGAAAGGACTGATAACCAAGCCGCTCACCCAGCAATGCAGCGAGATTGATGAAGACCGCTTTTTGTGTTTTGAAGACAGCATATTCCCACTTGTTGAGGACAAATGTATTACCGAACTTATGCAATTTTCCTCGAACATTACAAGTTGCCATCCTGTCCCTATTGTCATCGAAGATGTGAAAGTCGACCTGATTCAACCCAATCAATGGATAGTTTATGCAAAAACTGAAACATTCCTAACCAAACATTGTGAAAACGAGATAACACAAGAAAGCATCTGTGGAACTTATCTGCTATCAATGGATGACGACTGTCACGTACAAGTAAAAAATGTAAACCTTAAAAAACATCAAACTCAAGGAAAAGATATCACCTATACGAAGTTCCCTGTAATTAATTTACCT
Source organism: Antheraea yamamai (assembly GCA_036509395.1). Taxonomy (NCBI): domain Eukaryota; kingdom Metazoa; phylum Arthropoda; class Insecta; order Lepidoptera; family Saturniidae; genus Antheraea; species Antheraea yamamai. The sequence goes on from AP028451.1 coordinate 5,247,039, forward strand.
AAAATATCACCTAAACCTTACGATATGCAGCGAAAACCCATCAGTCTCGATGGAATCGATTTGGCCGACATTCAGTTCCTCAATTATTTAGTGCAGAAAAGTGAACGTGAATATTATAATGATAAAAGTGAAAGTTATAATAGTGTTTTAGATAATAAGAGTGTTAGCATAGTACAGGTCATATTTTATATCATTACGGCTACTTGTATCATTATGTTAGTTTATAGGAATAGAATTAAAAAACTATGTAAAAGGGATGAAAATCGAGATCATCCCCATCCTGAGGATGACCTCGAACTTACGGAGGGAGGAGTTATAACAGCAACATCATCCGATCGCCCCGTATTCTTAGCACTATAGCAACAAAGATTGTTATGCTGACGATATGTCGCCGCTCGCCCACACACCGGACATCGGATGATGTATGATGGGAATGCATAGCCTACAATTAAGCTATAGAGTTTAAGAAAGTTAGTCTGTAATTAGTCACGTAAGAAATCAGTCGAATTAAAAAATCAATTCGCAACTTAATTTTGTATTTTTAAAAACGCTACGGCTGTTTCCCCAAGTTTGACTACATACTGGCTGGTTGTAAAAAAAAATTTGATTATGTTTTGTTTTTTCATAAAATTCAAATGACTGCGAATTTGTTTGAATTTAAGTGCGTTTTAATTGCTACGTTTAGTCTTGATTTTATAATTTTACCAACCATTTAAATAAAGTTAGCGACAAAATTGAATTGTTAGATATTCTTTATGTCATGAAGCGACGTCATTTGATGGCAGATGAAATGCAAAGAGCTGTAGGGATGTTGCAAACGGGAAGTAATCAATCTCAGGTATCTCGACATTTTGGCATTCATAGAAGTGTTATTTGTCGTCTTTGGCAGCGCTACAATAATACAGGAGAACCCGCTGAACAGCATCCAGGCCGTAAAAGGAGTACAACCACTCGGCAAGCCCGGTACATACAACTGACTGCAAGACGCCAGCCGATGTTAACCGCTCGAGAGATAAGTTTGAGGCTACAAATTTCAAGTGGTGTTGATGTAAGTCCTCAAACTGTGCGAAATCGACTGCATGAGTAAGGCCTACGAGCTCGACGCCCAATCAGGTGCCCACCGATACGTCACGGGAATCGCGCTCGTCGATATGAATGGTGTAGAGAACACATAACATGGACCCAGGAACAATGGGATAAAATTATGTTTTCCGATGAGTCGCGATTCGGGTTTAAGCCTGATACAAGAAGGGTGCGAGTGTATCGTCGGCCTGGAAATACTGAAAGGCTCAGGTGCGTTCAGGAAGTTCATCCATACAGCGGCTAACAGTAATGTTATGGGCGGGTATTATGAAGAACAGGCGAACTGAGCTCGTTTTTGTAAATGGAAACATGAATGCTGAAAATTACATTGAGGATATTCTCAGACCTTATGTCTACCCATTTGCACAAACCTTTGGTTCCGATATTAGGTTAATGCATGACAATGCGCATTCACATACAGCTCGGCGAACCAGTGAATACTTTGCAACGGAGAACATCCGGGTATTGCCCTGGCCTGCACAATCGCCAGGTCTCAACCCCATCGAGCACGCATGGGACATACTCCAGAGACGTGTTTTGAAGGATTTGGACGGAGCGACAACAACCCAACAGCTGAAGGATTTGCTACAATTCCATTGGGAGCGAATACCGCAAGATGACATAAACAGTCTCATTCATTCAATGAATAATCGTTGCCGACAAGTTCTGAATAGCAGAGGAGCCCATACTTTGTATTAAATTGTTCTATTCTTTCACAATAAATACATTTTCTTTAGAAATTTCATTTTGTAAGAAAAAAGTTTAGTTTCTTATGTATCTTAGTTTCTACAGTATATTCTAATATTGTTCATTTCTGTTATTAAAAGAACTTATAAAGACAACAGCTGTTATTTTTACATCATAGAACCCTAAAGATATTATTTTAAAAATAAAATACAACGTTATAATGTGAAGAACCATCCTAAAATTTAAATTAGTACATGTTGCTTAGACTTTTTCTATGAGTGTACTTATCTCTCATACTTAAGTCGCGGCGCCATTAAAATTACAATTACTTTGATAGAGTGGACCGATTTTAATGAAACAAAGACTAAGTTACTCCCGTGGATATCTTAATATATATATTTCTTGTGTGCGTGTGTATGTGACTGAACTCCTCCTAAACGACTGGACCGATTTTGATGAAATTTTGTGTGCGTGTTCCAGTGAATCCGAGAATGGTTTAGATTCACAATTGGACCCGGTAGGTGGCGCTGCGGTTGAATTTTTAGATTTTTTTTATTATCAAGGCAGGACAACGTCCGCCCGGGCCGCTAGTGATTTTATATATATATGGATATAAGGTTTTATTGGGAACCCAGGACTTTAGCAGTGATGCGTGTTCATAAAAACAGACAGACAGACATTTCTAAAAATCATTGAAATGTATTCTATTACTTATTTCTACACACGTGCAACAATTTTTTTCACATAAATCGAAAATGTACAGACACGTTACATTTACATTATTTTTATATGTATAGAAGAAGATAGAAGATTGTATTCAATTTAATTCCTTTCTCTCCTTTTCATAACCGAACTACATGCGGTGGGCTTCGAAGCCACATTTTTATCATCATATTTGTGCACGACTAAAAAGTTCACAACATCTTACCTTTGCCATACCGTGAAGCTGTGGAACAACATCCCGGTCAGTATGTTCCCTCCTTCCTATAACATCAGGTCCTTCAAGCGTAACATGAAGAGACATTTACGCAGGCCGCCATGACAGCGGCGAACGGCGAGGGATGCCGTGCCTCTCGGTGATTTCCGTTGTTATTGGATTGTACTGTGCTTACCATCAGGCATAGTGAAGTCACTATACCATACTACATAAAAAACGTTACATAAAAAAAAACTTTTGTAAAATATTTTCCGAACATTTTCTTTCATACAAACCCAGTCTTAACAATTACAAAGAAAACACAGAAGAATAATTAAAATAAATGCAGTCGTTCTGAATTATTTATTATTTACATTTGACAATTGATTTTTATTTATATAGACACTAACAGCACATTGTTTATATAGGTCCAATGTTCTAAAGAGGTTCCATAAGTGTCTAATTTTATACTATAGGGGCAAACGAACAGATGGGTCACTTGATGGTAAGTGATCACATATGTCCATAGACACTAGTAACACCAGGGGGGTCGCAAGTGCGTTGTCGGCCTTTTAAAGAAGTATACGCTCGTTTCTGAAGGCAGAAATATCCTTGAGAACCTCACCGTGGAAGACCTCCACCCATCGAGGTGATGTGGATAAAATTTCAGTTTCAGGCGGGTTGTACGATAGAAGAATCCAGCGGCAGATGTTAGTCCAAAGAACTCCTCTGAACACTCACGGTGGTAGTTGCAATAAAAGACAATTTACAATTATTGCCTGTACAATTAAAAATAATGTCTCGGCGCTTCGATGTCTGTACTTCACCAAAGTCATGTGAATCTTTCCACAAACGTTTTTCTTTTTGTTGCGTCGCGTAATTTGAAACCAGTGATATCTACCAAAATATTCATTAAAATGCTATACTATAAAGTGCATTTTTCATTTACAGTAAATGCACAACGAATCAAAATGGAGTTGCAAATAAGCGATTGTTTTCTGATCATACATAAATAATTTTAGTAAGTTTTTGGAGTTGATGTGGTTGTTCAAATTTCTAAATCTCGTATTTTTTATTAAATAATTTTTAATTTCACCAAGGGTATGGAAGTACAAATCGAGTATGGCTTACGTACATGGGATGTTCATCTCGTTCCCCCCTTTGCGGCGCTCGCGGGAAGACAGCATCAGGGTAACCTCTGCGGCTCTGGATTCTCTCTCCTCCCGCTTCAACGGGACTGTCTCTTTATTTTGGATTGCACGCCCTTTACAGGGCGCTCCTCCAAGGTTGTCTCGTCTTTATTTTTGTTCACTTCATCTTCCGGCAGTGAGAGGAGCGATCTAGCCGGTGTTTGGCGTTCGTGGTGTAATGCGAGCCTCTTAAGTTTGATGCAATACTCCTTCGCGATTTTCCCGGCATCTCGTAGTGGGCGTTTCTCTTCAGAACGTCGAACTCATTAACGAGATCCTCCACTGCTTTCCACAGATCATCGACCTGGTCTTGGTCTTCTTTGTTGTTTCCTTAGGGGGTGGATCGTTGGCGGGTGCCCGGGATCACTAGACTGGGTTACGATGCCTGCACGGCGGTTTCTTGGTTCCCTTTTGATTACAGGGTATCGGGTTTATTATTAGATGGGTGGGCGCCCCTGCAGTAGGCACAGGTCGACGGTGCATCTTTTCGGTGGTCACATTGGTGGGCGAAATGCGGTCCCCTGCACCGCACACTGACAATAGGTCTGTGGCATTGTTGGGAGGAGTGGCTTACGTACGTACAATGCGCTCGACTTATATAGACTACCTTACGTAATAATAATTACGACCATCGTAGGATTAAGATGGTGAAGCGTTGAAGCGTCGCGGTTATTAATTACGTTTGGCCATTTAAAAATGGCGTCTCTAAATTCTATTGTTCTGTAATTACATATTACTGCTCGTGGAGGGTTTGAACGGATTAGCTTACTATGTTATTTCTTAGCATAGTAAGACTAGCAGTTCGCTCGCTACAAAGCTATACTTAAAGAAGATAAACAATATACTATCGCGGAATCTTCTGTAGGCATTTTTAAAATGTATTATTCCGTAGTACATTATTTTAATCGATGTCATTAGATTACCATAGTAAGGGCCCGAAAATTAATTCTCTTGACGATAAGGGGAACCGTATTGCGTAAGTTAAAACATATAGAGGTACGCACAAACATACAACAAAAGCAACATAAATTTATAATATCTATAGCTATAAACTTTTAATAAAGTGTAATTTCTCATTAAAACGTCCTCCAAATTCGTCCCTTTTATACTGTAGAGTGTAAAGACTTTTCAACTGAAGAGTTTCTAATATTAAATTATTAAAATCAGACGCTTTGATAAACAAGAGGCTCGTGTGTCATGTATCAATCGTACTGTAAAAAGATTTCTCGAGAAATTTGAATAAAACAAACAGAGCGGCGTCCAAGGATAATCTTTCGGTTCGACGGTACATACTTTTAATAAATTTTCGTATCATATATCAAGTGTAAATTGAAGCGTCTCATGTATTATTGCTATTTTTCATATGAAATGAAAAGTAATTTGTTATACGAAAATTTTAAGATGTAATTCTGTATATCTACCCGCTTTTATGTGATTTTATGAAATCAATACGCCTGAAAATAATAATTCGGCAAACTTAATACCTCTGTTATATACTAGGACGAAGAATTTTAAAAAATCGCCTAGCTGGGAGGCGCTTGTGAATTTTTTTGAAACGAAGTTCTTTAATGCGGCTTACTGGTAGTGCGATTTAGCAGAAATCGTCACGTAACGAATATGATGCATGTGTGTGTGTCGTGCCTTTTTTTATGTCATAACAGGCAAACGAACAGGTGTGTCACCTGATGTTAAGGGATCAACATCGTCCATAGACACTAACAAAACCAGGGGAGTTGAAAGTGCGTTGCCAGCCTGTGTTTGGGAGAAAGGGAGGGAGGGGGGAGAGGAGAGGGGAGGTGGGCCCTGGCTGACCTAACGAAACCCAACAATGCAAAGCACTGTTACTTCACGTAGGTTTTCTATGAGAAGGTGGTACTACGCCGGGCAAGCCGACCCCTTTGTGCTGGAAACACGAGCAAGTGTACTCTCTCTCTCTTTCTCTCTGTCCCTGTCTCTTTTTATCATGTAACCTCAACACACGTGTAAATTTCGTGAAAACGTATTAGTTATTTGTGTTAGATAGATAGATTATACGTGGGTATTTTATTATTGCAATTAAGACTTGAAAAATGGAAACTGCAGCAAAACCGTGTAATACAGGTTCAGAAAAGTAAGTTGATACAACTGTATAACTTGATACAAGTATTTACTGTTTACATTTGTTTATTGTACGTGATTTGTGTGATTTCAATATCGAATGAAACTTTCTGATGTAATTCGTTCCTTTAGATGCCTTAAATAAATAATCTATACATATAATAAGAATGTAAATCAAACGTGTCTGTACTTTTTTGATTTCCGTGAAAAAAATTGTTGCAGGTGTCTAGGAATAAGTAATGAAATACGTTTCAATCATTTTTAGAAATGTCTGTCTGTCTGTCTATCTGTCTGTTTGTATGAAGACGCATCACTGCTAAAGTACTGGGTTCACAATAAAACCACACTAAGAAAATCATAAAGCATATTTTCGAGAATAATTTAGTCTTTGTTTCATTAGAATCGGTTCACTCTATCAAAAGTTATTGTAATTTTAATGACGACGCGGCGTACGTACGCGAGACAAGTAGATAATTAAATGGACTTAATACATTCAGATGACTTTATTAATCACTGTTTTTTTTTAAGGTACACTTCTTTTGGCGCATTAAGGAAAAATGATGACAGTAAAGTTTTACAATGCGCGCGCACACCGTCACGAAAAACCAACACCCTGTAGTTATTACGGTGCGCGCGCACACCGTCACGAAAAACCGACACCCTGAAGTAAGCTATAGTCAACATTTTGTTTCTTTGTATTTGTTGTTTGTATTTCTTTGTATTAAAACTTTCAGTGTATTAAATACCTTTTTTCTATTGGGTCAAAACACGTCAAGTGGACCCCCCTTTTACCACTTGATCATAGAAAACTTATTTAAATATAATTATCGAAAGTAGTCATACCTAAAAATCATCCCTCAAAACAGTTTTTGAAAATTTTGAATTTAACAACAATTTTTTTAACAATAAAAATTTTCGGTACTTTTAATTAAAAAATTAATTGTGAAAAAGCTATTGAAGATAACTTAACGAAATTTTCAGTGATTATAGTAAAATATCTATATTTTCACATAAGATTTTTTTGCAAATTTTATTTGTTTATTATCATATTTTTTATTAACTTTTAAATAAACAAATAGAAATTTTAATGACTTCTCAGTCCGATAATCGAATTTTTTTTTTTTAGTAATAAGCATTATACATTTAAGTTCTATATTTCGAAATAAAATTTCACTGCCCGGTATTAGTTTAAATAATATGAATTTTTATGTGACGCAGCGGCGAGCGGTACAAGTGCCGCGCGCTACTCAGCTCAGCCGTAGATCGTATAATAATTGTGTAATTTGTAGCGATCTACAGTCTTAACGGCTGAGCTGAGTAGCGCGCGGCACTTGTACCGCTCGCCGCTGCGTCACATAAAAATTCATATTATTTAAACTAATACCGGGCAGTGAAATTTTATTTCGAAATATAGAACTTAAATGTATAATGCTTATTACTAAAAAAAAAAAATTCGATTATCGGACTGAGAAGTCATTAAAATTTCTATTTGTTTATTTAAAAGTTAATAAAAAATATGATAATAAACAAATAAAATTTGCAAAAAAATCTTATGTGAAAATATAGATATTTTACTATAATCACTGAAAATTTCGTTAAGTTATCTTCAATAGCTTTTTCACAATTAATTTTTTTATTAAAAGTACCGAAAATTTTTATTGTTAAAAAAATTGTTGTTAAATTCAAAATTTTCAAAAACTGTTTTGAGGGATGATTTTTAGGTATGACTACTTTCGATAATTATATTTTAATAAG